>CADEHL010000132.1:0-434575 GCA_902827135.1 Harpagifer antarcticus
TCCGCAGGGACCAGCGGTCGAGGCTGGCCCGTGGAGACGTCACACCACAGCTTTGCGCCAGAGTCACCGACCGTGACCTCCTCCAGGCGTAATCCTGTGACCGAGGCCTTGAGAGTCTGGACCCCTTGGTCAGTGGCCTGGTCAGCGCCCATGCGGAGGTAATCGAGGCCCAGCTGCACAGCTCCGATGACCGCTCTGGAGAGGCAGTCCGCGACCACGTTAGCCTTGCCAGCGATGTGTCGTATGTCCGTGGTGTACTCGGAGATGTACGAAAGCTGGCGTTGCTGTCGGGCGGACCACGGCTCGGCCACCTTGGACATGCAGAAGATCAGTGGCTTGTGATCCACGAACGCCGCAAACTCCCGGCCTTCCTGCAGGAAACGGAAGTGGCGAACCGCCAAATAGAGACCAAGGAGTTCTCTGTCGAAAGCGCTGTACTTGCGCTCCCTGGGAGTCAACTGGCGACTGAAAAAGGCGAGCGGTTGCCAGGCGCCGTCGACCCATTGTTCATGCACCGCGCCCACTGCGTAGTCAGACGCGTCGGTGGTGATAGCGATGGGGGCCCTGTGTGACGGGTGAGCCAACATGGCGGCTTCGCTCAGGGCGGCTTTGGTGGCGTTGAAAGCGACCTCCCTTTCAGCCGTCCAGTCTATGGCCTGGCCGGGGGACTTGTCCCTGAGGGCCTCGTACAGCGGGCGCATGGTGTGGGCCGCCCGGCGGATGAACCGGTGATAAAACGTCACCATCCCGAGGAACTCTCGGAGCGCCCGAGCTGTAGGCGGTCGTGGAAAGGCAGACACGGCCTCCACTTTCGACGGGAGGGGGGCGGCCCCATCCTTGCTGATGAGGTGCCCGAGGAAATGGATGGAGGACAACCCGAACTGACACTTCGCCGGGTTGATAATCAGGCCGTGTTGGTTGAGCCTCGCGAAAAGGACCCGGAGATGTGCCTGGTGCTCTTCGGAGGAGGAGCTGGCGACCAGGATGTCGTCTAAATAGACGAAGATGAATGGCATGTCTCTGAGCGCTGAATCCATCAGCCGCTGAAAGGACTGAGCTGCGTTCTTAAGTCCAAACGGCATACGCAGGAACTCGAAAAGCCCAAACGGCGTAATTACCACAGTTTTGGGGACGTCCGAGGGGTGCACCGGAACCTGGTGGTAGTCCCAAACCAGATCCACCTTGGAGAAAACCAGCTTGCCCGCCAGGTGTGCAGAGAAGTCCTGGATGTGAGGGACCGGGTAGCGGTCTGGCGTAGTGGCGTCGTTAAGGCGGCGGTAGTCACCACACGGTCGCGGTGATTTAGGGACCATGTGAAGCGGCGAAGCCCAAGGGCTGTCTGAGCGGCGGATAATGCCCAGACGCTCCATGTTGACGAACTCCGACTTGGCGACTGCCAGCATGTCAGGGTTGAGCCGCCGGGCTCTAGCGTAGACAGGGGGGCCTTCAGTGTCAATGTGGTGCTCTACCCCGTGTTTGGTAGTGGCAGCGGAAAAGGTGGGCTGCGTCAAGTCGGGAAACTCACTGAGAAGGTGCTGGAACTTGTCGCCCTGTGAGAGTGAGTTGGAGAGCCCGCTGAATGACGCCTCGCCGCGGGTACACGTGAACGAGGCAAACGTCAGTGCGTCCACCAGGCAGCTGTTCTTGACGTCCACCAGCAGTCCGTGAGCGCACAGGAAGTCTGCGCCGAGGAGCGCCGTGACGAAATCCCACTTAAACCGCTGACCCTCGAAGCACAGGTCCACTGTCTTTGTGCCATAGGTGCGAATAGAGGTGTCGTTAGCGGACGTTAAAGGTGGGCCGTGGCCTCCACCGGCAGCGTCCTCCACGGTAGCCGGCAGGACGCTCCGCTGGGCTCCTGTGTCACAAAGGAGTCTGCGACCAGAGAGGGTGTCCCTGATGAACAGGAGCCGGTTGGATGTGCCCACGCTCGCGGCCACTACCAAGCGTAGGCCTTGGCGTTTCCCGTTACCTTGTAGGTGCAGGGAGGACGGCACATCTTCGCTTTCGCCCCGTAGCGTGCATGGTAATAACACAGGGCTGGAGTTGCTGACGTCGGCCCCGGAGCTTCTGCTAGGTGGCATGCCTGTACCAGGGAAGGTGCCGCTGCGTGTCGGGGCCAGCACCTCCGGGGCAAAACGCTGGGTTGCCAGGAAGAACCGGTCGGCTTCTTCGGCCAAAGCGCGGGGCTCAGTAATAACCGTGTTAGCGAGCGCTGTCTGTTCATGCGGCGGCATGTGCCGAAGAAACAGTTATATGAACAAAAAATTAGGTTCTTCCGTACCCAGCAGGCTGAGCATCATCTCCATGTGGTCAGAAGGCTTGTTGTCCCCCAGGCTATGAATAGCGAGCAGGCGTCGGGCCCGTTCCGACCGTGACAGCTCGAAATTCTTTAGCAGGAAAGCCTTGAACGCTGCATATTTATCCTGGGCAGGAGGAGATGTAATAAAGCCCACCGTCCGGGTCGCAGTGGAGCTCCCCAGCGCCGAAACGATGTGAAAATAGCGTGCTGCGTCGTCAGTCACTCCGCGGAGGGCGAACTGAGCTTCCGCCTGAGCGAACCATGCAGCCGCAGATGTCTCCCAAAACTCCGGCAGTTTGAAAAAAACGGCGTTACTTGCCATGCTCGGTTCAGTCTCGGATCCTTCAACGAGACTTGTGTCGGGGTCACCAATGTAGTGCTGAGAGACGGGAGTCGGAGGCGGGGTATCAAAGTTGCAAGCTATACTTTTATTTAGCATCTGAACACACATGTAAACAACTTCATGCCCGGGAAGCGAAGCCCGGCAGAAACAGGAAGTCCGGCTCACTCAAATGTCCGTGCGGAACAATACCCCAACCCATAGATCCGTGGGTGAATAATGTCAATCACCACACAGGATACATTTACATAGTTATAGACATTTACAAGTGCCCATAGTATCAACGAGCATTTCATTTAGCCTAGCTTTAAAAACATGCAGAGGAATGAGATTGCTCAGTTTCAATTCTTGCTGAAGATTGTTCAAAGCAAGTGGAGCTGCGCACATAAAAGCTGTCTTACCTAAGACAGTCCTTGCTCTTGGCACATCTAACAATACTACATCATGCGATCTCAGACAATAGCTGCTTGCAACTCTCTGTGTTATCAGAGAGCAGATATAATACGGGAGTTTACCCAACAAAGCTTTATAAATAAACGTGTACCAATGACTGAGCCTCGTTACAGTAAGTGATGGCAAACCTGCCTTGGCATACAGGGTACAGTGATGTGTAAGTGCTTTACAGTTAGTAACAAATCTCAGTGCGCTGTGATAGGCGGCATCTAACTTGTTCAGGCAATGGGCAGGTGCATTCATATACAACAAATCACCATAGTCCAGCACAGGTAAAAAGGTCACAGTGACTAGCCTTTTCCTGACCTCAAGCGAGAAACAGGACTTGTTTCTGAAAAAGAAACCTAGTCTAACCCTCAGCTTTTTAAGCAGGTTATTGACATGAAGTTTAAAAGAGAGACAATCATCAAGCCAGATACCTAGGTATTTATAGCAGGTAACCACTTCTAGTACTTGTCCTTGCATAGTAACAATATCTAAAACAGGCTCTGGTGTCTTTTTAGCTTTTGAAAATAGCATTACCTTGGTTTTATCAACATTTAACCCTCTATGGCAGCGATACTCGAGCCGCATGCGGCTCCTTTAAGACTAGTTGCGGCTCTTTTAAGTCCCACTTAAAAAAAAAAAAATCTAAAACAATCTTTAAAAAACGAAAAACAAAAACATTGTCAGCAGAATTCATCAACATTTCATTATCACTCACAAGTCACTCATCACACACATCAGTCTATTAAGCCGCCCCCCCCCCCCATCCCTCTGAACAACCAATCACAAATTATTTCAGGTTTCGCGCTCTGATTGCAGGTGCGCGAGATAATTGCTCCGTCACACTGGGAAAACTAGCTTACAGCACTATGCAAAAATGACAAAGGAATATAGGAAACGAAAATATGAAGAGGAATATCGAACATTTAAAGAGGACTGGGAACTCGAGTTTAATACGAGTGAAAGAGCGACAGAGGCATCCTACAAAATCACACATGAACTGATGAAAAAGATGAAGCCATATACTGATGGAGAAATGGTGAAGGATTGCATACTGCTGGCTTGTTCAACGTTGTTTCCTGAGAAAAAAGACCTGGAACGAGAGGTAAAAAAAATTCAACTGTCGGATTCTACTGTAGCTAGGAGGGCATCAGACATTTCAGAGAACATTGCACATACTCTTAAGGACAAACTGTCATCCGCTGAGTTTGTCAGCCTTGCAATGGACGAAAGCTTGGATATCAATGACACACCACAATTACTCATCTTTATCCGAGCGATCAACAGTAAGTTTGACATTACAGAAGAACTGCTTGACATGGTTTCACTGGAAAATGGAATAACGGGCATTGAAATAAAAAACGCTGTGCTGAAAACATTAGAAAAGTTTAACATTGGACCAGAAAAAATCACAGCATTCACAACAGATGGCGCACCGGCGATGCTTGGTAAGAGGAACGGAGCCGTGGCTTTGCTGAAAGAAACGCTGAAAAACGGTGGGGTTGCTGCTGAGGGTATTTTCTCATACCATTGTATTGTGTATCAACAAGCCTTGTTTGCTAAGTTCAAATGTCTGAATGAAGTGATGGCAAATGTAATCGAAGTGGTTAATTATATCAGGGCCCGTGCAAGAAACCACTTACATTTTAAACTGCTGTGTGAGGAGTTTGACACTCACTATGGAGATTTCGTGTTACACATCGAGATCAGATGGCTGTCCAAAGGATGTATGCTTGCACATTTCATGGACCTGCTTGAACCCCTGAAATCCTTCATTGTTGGCCAAGGGGAGACTTCCCGATTTTCCTTTTTGGATGATAAAGAGTGGGTGCTGTCTGTTGCGTTCCTGTGTGACATTACGCAGCACTTGAACAAACTTAATCTCAAGATGCAGGGAAGAAACAAGACCGTGTATGAGCTCTACACGGCTGTCAGAGTATTTTCTGACAAACTGGATGTACTCGAACAAAGTGTCCGTGGTTCTGATTACCGTTTCTTCCCCACCGTGCAGAAGGTGATGGCGATGCATGCAGACGCTCTCCTGCCCTGTCAATCACAATTCTGTGACGTGCTAACTGAGCTCAAGCAAAACTACACATCAAGATTCCACGACTTCAAGGACCATAGCAATATTTTTCTACTTGTGAAAAACCCATTCCTGATTGAGGTCAATGAAATGAAGCAAATAAACGACCAGCTCAGACTTGTGCAGCTTCAAATGGAGTTCGTGGAGTTAAAGAGCTCAGATGAACTTCAGCGTCAGTTTCGGATTACAGATGTCGTGGAATTTTGGAAACTGGTGGGGCATCTACCAAATATCTCCAGACTGGCAAGACGCATCATCTCAATGTTTCCGTCCACATACCGGTGTGAAGCAGCATTCTCTGCGCTCTCAAAAATAAAATGTCGCAACCGAAACAGATTGAGTCTGCAGCACACAACAGAGGCCCTTCGGATCGCCGTTTCCAGCGCAGAGCCCGACTTCAAATCACTTGTGCGGCAGAAGGAGTGTCAGAAATCACATTGAGTGTGAAGTAAGTACAACATTACTCTTCTGACAACCCCTGCTGTCTATAATCTGCTGTTATATGGACTGTGATTATCAGTAAACATGCTGTCTGTTATCTGTTGTTATGGGCAGTAGTAGTATTAACCATGCCCCTTTCGTCTCATTAGTATGCATGAAAAAGTGACAGGTGACACGCCCCCAATTTTGCAAATGAGCTAAGTCCCGCCTCCCATTGGTCGAGAGCCTTTTATCAGAGCTATGTCCCGCCTCCCATTGTTTGAGACCCTTTGATGTGAGGGGTGATGCGTTATAACGGGTAGGTGTGAAAAGCCCCCCTGTGGAATGCCTTTGTTGTCTAATTCTTTGATGTGTCGATTAAGGTAGTCTCTTTGAAGTTATGCTGTCTGGTCCCTCAGGGGTTATCTAATCTAATTAGCCTTTGATGTTATGAGCCTGTGATGTTAATCTAGGTATTTTTATGAGTGAGACATGTTTTGTTGTCTAATTCTTTGATGTGTCGATTAAGGTAGTCTCTTTGAAGTTATGATGTCTGGTCCGCTCAGTGTGCCCCGGCCTCTCCCCCCTTTTCTCCACCCCTTCCTCCGGCAAGGAGATTGTGGGAGGTGGAATTAGATGAAAATAGAAATATGCTCAAAACTAAATAAAAGACAGTAATTCCACTTACCAAGTCACCTTTCAAAAAAGAAAAATTGCCAAAATGTGACAACTTACTGCCATCCGTTCGAAGAGCCAGTCAAGAAACGAATGCCACAGCTGTGTGTGGGTCAGACGTCTACAGCCAGAGATCTGTGCACAAACTTTTCTTGTGCCCTCTTTGGGTCAAGCAGGTTTCTCCCCCCTGCCTCTAAGAATAATTAACACACACACACACACACACACACACACACACACACACACACACACACACACACACACGTTGGAGTTCCCCCCTTTGATGTGGGGGGTTGAGATAAGGGATGCTAATCTATATGCTGATTAAGACACGGTGTCTGCTAAGAATGTTTCTTTTCAAGTTTTTGGGGAACTGTTAACTAAAAGTAAGTATCTGTTTTGCAAAGAGGGTATTCATATTAATTTTAAAAAAGAGCTTATTTAGGTTTTAATAGTGATAACTAAGTTTCACTCTGTGTGGGGCAAAAGACGCATCGTTAAACACCTGGATAAAGGACTCTTTAAAGCAGAGACATGGCGACCAGCATACCTGACTATCAGCAGGAGAAGACTCTTTTTCAGTAAATACATTATAGGGTTAGAATAAGATATATATGTGGTGGAATTAGTTTAAAACAGCCACCCTACACTTTTTTAGTTGTCCTCTCTATATTTGATCCAGGGTTTTGTAGTAGTATTTACCATGGTATATAACTTAGACTAAGTTAACTATCTAAACACTCAGAGTCCTTTACCTCACCTGAGCTTATCCAGAGCTTGACTGACACACAGAGACCAATCAAGGGCTTTGATTTATGATCTGTATGACAGTGGCCATGTCGGCAGGCCACATCATGTAGACAGCCAGTCACCCTGTGTGAGGCAGGCCCACATGTGCGCAGCATTGCGTTCAAAATAAATAAAAAAAACTAAATGGGTCGCGAAATATACTTGGGCGGCCGTTAATATACTGGGCGGCCCACCCCAGTAAAGTCTATGTGTGGGAAATCCTGGAATATCAGATACAATTAGCATCTAACCAGAAGTGCGAATGAAGCAGTGAACTGCAGTATATTTGATATACATCCAATATATAAAAGGTTATGTTAATATTGATCAGCTGGTCAGAAACTTGACTCCATAGGAAATATAAAAAGATATATGTTGAGCGTGATCATAACTTTCCAATAGCACAAGGTGCAGATCCGCTGTTGCAGGTTTAGCCATTCAGTCAGCCAGGTGTAAAATATGCTTTTATTATCACCTTTTCTATTTGGCCAACTAGTGATAATTAAATGATACCCTATTTATTTAACTATGTTTTTCTCTGCTAACAATGCTTTACTTAAAACTGTAAATATATGGGATGATAAGGTCGTTCCTATATCTAAACACCTTGGTGATAATCATACAAATCCTTCAACAAAACAGGTCTTTCTGCCGAAGCGTTTACAAATGAATGAGAGTATATAATCCGCCAGCAGTGACATTTTGTGGGTATCTTTATCCTTACTCACAGTTTCTGCCATCAGCTCAAAACTGAGAGCAAATAATAATGGACTAAGACCGTAAGAAACCAGAAGAGATTCACAATTAAGAAGCTGGAAGGACTTCAACAATCAACTTCGACTGATTCATTATCAAAATAGTTGATGAATAATGAAATAATTGACAACCAGTCGATTCATCTCACAGCCCTAAGACCGTAGCTCGGCTGCTGCCCTTACACGACCCAAAGATCTCTGAGCTGCTGCATCTCATCTTGTAGAACAGAGGACTCTTTTTTAAGTAAATACATTATAGGGTTAAAATAAGATATATATGTGGTGGAATTAGTTTAAAACAGCCACCTTACACTTTTTAGTTGTCCTCTCTAAATTAGATGTAAGGGTTTTTTAAATGATTAGTGTTAATTAAGGGCTATTGTTATTTTGGTTTATATGGGGATAGGTGTTCAACTTTTAAAAATTGCACAGGATCATTCTAAGAAGAGTGTGAGGGCTAATGAGCCAGCACCATACCTCCTCTATGCATTTTGTTGACCTGTGTCTGATCTTGAAAAACTCTGGTAAGTACTTTCTTTTATTTTATTTTATAATATCATGTAATTATTAAATGTTGTTTTGTTTTTTGGTAGGGGTTAAACTAGTATATTATGTGGATAGTATATTATTAGATACTTAAAAATGTTGTGTTTTTTCTGTTTACAGTAGAGACCCTGTGTGCTGAAATCTACTCAAACAGAGTACTTCATGGTAGCGGTCAGCTTTTAAACACAAAAGTGTATCTTTCAGTAACTTTCTCAGAGAATGTAAGCCTAAATCTGTCAATTGTTCAAAACAGCCTTCACTGGAATAACCTCAAAATCACAAACTGGCTGAATCTATACAGTGAATTGGAGAAATTACAGCACAGAGTTTTCTACCACGACACAGATAGTATAATCTATGTGACAAGACAGGGGCAGTCTCCAGTACTTTCATGATAGTGGTCAGCTTTTTTAAATACAAAGTGTATCTTTCAGTAACCTTTTGAGAAAATTAAACATAAATCAGTCAAATGATCAAAACAGCCTTTATTTGCTTAGCCTAGGTAAAAGGTCTTACGAAAATGTGTTATCTCTGTATCAAGATGATGTGTTTAAAAATGAATCTTGTGAAAAATACCAACACTGAGAGACGTCATAAAGACACTCATTTTAACCACAGTGTTTGTTCTCTACAAATGTTTAAAGATTGTTACAAAATGTAAAAAATAAAAAAGGTATGGAGACAAAATTAATTCAGGTGACTCTGTCTTTATTAGGAAAACAAAAATATAATACAAATGGTTTAAGAGGTCAAATGTAACCATCTTGGACTTAATATTCAAAACAAAATACTTTATCTGAATACATTTTCTTTTAAACGCACTTTTCGAAATTATTTATTTATTATTTCAGTGGAACAATTCAGTTTCTGTTAACATCAATGCTTTTTTCTCTTTTCTTGTGTTACTAAGATACTTTTAGACCCACTTTGGCGTGTGCAACACTTAACAACTGGTAGAATATGAAGTACTTTGTAAGGATTTTTGTTTTTTGTTTTTAAATGGCGTTTTTTTTTTGTTGTAAAAACACTTGTTCAGTTAAACAAGGTTTTTTCTTTTTCTGATAACCTTACATATTTTAGTTATTTTCTACTACCAAGATACTTTAAGATACACCTTGATGTACGCAACACTTAACAAAGGGTTTAATATGAAGTATTGGCAAGGAATGGGGTTTTTCTTTAGGGGGTGTAAAACTTTAGAACTGGGTAAAATATTCATTAATTGTAATGAATTGAGTTTTCTTTTTTTCTTTTTTGATTTTCAACATACTATTTGTACACAATGACTTTTTCCATATTTCTGACAAAACTATACTTTTTGACTTTTTCCGTAAAATCTTGACAAAACTATTACTTATTCTTAATTTTGACCTACTGCTGCGTGGTTGGAAATGATAGATGAAAAAGCTACAATGCTTAAAGAACTTTTTTTTTTAAAAACTCTCAATTCTATAAATGACTCCCCCCATTCAACGCAATAAGTCCCACCCTCCACTCGGCAAATCATCTAAAACGAAGGTTCTTTCAGTAACCTTTTGAGAAAATTAAACATAAATCAGTCAAATGATCAAAACAGCCTTCAATGAAATGGCCTCAAAATCACAAACTGGTTGAAACTATACAGTGAATTGGAGAAATTACAGCCCAGAGTTTTCTACTACGACACAGATAGTATAATCTATGTGATAAGACCGGGGCAGTCTCCAGTACTTTCATGGTAGTGGTCAGCTTTTTTAAATACAAAAGTGTATCTTTCAGTAACCTTTGAGAGAATGTAAGCATAAATCTGTCAATTGTTCAAAACAGCCTTGTTTCACTGGAATAATCTCAAAATCACAAAATACCATTAAGTGTCAGAATCCTAACGAAATCTACTCAGAGTACTTCATGGTAGTGGTCAGCTTTTAAATACAAAAGTGTATCTTTCAGTAACTTTTTGAGAGAATTAAGCATAAATCTGTCAAATGTTCAAGACAGCCTTGTTTCACTGAAATAGCATAAAAATCACAAACTGGCTGAAACTATACAGTGAATTGGAGAAATTACAGCACAGAGTTTTCTACTACGACACAGATAGTATAATCTATGTGACAAGACAGGGGCAGTCTCCAGTACTTTCATGGTAGTGGTCAGCTTTTTTAAATACAAAGGTGTATCTTTCAGTAACCTTTTGAGAGAATTAAACATAAATCAGTCAAATTTCAAAACAGCCTTCAATGAAATAGCCTCAAAATCACAAACTGCCATTAAGAGTCAGATGCTTTACGAAATCTAATAAAACAGAGTACTTTCATGGTAGTGGTCTGCTTTTAAAAAGAAAAGTGTATCTTTTGGTAACATTTCTGAGAGAATTAAGCATAAATCTTTCAAATGTTCAAAGCAGCCTTCACTGAAATAGCCTCAAAATCACAAAATGCCATTAAGAGTGGGAATCCTAACGAAATCTACTCAGAGTACTTCATGGTAGTGGTCAGCTTTTAAACACAAAAGTGTATATTTCAGTAACTTTTTGAGAGAATTAAGCATAAATCCGTCAAATGTTCAACATAGCCTTGTTTCACTGAAATAGCCTCCAAATCACAAACTGCCATTAAGAGTCAGAATCTTAACGAAATCTACTCAAACAGAGTACTTTCTACAGATGACTCCTCCCACTCAACGCAATAAGTCCCACCCCACTCAGCAAATCATATAAAACTAAGGATCCTACTAAGACGACCGTTGAAAACTAGCCATGGATCTGAGAAAAACCAAGTCTGATGTAGCCTACCCTTATTATCACCAGGATAAAGGATATGGGCTTAATGACTGGATGTTACAAAGTAGGGGGGAGGATGTCCCCGAAGAAGAGCTCTCCTCTATATCATATCCATGTAAGGTCTTTAGGACAAAAGAGGACCATGATAACATGACATATGAAGAATATCTTTCTTTAAAAGATGGTATTATAGATAACCTTAATAGAAACAGTATATCTCATACCACTCGCCAAGATCGCAAACGACAATTAGCAGAAAAGAAAAGAAAAAGTAAAGAAAACCGAAGAAAAAGAAAAAGAAAAATGAAAAGGAGAAGAAAAATGAAAAGCAGACGCAGAATGCGAATGAAAAGAAAAGGGGTAAAAGGACGGAAAACGAAAAAGACAAAAAGAAGGAAGGTGAAAACAAAAAGGAACAAAGTGAAGAAATGTCAACTAGAGTATGGTGTTGTAGAGCCATTACCGGATCATAATAATCTTATAGATCATCTACCGCTAACCGACTGCTGCGAATGTGTTGAACAAATACCAAAAGCAATGGTAGAGCTTTGCTTCAATATAATGAGAGATAACGCGGAAATGTGTTTTTTATTTTTGCTTTCATATATAGTAATAGTATTGTAAACGAAACATTTAAAGTGTATCATGTGCTCTCATTGTACGCTCTGTTTTTGACACAAAGATGCATTGCATCTAAAAAACAGAGCGTACAATGAGAGCACATGATACACTTTAAATGTTTCGTTTACAATACTATTACTATATATGAAAGCAAAAATAAAAAACACATTTTCATTTTGTCATGGTTGTTTAATTGAAAACACATCCTTCAACACATTTTCATAAAAACACACATTTTACCAAGTTAATGTCGTAGTGCATACAAGGTAATAGACTTAACGATTTGCACTGCTGCTTCTCTCCGCGTTTCATTGACAGTGATCGGTTTATCGTTCAATTCACACTGCCCAAGTAGATGTTTAGGAGTCTCTTGGAAGTATACGAATGCATTTCTTATATCAGATAAATGCATTAACATCACATGCAAATTCTCTATCCTTTCACCCGCAACGATTACAATCTGCTTTGCTTCTTCTTCGGTTTCACCATTATTAGCTCTGAATGTAATCCTTTCTGGGGCTTCTTGTGCTTCTTGTGGTCTGTTGAATACCTGGCGTAGGATTTGTTTAGCTGTAAGGGCAGGTACCATATAATTGTCTTCAAAAGCTTTGTCTATGTCGTCACACATTTTGGCGTATCCTTCGATGTAATGACAACCGATACTAGAATAGAGATCCTCCAACAGTCTTTTAATACGTGTTCTGGCACTGTCGCCAATTAGGGCAATTCCACAGTATCGCGCGTTTTCTCTCATTATATTGAAGCAAAGCTCTGCCATTGCTTTTGGTATTTGTTCAACACATTCGCAGCAGTCGGTTAGCGGTAGATGATCTATAAGATTATTATGATCCGGTAATGGCTCTACAACACCATACTCTAGTTGACATTTCTTCACTTTGTTCCTTTTTGTTTTCACCTTCCTTCTTTTTGTCTTTTTCGTTTTCCGTCCTTTTACCCCTTTTCTTTTCATTCGCATTCTGCGTCTGCTTTTCATTTTTCTTCTCCTTTTCATTTTTCTTTTTCTTTTTCTTCGGTTTTCTTTACTTTTTCTTTTCTTTTCTGCTAATTGTCGTTTGCGATCTTGGCGAGTGGTATGAGATATACTGTTTCTATTAAGGTTATCTATAATACCATCTTTTAAAGAAAGATATTCTTCATATGTCATGTTATCATGGTCCTCTTTTGTCCTAAAGACCTTACATGGATATGATATAGAGGAGAGCTCTTCTTCGGGGGACATCCTCCCCCCTACTTTGTAACATCCAGTCATTAAGCCCATATCCTTTATCCTGGTGATAATAAGGGTAGGCTACATCAGACTTGGTTTTTCTCAGATCCATGGCTAGTTTTCAACGGTCGTCTTAGTAGGATCCTTAGTTTTATATGATTTGCTGAGTGGGGTGGGACTTATTGCGTTGAGTGGGAGGAGTCATCTGTAGAAAGTACTCTGTTTGAGTAGATTTCGTTAAGATTCTGACTCTTAATGGCAGTTTGTGATTTGGAGGCTATTTCAGTGAAACAAGGCTGTGTTGAACATTTGACGGATTTATGCTTAATTCTCTCAAAAAGTTACTGAAATATACACTTTTGTGTTTAAAAGCTGACCACTACCATGAAGTACTCTGAGTAGATTTCGTTAGGATTCCCACTCTTAATGGCATTTTGTGATTTTGAGGCTATTTCAGTGAAGGCTGCTTTGAACATTTGAAAGATTTATGCTTAATTCTCTCAGAAATGTTACCAAAAGATACACTTTTCTTTTTAAAAGCAGACCACTACCATGAAAGTACTCTGTTTTATTAGATTTCGTAAAGCATCTGACTCTTAATGGCAGTTTGTGATTTTGAGGCTATTTCATTGAAGGCTGTTTTGAAATTTGACTGATTTATGTTTAATTCTCTCAAAAGGTTACTGAAAGATACACCTTTGTATTTAAAAAAGCTGACCACTACCATGAAAGTACTGGAGACTGCCCCTGTCTTGTCACATAGATTATACTATCTGTGTCGTAGTAGAAAACTCTGTGCTGTAATTTCTCCAATTCACTGTATAGTTTCAGCCAGTTTGTGATTTTTATGCTATTTCAGTGAAACAAGGCTGTCTTGAACATTTGACAGATTTATGCTTAATTCTCTCAAAAAGTTACTGAAAGATACACTTTTGTATTTAAAAGCTGACCACTACCATGAAGTACTCTGAGTAGATTTCGTTAGGATTCTGACACTTAATGGTATTTTGTGATTTTGAGATTATTCCAGTGAAACAAGGCTGTTTTGAACAATTGACAGATTTATGCTTACATTCTCTCAAAGGTTACTGAAAGATACACTTTTGTATTTAAAAAAGCTGACCACTACCATGAAAGTACTGGAGACTGCCCCGGTCTTATCACATAGATTATACTATCTGTGTCGTAGTAGAAAACTCTGGGCTGTAATTTCTCCAATTCACTGTATAGTTTCAACCAGTTTGTGATTTTGAGGCCATTTCATTGAAGGCTGTTTTGATCATTTGACTGATTTATGTTTAATTTTCTCAAAAGGTTACTGAAAGAACCTTCGTTTTAGATGATTTGCCGAGTGGAGGGTGGGACTTATTGCGTTGAATGGGGGGAGTCATTTATAGAATTGAGAGTTTTTAAAAAAAAAGTTCTTTAAGCATTGTAGCTTTTTCATCTATCATTTCCAACCACGCAGCAGTAGGTCAAAATTAAGAATAAGTAATAGTTTTGTCAAGATTTTACGGAAAAAGTCAAAAAGTATAGTTTTGTCAGAAATATGGAAAAAGTCATTGTGTACAAATAGTATGTTGAAAATCAAAAAAGAAAAAAAGAAAACTCAATTCATTACAATTAATGAATATTTTACCCAGTTCTAAAGTTTTACACCCCCTAAAGAAAAACCCCATTCCTTGCCAATACTTCATATTAAACCCTTTGTTAAGTGTTGCGTACATCAAGGTGTATCTTAAAGTATCTTGGTAGTAGAAAATAACTAAAATATGTAAGGTTATCAGAAAAAGAAAAAACCTTGTTTAACTGAACAAGTGTTTTTACAACAAAAAAAAACGCCATTTAAAAACAAAAACAAAAATCCTTACAAAGTACTTCATATTCTACCAGTTGTTAAGTGTTGCACACGCCAAAGTGGGTCTAAAAGTATCTTAGTAACACAAGAAAAGAGAAAAAAGCATTGATGTTAACAGAAACTGAATTGTTCCACTGAAATAATAAATAAATAATTTCGAAAAGTGCGTTTAAAAGAAAATGTATTCAGATAAAGTATTTTGTTTTGAATATTAAGTCCAAGATGGTTACATTTTACCTCTTAAACGATTTGTATTATATTTTTGTTTTCCTAATAAAGACAGAGTCACCTGAATTAATTTTGTCTCCATACCTTTTTTATTTTTTACATTTTGTAACAATCTTTAAACATTTGTAGAGAACAAACACTGTGGTTAAAATGAGTGTCTTTATGACGTCTCTCACAGCGTTGGTATTTTTCACAAGATTCATTTTTAAACACATCATCTTGATACAGAGATAACACATTTTCGTAAGACCTTTTACCTAGGCTAAGCAAATAAAGGCTGTTTTGATCATTTGACTGATTTATGTTTAATTTTCTCAAAAGGTTACTGAAAGATACACTTTGTATTTAAAAAAGCTGACCACTATCATGAAAGCTGTCTTGTCACATAGATTATACTATCTGTGTCGTGGTAGAAAACTCTGTGCTGTAATTTCTCCAATTCACTGTATAGTTTCAGCCAGTTTGTGATTTTGAGGTTATTCCAGTGAAGGCTGTTTTGAACAATTGACAGATTTAGGCTTACATTCTCTGAGAAAGTTACTGAAAGATACACTTTTGTGTTTAAAAGCTGACCGCTACCATGAAGTACTCTGTTTGAGTAGATTTCAGCACACAGGGTCTCTACTGTAAACAGACAAAACACAACATTTTTAAGTATCTAATAATATACTATCCACATAATATACTAGTTTAACCCCTTCCAAAAAAAAAATTTTTTTTTAATAATTACATGATATTATAAAATAAAAGAAAAGAAAGTACTTACCAGAGTTTTTCAAGATCAGACACAGGTCAACAAAATGCATAGAGGAGGTATGGTGCTGGCTCATTAGCCCTCACACTCTTCTTAGAATGATCCTGTGCAATTTTTAAAAGTTGAACACCTATCCCCATATAAACCAAAATAACAATAGCCCTTAATTAACACTAATCATTTAAAAAACCCTTACATCTAATTTAGAGAGGACAACTAAAAAGTGTAAGGTGGCTGTTTTAAACTAATTCCACCACATATATATCTTATTTTAACCCTATAATGTATTTACTTAAAAAAGAGTCCTCTGTTCTACAAGATGAGATGCAGCAGCTCAGAGATCTTTGGGTCGTGTAAGGGCAGCAGCCGAGCTACGGTCTTAGGGCTGTGAGATGAATCGACTGGTTGTCAATTATTTCATTATTCATCAACTATTTTGATAATGAATCAGTCGAAGTTGATTGTTGAAGTCCTTCCAGCTTCTTAATTGTGAATCTCTTCTGGTTTCTTACGGTCTTAGTCCATTATTATTTGCTCTCAGTTTTGAGCTGATGGCAGAAACTGTGAGTAAGGATAAAGATACCCACAAAATGTCACTGCTGGCGGATTATATACTCTCATTCTTTTGTAAACGCTTCAGCAGAAAGGCCTGTTTTTTTGAAGGATTTGTATGATTATCACCAAGGTGTTTAGATATAGGAACGACCTTATCATCCCATATATTTACAGTTTTAAGTAAAGCATTGTTAGCAGAGAAAAACATAGTTAAATAAATAGGGTATCATTTAATTATCACTAGTTGGCCAAATAGAAAAGGTGATAATAAAAGCATATTTTACACCTGGCTGACTGAATGGCTAAACCTGCAACAGCGGATCTGCACCTTGTGCTATTGGAAAGTTATGATCACGCTCAACATATATCTTTTTATATTTCCTATGGAGTCAAGTTTCTGACCAGCTGATCAATATTAACATAACCTTTTATATATTGGATGTATATCAAATATACTGCAGTTCACTGCTTCATTCGCACTTCTGGTTAGATGCTAATTGTATCTGATATTCCAGGATTTCCCACACATAGACTTTACTGGGGTGGGCCGCCCAGTATATTAACGGCCGCCCAAGTATATTTCGCGACCCATTTAGTTTTTTTAATTTATTTTGAACGCAATGCTGCGCACATGTGGGCCTGCCTCACACAGGGTGACTGGCTGTCTACATCAGTGTTTCCCAACCGGGGGTACGCGTACCCCTAGTGGTACGCGAGGGAACTGTAGGGGGTACGTGGAATTCCAAGGTGACAAGTAAAAACAAAAATAATCCCGTCAAAAATGATAGTGCGCGATTTGTTTCCCTAGGGAGACAATAGTCTGTGGCACGCACAACCGCGCCAAAATCCCACAATGAAAACAGCTGCTTACCTGCAGCCAGAGAAATACGGGTAGGTCTGCGCTCTGGATAAATGACTGAAACGTCCGCTTGCTCTGGGTTCAGGCCAGGGTTCAGAGGAGCCCGCCGAGAAACGTAAGAAAGAGGCCAAACTGAAACCAAGGCAGTGAAACATATATATTATTTGGATTCATTTATACCTCTGCGGACCCACCGCAGCCTCAGTGCTTCTTTTGCGGTGAAGTCCTGGCTAATAGTGCGATGAAGCCAGCGCATTTACAGAGACACCAGAGCACCAAACACTCGGGAAGTGTCAGACTATGATGAACGCCACGAATGTGTCAATGAAAGCACTCGAGGCATCTTACGCCGTGTCCCTGCTTGTGGCTAAATAAAAAAAACTCACTCTATTGTTGAGGAGCTCATTCTACCTGCAGCGACTGCGTTGGCCCAAATGATGATAGACAAGAAAGCAGCCGAAGCACTCAAGAAAGTTCCCCTGTCGAATAACACCGTATCCCGTCGGATCAATGATATGTCTGTTAATATAATTGGACAAGTGGTGAACAAAATCAAACTAGCCGGTCAGTTCGCTTTGCAGCTGGATGAAATGACAGATGAGAAGCGCAGTGGAGAAGCGCAGCTCCTGTCCTTCGTGCGTTACAAAGATGCGTCGGACATAAACTATGGGGGTTATTCCCTATCTTTATTCAAGAGCGTGGTATTTACATTTGAGAGCATACTTTATGTATTTATTTCCCTCAAACCCTGTCCTCGCACTCAAATAGTGCTTGCACGTTGCTCTGCTTCTGCTCAAACTGTACGCTTGCACTCAGATATATTGTTTACAGATTTGTTCTGCTCTCAGATTTATTCTGTGCGCGCTCGATACTTTTGTGCAACAATCCTGTCAAAATCCCTCAACCAATAGGAGGCCAGGTGTCCTTGCGGGTGCGTTCGCTTTACTTATTACAGCGTCCCGTAAGGGCGGTTACTCTTTGGTTTATGAACTCCCGCCCTCCACGGCTTTATAACATAGCATGTACTGCACTTGTTTGATTTACAACTACCTTTCATAATAGCTACGTTCAGTGGCGGACTGGGACTAAAAATCAGCCCGGGAATAAAATAAAATCGTCCCTCCGTTGCCTTCTGCACAGAGTGCGAGGTGGTTGCTATGCAACAACAATAACAGATAGCGAATGTCGTCGTTTAGGTGTTTTTTTTTCTGGAGATAGGAACTTCTCAAACCACTCCTCCATAGTAAGCCCACCCGGTGGGCGAAGTTAACCTTACATGTTTCCATCTTAAGCTTAGTTAGTTAGTTAGTTAGTTAGTTAGTTAGTTTACTATATAAAGTTTAGTTTAGGATTTTATAACGGTTCTCAGACGCGGAGGGATACTGATTTGTGAAAAGTAACAACAACTATTCCCTGGATATACGCTCATTATATCACGGCTAAGAAACATCAGATTGCTTGATTTGACTTGTCCGTTTTATAAACATATACTAACTGTGCTTAAAAAGTTGTAAATGACTGGTGAAAAGAAACTGCTAGGCCTATACTGATTCTGGATATTGTGTTTTGTTCCTGAATTAAAGTTTAAATGCCTGTTTAAAGGGGACTTATTCAAAGGGGCTCCATGGTTTAAGCCTAAATGTTACAAGATATATATATATATATATATATATATATATATATATATATATATATATATATATAGCAAAGATAAGTTGATTATTTTGATTTCATATGTATTTATTTGATTATATTATTTATTTTCAAGGCAACATATTCATTTTTATTTATTTTTATTGAGTGATTTAAATTAAAATTAAGAAAATGCCTGAGAATTAGATGTTCAAATTAAGGAGATGAAATAAAGTTATTTTCATTCAATAATCAGTTACGTTTTACTTGTGAAGGATCATCAGCACGTATGAGTGAGGGGGTACTCATGGTATGACAAAAGGCTCAGGGGGTACACAAGACAAAAAAGGTTGGGAACCACTGGTCTACATGATGTAGCCTGCCGACATGGCCACTGTCATACAGATCATAAATCAAAGCCCTTGATTGGTCTCTGTGTGTCAGTCAAGCTCTGGATAAGCTCAGGTGAGGTAAAGGACTCTGAGTGTTTAGATAGTTAACTTAGTCTAAGTTATATACCATGGTAAATACTACTACAAAACCCTGGATCAAATCTAGAGAGGACAACTAAAAAAGTGTAGGGTGGCTGTTTTAAACTAATTCCACCACATATATATCTTATTCTAACCCTATAATGTATTTACTGAAAAAGAGTCCTCTCCTGCTGATAGTCAGGTATGCTGGTCGCCATGTCTCTGCTTTAAAGAGTCCTTTATCCAGGTGTTTAACGATGCGTCTTTTGCCCCACACAGAGTGAAACTTAGTTATCACTATTAAAACCTAAATAAGCTCTTTTTTAAAATTAATATGAATACCCTCTTTGCAAAACAGATACTTACTTTTAGTTAACAGTTCCCCAAAAACTTGAAAAGAAACATTCTTAGCAGACACCGTGTCTTAATCAGCATATAGATTAGCATCCCTTATCTCAACCCCCCACATCAAAGGGGGGAACTCCAACGTGTGTGTGTGTGTGTGTGTGTGTGTGTGTGTGTGTGTGTGTGTGTGTGTGTGTGTGTGTGTGTTAATTATTCTTAGAGGCAGGGGGGAGAAACCTGCTTGACCCAAAGAGGGCACAAGAAAAGTTTGTGCACAGATCTCTGGCTGTAGACGTCTGACCCACACACAGCTGTGGCATTCGTTTCTTGACTGGCTCTTCGAACGGATGGCAGTAAGTTGTCACATTTTGGCAATTTTTCTTTTTTGAAAGGTGACTTGGTAAGTGGAATTACTGTCTTTTATTTAGTTTTGAGCATATTTCTATTTTCATCTAATTCCACCTCCCACAATCTCCTTGCCGGAGGAAGGGGTGGAGAAAAGGGGGGAGAGGCCGGGGCACACTGAGCGGACCAGACATCATAACTTCAAAGAGACTACCTTAATCGACACATGAAAGAATTAGACAACAAAACATGTCTCACTCATAAAAATACCTAGATTAACATCACAGGCTCATAACATCAAAGGCTAATTAGATTAGATAACCCCTGAGGGACCAGACAGCATAACTTCAAAGAGACTACCTTAATCGACACATCAAAGAATTAGACAACAAAACATGTCTCACTCATAAAAATACCTAGATTAACATCAAAGGGGAAAACATCAAAGGCTAATTAGATTAGATAACCCCTGAGGGACCAGACAGCATAACTTCAAAGAGACTACCTTAATCAACACATCAAAGAATTAGACAACAAAGGCATTCCACAGGGGGGCTTTTCACACCTACCCGTTATAACGCATCACCCCTCACATCAAAGGGTCTCAAACAATGGGAGGCGGGACATAGCTCTGATAAAAGGCTCTCGACCAATGGGAGGCGAGGGGAGGCGGGACTTAGCTCATTTGCATAATTGGGGTCGTGTCACATGTCACTTTTTCATGCATACTAATGAGACGAAAGGGGCATGGTTAATACTACTGGCAGTGATGATCAGTAAACATGCTGTCTGTTATCTGTTGTTATGGACAGTGATGATCAGTAAAATTGCTGTCTGTTATCTGTTGTTATGGACAGTGATGATCAGTAAACATGCTGTCTGGTATCTGTTGTTATGGGCAGTGATGATCAGTAAACATGCTGTCTGTTATATGTTGTTATGGGCAGTGATGATCAGTAAACATGCTGTCTGTTATCTGTTGTTATGGGCAGTGATGATCAGTAAACATGCTGTCTGTTATCTGTTGTTATGGACAGTGATGATCAGTAAACATGCTGTCTGTTATCTGTTGTTATGGACAGTGATGATCAGTAAACATGGTGTCTGTTATCTGTTGTTATGGACAGTGATGATCAGTAAACATGCTGTATGTTATCTGTTGTTATGGGCAGTGATGATCAGCAATGTGTGTTTTGTCGTTGCAGTGAAAATAATAAATCACATTTATTGCACTGTACATTATGCTTTTCATTCCTTAGTAACATATTACTATTATCCATATTCTCAAATGCATAATGGTTTCAGGGAGGAAAGGAGCGTTTTTGGATTGTGGCTCTTGCAAAAATATTTTTTCGTCAATGTGGCTCCTGATTAGGACAAGGTTGAGTACCACTGCTCTATGGCATACTGTTGCCCTCAGGCAACAAACCACTTTTTTCGACCTCACACTGGCCCTCTAAATATTTTTATTTTTTTAAATATACACAATGTCACCTGACATGCTGGTGTCCAATAAAATGAGGGAATTATATGGGTGTGGCATTTTGTCTGGGGGTGGAGCAGTCCTTTCTGCAAGCAGAACTGCAGGGGACTCAGGGCCACCACTTGGTAAGATACATTTCACTTTTTAACATATTAGAAATGTACACAACTTAAAATAAAAAATACATGCATGTGCATGAATACGTAAAGAAGTATATTTGATTGTTTAAAGACTTATTATGTATTTATTAATGAGCTAAAACTATGTTTTTTTGTTCGTTGCCTCAGGGCAACACTGTGCCACTTGACCACTTTTTTCCAGGCAATATCATACAAATGTGCTCAGCTGTAAAATTATGAACCTAATCAATGTTTTTACCATCTACTGATATTTACAGGAAATGGACCCCAAAACATGTTATGGGCAGAAGGGACACGATCAGGCTGTTACGGCCCGTCCAGACAGCGGCGTGCGTTTACGCTTGCCGGCGGGCGTGTCTGACACTCGACCAACAACCAATCACATGAATCTCCCGCCCCAGACACACAAGCACGCGGTTTGATTGAATAGAGCTTGTACTGGCATATGATTCGATTGGCTGACGACTCCGTCGAGGCGTCAAAAGTTGAACATTGCTCGACTTTTGAAGCGAGCAACGCCAGCAACGCTCCACGTCGCTTCCCAAAATGCAGTTCGGCTAAAAGTGACATCACCCCATTCAAAGTGAATGGGCAGAAGCGTTGGAAGCTTCAACGCACGCCGCTGTGTGGACGGGCCGTTAGGGCTATTCCGTCTGACAGTGAGGACAGTGAAGGTAGAGATAGGGTTAGGCTATGAGGGGCCGTGTAGGCCAAAATTCAAACTCACCTCACACACACACAACTGAAAACATCTGGCCTTGCACACACACTACTGAAATACTCTCTCGTTCACTACTGAACACCTCACACACACACTACTGAAAACATCTGGCCTTGCACACACACTACTGAAATACTCTCACGTTCACTACTGAACACCTCACACACACACTACTGAAAACATCTGGCCTTGCACACACACTATTGAAATACTCTCACATTCACTACTGAACACCTCACACACTACTGAAAATTAAGCCTCACACACACACACACACTATTGAAATCCTCTCACATTCACACTCCTGTTCTGGCTGCCTTACACTGGCTCCCTATAGAACACAGGATATCATTTAAAATTCTTCTTCTCGCCTACAAAGCCCTTAATATGCAGGCGCCATCTTACCTTAAAGAACTCATTATACCCTACTGTCCTACTAGGGCATTGCGTTCCAAGAATGCAGGGTTGTTGGTTGTTCCTAGAGTCTCTAAAAGTACAAAGGGAGCCAGAGCTTTTTCTTATCAAGCTCCACATTTGTGGAATCAGCTTCCAGTTTGTGTTCGGGCGGCAGACACCCTATCCGTTTTGTGCGCTTAAGACCTTCCTTTTTGATAAAGCTTATAGTTAGGGCTGATTAGATTCAGCCCCTAGTTTTGCTGATGTAGGTTTAGTTTGTCGGGGGACATCTTACTTCTTCCTTCTCTCTGTCTATACCTGTGTACTCCCATGTTCCGATTAACCCAGCTTCTCCAAATTTCTTTCTTTTTGGTGTCTATATACGCCGGGATCCGGAGTCATGGATAATCCTGTTGCAACTGTCCTGTGTCCTGGATCTTGAGTCGTGGCTGTGATCCTGGATCATAAGTCCGAGATGGATACCCTCGTGGATTCATCTTCCTATTATACACACATGCATTTCCAAACATTTGGACTACCTATGTTGCAAATGTATTATCTTTTCAATTTACACACGGCATCTATTGCACGTCTGTCCGTCCTGGGAGAGGGATCCCTCCTCTGTTGCTCTCCCTGAGGTTTCTCCCATGTTCCCCTTTAAACTGTGGGTTTTCTTCGTAAGTTTTTCCTTGTACGATGTGAGGGTCTAAGGACAGAGGGTGTCGTATTGTCATACTGATATTCTGTACAAACTGTGAAGTCCACTGAGACAAATGTAACATTTGTGATATTGGGCTATATAAATAAACCTTGATTGATTGATTGATTTAACAGTGGAATAAAACTATTGTATACTTTTGGAAAGCACGGAAAATGTGTGTGCATTAAGATTAACCATTAAGATGACATAAACATGAAGTCATGAACACTAACCCAGACATTAGTTGTCTAACTTGAACCTAGCTAAGACACTTGTAGCCTGTCTCTGCTGACGCACAATAATGGGAGTGTCAACACAGACACCTGTCAACCCGCACTCTGCTGTTCCTCAGCGCCACTCCCCCTCCCTCCCGCTGAAATTATGAATGAAAAGCGTATAGTAATCATAGATAACACGGCAGGGTCCGTGACAGTTTGTTTTCATCTGCTTTCAAATAAACAAAGTCTTAGTTTTTAGAATATTAAACTTGTTTCGCCCAGGCATGACAACAGCCGGTGTTTCTTGTGAGTGTCTCCCGGGAAACAAACACAATACACACAAACGCGTCACAGATTATTTTTGCGGTATTTGGCTGCCGAACAAAATCATGTACGCAGCTCGCGTAGCTAGGAGTCTAGTGGACGGTATCAGTACTACAAGTATTTTTTTTTTTTAATTAATGACGTTGTTTATAAATTAATCTGAGGGCCGCAAAAAGAGGAGGTGGGGGCAGGCCCCCGGGCCGCCATTTGCCCATCCCTGTACTAAAAGAAAGGTCAGGGGGGTGACCAAAAGCACTAAGAGTTAACGTTTGGTGACATGAATATCCAGAACAGCTGATAATGAGCTAATAAAATGGACCTTGCTCTGAAGAATTGGACAAGCCAGCAGATCAAACACACCAATCATATGTTAAACTGTTAAACTGAAGCCCCACAATGTTCACGTGAAGGTAGACCTCAGTTTGAGAGCCAGAGCTTGCTGATGAAGCTTTAATAAGATTCAATGGACCTAGATAGGCAATATTCAAATTAGCCAATCTGGTGCTGCAGAATAACAAGACGTAACCCCTAATACAACACTCGAAGATTTTACAAAAGTCGTATAGTTTTGACATAATGTTTTGACAATACACACACACATTTTTGGGTTTATTCTCCATTCATATTGCACTAATGATTCTTCCATGTGCCTTTCAGTACATGAGTAACAACCACATTCCTGAAATCCTGCAGCAGAATAATTTGTAATTAAAGCCATTTCTTAAACTATAATTACTTAAACAGATTTTGAGTTTATCAGGAGAAAAAATGTGAAGCATTTTTTATCATCTACAGAGTCCTGAGGTTTGTTCTGAAGTTTCACATTTCTCTAAAGCTAATTAACCAGTATGCAACACTCTGAGGCTCTACAGGGCATCAGTTACTCTTTCACTCATGTCCAAGCCCGGTCACACACACACACACACACACACACACACACACACACACACACACACACACACGCCACACCCCTCTCTCTCTCGCTCTCTTAAAGGGACAGCGATCTCATCTCACTCTGCATGACCCTAATATCACAACATGTGTGTTCTGCAGAATCACAGAACTGAGACGATCGTCCTTATTATTATGCCGTACAAACCAATTATTTAAATGTGTGTTTGTTAAATTCGGCATCATGTACGTTGCGCTGACAGGTCCACACACTGCCTCCCCACAGCGACGATCCCCCCGCCCTCCTGCTGATAGTTCACGAGCGTCAAGCTCCTCAACAACACCCCCCCCCCCCCGCCCCGTTGATAATTCTCGATCGTTGGCACGCTGATAACAAATGTCCTTCAATGGCACTTCATATCAAAAAGGTTGCCGACCCCTGATCTAAGGGAACATCACCAAAAAATGGGACCATCCTCTAATAAGCTCACTAAACAAATATCAGTTCACAGAAATGTTATTTCATTTCTACAAGTGGCATGTTTGTATTGAACAGGTTATTTAACAGTGGAATAAAACTATTTTAAACTATTGGAAAGCACGGAAAATGTGTGTGTATTGAGATTAACCATTAAGATGACATAAACATGAAGTCATGAACACTAACCCAGACATTAGTTGTCTAACTTGAACCTAAAACACTTGTAGCCAATCTCTGCATTCCCCTTATTCCACAATAAGGGGAATGTCAACACAGACACCTGTCAGCCCGCACTCTGCTGTTCCTCAGCGCCGCTCCCCCTCCCTCCCACTGAAATTATGAATGAAAAGCGTTTAGTAATAACACGGCAGGGTCCGTGACAGTTTGTTTTCATCTGATTTCAAATAAGCAAAGTCTTGGTTTTAAGAATATTACACTTTTTTTGCACACACACACACACACACAAACACACACACACACACACACACACACACACACACACACACAAATTAGACCTCTCCTCCTGGGAGCTGTCTTGAGGTGGTCATGAAATGAGAAGTAATTTTGTTGCACTATTGTGCCATCAATCAGACTGCATCCACTCTCCATTCCATTACACAACTCAGTAGATCTGGAACATTTCTAACTATCCGTCATGCTTAGCTGCCTGAAGAGCCACAGGAAAACAATCTGTTCTTGACCACGGAATAATGTCCCGTAAAAGCACAACATGTTCGTTTCTTACTTTATTGTTGCAATGATTAAAAAAACAATGCATAGCATTAGTAAGAAGAGTAGTTAGATTAGTTAGACATGTTTTCTCTCTCTAACTTTGGACGGGGCCAGGCTAAGCTAAGTTAACTAAGCTGGCTCCAGTGACATATTTTTTCGTGCAAACAATCTTCTTTCAATCTTCTCATCTAACTGTCGGCATGGAAGTATGTCCCAAAATGTCAGTGTGTTAAATGAATGATTCAACATTTTAAAAACAAAGCTTTTCACAGAACAAAGTACACCTTGTATCATGTATAGCTCACTGATAACACATTATCTTATTTGCTTAAACCATAACCTTCATTTTGTCATTTTTACACATTGGCTTTTGAACGGAAGGTATGATGTGATATTTTGTGAGTTTTAGAGATTCTGGAAGGAATATTGTTATCATCTGCCATATTGACTGTAACCAAACAACTACACAGAGGGAACCTCTGGAATCTTTTTAAACGCAGCTTCTCAACACAATTTGATCAATCTTACTTCTTAAAGACCACATAATTAAGTTTAAGCTCACTTTGGCTAAGCTAGCAACCACCAAGCTCTAAGGGCTATCACTCAACTTGCTTCAGCTCTCATATGCGTTTAATTCAAATTAGAAATAAGCCAGACTGTCATTTACAAGCTGCACTGTTTCCTGCCTCTGTCAGATTGTGGTCCAGTGTTCCCTCTATGAATCAGGACACAGTGATTATGATTGCTGGCATTTGTAAATGGTAGCAAACTCGAGGTTACCAGATAGGCTGGAGAGTGTCTGTAAAATAAAATGAAAACAATGGCTACATTCAAAAATACAGGTACAGTATAAAGTGCAAACAGAATCTAAGAGGCATAATTGTGCTCTTCTTTGCGGTGGTGTGCTGGGGATAACACCAACGGGCTGCCAAGCTTGTGAGGAAGGCTAGCTCTGGAGTACATTACATGTTACTTGTTAGTACGACTGGACAATCTTGAGGAGGGGGCAGAGGGGAGGACAAGGAGGAAGCTGGAGAACCCCCCCCCCCGCCAGTGAAGATGAGGAGTAAGTTCAGCCTCAGACTCATCCCTCCTTGGACAGTCCTTTGTGCATCAGGCTGCACAACCAGGGGTTAACCTGCAACCCATCAATAACCTGCACTGACTGAACATTAACAATATTTGCACTCAACTATGTATATATGTTCATTCAAATGATCAACGTTTTACCTTATTTTGATATATTGTTTTAACAGTTACTTATATAATGTAATTTTTAGTTTTATTATCCGCTTATGAATCTGTACTGTCCTGTTTTTCACACTCACTCTGTTGCTGCTTTAAACTCCTAAATAAAGGTCCATCTTATCTCATCTAATCTTATAACTTTGAAGGATTCATATTCAGAATAATGAGGTTGCTATGGCCAGCTGCTGGACCATAGACTGAACAGTATATAAAGGTTCAGACAAGACAACTTACACAATAAAAGAAGAATATTTTTGGTTGCTCATCAAATGTATGTATTGTAGTTAGAAACTGAGCTGTTGACAGACATTTTGAGAAATTCATAATGTTCATGAATCAACGAGGGTGACAGGGACAAAGTTCTGTTGAGATATGAATCAAGTGCATGAGAATGTGCATGTAAAAAAATGTATGTGTTTCTATCTTGTTGCACAGCTGATGGAAGACATGCTTGTCGGTATGGCATGATTGGAGCTTTGACTAAATTAAATTATAATTGATTCAGAGACAGACATTACTGGCATCAACTTCTCATTATATTTTTACATAAAATAATAATAATTACCAGTTGCGGCTTGTCAATTAATCCAGAATCTTCTCCAAGTCCGAACCTGTCTTCACAAAATAATGCGCTGCTCTCCTCGGTGTGTGTCGTCTGAGAGCAACCGGCAGCACACTGCACTCCGACAAACCGGCAGCACACTGCACACACACACACACACACACACACACACACACACACACACACACACACACACACACACACACACACACACACACACACACACACACACACACACACTCTTTCGAGGAAGCAGAACTTGTGCCGTGCCGACTAAAAGCCATATTAAGTATTAATATTGATAGCCTATCTGTGGTGGAATTTCTTTCAGCGTTATACCGCAAAAGCCAACGACTAACGGCCCGTCTACACTACAGGCATCAAAAAATCTTGAAGCTGGGCGTGTCTGAAGCTTGACGATTTTTGCGAGCAGCGCGACCAACAACCAATCACATGAATCTCCCGCCCCCGACATACAAAGCAATAGCAATGTTTTTTTTTTTTACAATTCTTTTTATTGCAAACAAGTCACAATCAGCAAATGACAAGAAGCAAGAACAGCAGTAACCAACAGAAAACAGCACAGATGTCACAGTTGGCAAATGTATACAACGGGATCACCACAAAGGACCTCCCCGAAAACAAAGTAAAGCAATGCACTGCTCCACCTTCACTTCAAGGCCCGCAGAGTCCTTGTTTACAGCTTTCTTTCTTTTTTTCTTCCATTTAACCCCCCCACCCCCCACCCACAGGCATGGCTGGCCCCAAACAGCAAAACAACCGAATTAGTATAAAAAAAAAAAATTAAAAAAAAAAAATAAAAAAAAAATAATAATAATAATAGTAATCATACTAATACAAATACAAATAAAAAGAAAGTCGAGAGCGAAAACAGTCTGCAAGAATCCGGTACAAGGGAAGAAAACAATAGTAAACATTGCTTTCTTGGCAAGGAAAAAGGGCCCCACCAAGAGGGAAAAGGAAATATATCAGAGAGCTACCTGCGACTCAGGGTCAGAGGTGATAGGGAGTTCCTTGATAAGGCCTAATAGTGGGTCCCAGGTAGTGTGGAAGGATTTCAGAGATCCTTTTAATGAGAATCTTAACTTCTCCATGTGAAGGCATTGCAAGACATCACGTATCCACTGATCATGTGTTGGTGGGGAAGCATGTATCCATTTTAAGAGAATAGAGCGTCTAGCTAATAGAGTGGTGAAGGCAATGACACGGCGTATAGTATTGGACATATTCTCAGATGGAGGAAGGCCGAACAGTGCAGTCATAGGATTAGGGTCTATCTTTGTGTTAAAGGCCCGCTCAATGGTTCCAAATATGTCAGACCAAAATGTGTCCAACCTCGGGCAAGTCCAGAACATGTGCAGATGGTCAGCTGGGGATTGATTGCATCTGTTACAGGCATCACTCCGATCTGGGAACATTTTAGCCAGCTTAGCATTAGTAAAGTGAGCTCTGTGGAGCACCTTGCACTGGAGTAGGCCATGTCTAGCACAGATAGATGATGTATGGACTAGGTTGAGAATGTCACTCCATTGATCATCGGAAATGTTGCTACCTAGATCACGCTCCCAGAGCTCCTTAAGAGGCACCATAGGGTCCGGACTCAGGGAACCAATCTGACCATAGAGAACTGAAACCAAGCGCTTTTGATCAGGGTTGAGTGTGAGAAATTTATCAATTGTCGATTCGGGGGGGCGGTTAGGAAAATGGGGAAACTGCTTTTGGATGAAGTGCCTGATTTGGAAAAAACGGAAGAGATGACTGTTGGGCAGGTTGAATTTGACTGAAAGGGACTCAAAGGATGAAAAGACTCTATCCTCGTAAAGGTCATTAAGCGTTGTGAGACCATTGTTCGACCAAACACGGAAGGCCGGGTCAGTACACGATGGGGAGAATAGGTGATTGTTTGAAATTGGGGTGTGAACCGAAGCTCCATGTAACCCGTGCTGTTTCCTGAATTGGAGCCAAATGCTTAAGGTGCTAGTAACAATTGGGTTACTCAAATGTTTATGGGTAGCTGCAGGGAGCTGAGAGCAGATTATAGAGTGCAAAGGAGCAGAGGATGACAGCTCGATATGTACCCAAGGTGGGCAGGGGTCTGAAAGTTTATATTTAGCCCAATAGAGGAGTTTGTTAATATTAGTGGCCCAGTAATAGTGACGAAAGTTGGGGAGCGCCAGGCCCCCTTCTGATTTAGGGAGTTGAAGACACAACCTTCTAATACGCGCAGGCTTGTTGTTCCAGATGAACGCATTCAACTGCTTATCAAGATCAGTGAAAAAAGATTTATTGATGCGCACTGGGATGTGTTGGAAAAGGTAAAGAAACTTTGGCAGGATGACCATCTTTATAAGGTTTACGCGACCCGCAAGAGACAGGGGAAGGGAGGCCCACCTAGACATATCGGCTTTGCATTTATCTAGTAGAGGCTGAAAGTTTTTAGGGAACAGGTCTTTAAAAGAGTTTGCAACAAACACCCCCAAGTATTTGAACCCCTCCACAGCCCTTTTAAAGGGGAATAGAGATTGCGGAAGTGCCTCAGCCATTTTATTTACAAAAAATACTTCGCTCTTTTGAATATTTAGTTTGTAACCTGATATACGGCCAAATTGATCTAAAATCGACAGTATGGGAGGGAGAGAGGATAAGGGGTTTGAGATCATAAGAAGAAGGTCATCAGCATATAGAGACAGTTTATGAACCATGCCATGACGCGTAATGCCCTCAAACCTATCATGGCTTCTGAGCCAGATAGCGAGAGGTTCAATGGCTATATTGAACAACAGCGGCGAAAGAGGACACCCCTGGCGAGTACCACGTTGGAGAGAGAAAGGGGGAGATCTAATGCCATTAGTATGTACAGAGGCAGATGGAGAGGCATATAGGAGTTTAATCCAGGAAATAAATTGGGAATCGAAACCAAATTTATCAAGACTAGAAAATAGGAAACCCCACTCAACCCTATCGAAGGCCTTCTCTGCGTCAAGTGTCACTATGACTTCGGGGGTGTTAGAGGAAGGAGAGAAAATGATATTGAGCAACCTCCTTGTGTTAAAAAAAGAGTGTCTCCCCACCATAAAGCCTGTTTGGTCCAGCGAAATGATATCTGGCAGTACACGTTGGAGGCGGATAGCCAGTATTTTGGCCAGTATCTTACAGTCTACATTTAACAGTGAGATTGGTCTGTAACTGCCACACGAAGTAGGATCTTTGTCTTTCTTGAGAAGCAAGGAGATAGACGCCATGGACAACGTTTCTGGCAATCGGCCTGTCTGGCGAGAGTCATTGTACATCCTAGCCAAAATCGGGGCTAACTTGGAAGAATATGCCTTATAGAATTCAACTGTATAGCCGTCGGGCCCAGGAGACTTCCCACTTTGCATAGATTGTATTGCTTCATGTATCTCAAGGGTGGAGATGGGGCCGCCCAATTCGCTAGCGATGTTCTCGTTAATTTTGGGGTAAATTAAGGAGTCAAGAGGATTGGGGGTCGTGGCAGGGATCGGGGGACAATCCGAAGTGTAGAGATTGGTGTAAAAATCAGAGAAAGACCTGTTAATATCAACTGGATTAGAAGTAAGGTTGCCATCGGACAATCTGATTTGGGGAATCAATCTGGACGCACTGACCGCACGAGCTTGTTGAGCTAGGAGTCTACCAGCTTTGTCGCCCTGCTCAAAGTAACGCTGCCTACACTGTCTCAGTTGTCTCTCAACAATACCTGTCATCAAAAGGTCGTGTTCTGAATGTAGCAGGAGGCGTTTTTTATAGAGAGAAGGAGAGGGAGAGGAGGAGTATGTTTCATCGAGTAAGCGAAGCTCAACACAGATTTCTGAAAGCCTAGCCTTTTCATCTTTTCTCTTACGTGAAGTGTACGAAATGACCTGTCCCCGCACAGTGGCCTTAAGAGCCTCCCAAAGAATACCGCTACTAACGTCAGAAGTGTCATTAATTTCAATGTAGGACGAAATCTGAGTGGAAAGATAGTCTCTAAATTCACTGTCTGACAGCAGGGGAGAATTGAATTTCCATAATGGAGGGGGGGACATACCAAGAGGGAAATTAATGTCAACCGAGGTGGGAGAATGATCTGAGATGGCTATCGGATGGTATTCGCATGAATTGACTAGATGAATCAAATTGTTATCGAGTAAAAAGAAATCAATTCGTGAAAAAGTGTGGTGCCTGTGCGAGAAGAAGGAAAATGCTCTACTTTGCGGGTTAATACATCTCCAGGGGTCTAAGAGTCCTAATCGTGATGCATTGTGCATTACTACCTTGGCCGACTTGGAGAGAGTGGCTTGTGTAAGCGATGACCTGTCGAGACTCACATCCTGGACCAAATTCCAGTCACCAGCCATAATAATACGATGGTTGTCGGCGTTGGGAATTTGAGCAAAGAGGTTCACAAAAAAATTACCATCATCCCAATTGGGAGCGTAGATAGAAGCTAGTATCACTGGTGTGTTCTGTAGCATGCCCGAAACTATGACATAACGACCATTAGGATCTGATATCGAATTTGTCAATTCAAATCTGACATTCTTGTGAATAATAATAGCTGCCCCTCTGGCTTTGTGGGAGAATTTTGAGTGGAACAAGTGACTCATCCATGCCCTCTTAATACGAAGGGTATCAGAAGATTTAAGATGAGTTTCCTGCAGGAATATGACATCTCCATTCAGATGTTGCAACCGTGTCATTACCTTACCAATTTTAGTAGCGTTGTTCATGCCCTTAGTATTCCAGGAAATCAGGCGCACTCCTCTACCTGTCGTTGTCATGGCAGACACCATCTAGGAAGTTCCTCAAAGACAAGTTTACCTGGACAAACACTGTCTTGCATACACAGGAGAAAGAGACGAGAGGACGACGAAAAATAATAATAGTAATGATAATAACAAACAAAACAAAAACCAAAAAAAAAAACCCATGTGGCCATACCTATAGCTAAACCCAAAATGCACAGCATAATCAAGCGCTCTAGCTTAGATCTATGTAATTACACTAACGTTTGTAATTACACTAACACTAGTCTTCCGGGGACCTAGTCCCTATCTAAACAGTAAACCATCCCCATATTATCCCACACAGAACAGGTGGATGGGTAAGTGAATAGGAAATTGTCAAATATTATGCAGATAAATCTATTCCAATACCAAACCACAGAGAACAGAACACACATACCATTTAGTGCAGTACAAATCAGCATGAACAGCCGGTCCAACAAGTAAATACAATGTATTTTATCCATACAGATACCCTGAATGAGACATAATAAGAAATAAAATAAAGTGCAAAAGAAATCTCTGAATGGTAAAGGCACAGGTGGACAAGAAAATAAGCTAGCGCAACAGCTCCACATCAATGGAGCTGTGGCTCCCTCTAGAGGCAGAAGCGATACTCTGCGGATAACATGTCGTGTGACCTATCAACAGGCATTCATGACGGCAAGCAACACACACAAAAAAAGGAAAACATAAGAAGTCTAGCCGTGGAAAAACACATGTCTGTCTGCGTGTTAACGGCATAATTAGAATCCATGTGAACTAACAGGTCAGACAAGTTACTTAGGTAGCCAGTAAGGCTAGTAAAATGGGCTAACGTTACCAACCCGCAGCAGTTAGGCGGAGGAGGAGGCATGAGAGCCGATATCAGATCGGTTAGCTGCAATAAAGTCCTTGGCCTCAGAAACGGAAGAAAGTCTCTTCCTGGTCCCATCCCTCAGTGTGATGTTAAGCCTCGCAGGGAAAAGTAGTGCGGGCTTGAAGCCCCGTTGGTAAAGTTCAGACATCACCTCTTGGTATTCCCTGCGCTGCTCCACTATCTCAGAAGGATAATCCTCGTAGATTGCAATGGGGGTCCCACGGTACTGCAGCTTGCCTCTCTTAGCTCTGGCCTCACGGATGATTTTATCTTTCTGCTGGAATCGGTGGAGCCTGATGACCACGGGTCTCGGTCTCTGACCCGGTCCTGGCTTGTTGGAGAGTGTACGGTGCGCTCTGTCGCACTCCGGTGGAGACTCAAAAACGCTGTCACCAAGGACCTCAGACAGAAGTTCAGAAAAGAAGGTGGAGGGGTGAGGCCCTTCGATGGACTCAGGTAGACCAATGATCCTGATATTATTACGGCGGCTGCGAGACTCGAGGTCCGTCAACTTAGCTTGTAGCTTAGTATTATTCTCAGCTAGCTTAGCACACATCAATTCCAAACATTGTATGCGTCCGTCTTGCTCGTTAGCGTTGGATTCAAGCGAATTAATTGAGTGGGTATGATCGGAGACTGTGGTTTGAATGCAGTCTAGCTTGGCTTCGAGTGTAGATATACTAGCCTTGAAATCTGCAGAGATAGCATTCCGGTGTTGTTCCAGTTGGTTAGCCAAGGCCGCCATGCTGAAGTCACTGCCATTTGCCGCCGGCACCGTAGACTGCTCCTTCTTGCCCGATCTCTGCTGCTTGGAAGCCATAATCCAGCACCAGAGTGTTCAGAGAGGAATAATTATCCACCTGGAGATGGCCAAAGGCAAAACTATGGGGATTTAAAATAGTCAATGAATAAAAGTTACGGGAGCTAGATTCGACACTGCCTACTCCATCTTGCCCCACCGGAAGTCTCCAGCAATAGCAATGTTAAAACGAAGTAAACTAGATATAAAATCCCCAAACAGGCGAAAGCCTACCAGTTTCACCCACTGTCTCTGCCACCTCCCTCCATGCCTCGCTCCTCCGGTTTGTATCCCGGTAGAGGAACAGAGACTGATCATACAGTGTTGGGACTAACGCGTTACTGTGACGCCGTTATTTTTGGCAGTAACTAGTACTCTAACGCATTACTTTTTAAATTCAGTAACTCAGTTACCGTTACTACATGGTGCGTTACTCCGTTAGTTTTTTCTATATAGTCAACAGCCAGGCGAACAGAGATGAGAACTGTACTTAAGTACAGTAGGCTACTTGAGTAAATGTACTTAAATACTTCCTGCGTCACATGCGGAGACGGGCTGTGGGCGTGTTTGTGTTGTTTACTAACAAGACTATCGAATGGCGGCGGCGGAGCCCAAGTCTAGTTTCTCCACCTGGAGATATTCTCACTATTTCACTTTTGTCGAGCACAAAGAAAAGAAAGTTTGTGTTAAATGTAAGTTGTGTCCTGGCGGGTCAAAGAGCCTATCTATTGCCCAAACCAGTAATTCAAATCTCTTAAAACATCTGCAAAAACAACATGCTGGGACGAAGCTAGTAACTAAGACCGGCACAGACCCAGACTCATCCAACGCCACTCCACCTCCACCTAAGCAACAGCGGCTGGATTTTAACCAAGGCACTGATAGCCAGGGAAAAGTTGATAAAGCCATTGCACGGTATGTTGTAGAACACATGCAGGCTATTGCTACAGTGGAGTCACCCGCTTTCAGGGAGCACGATACCATGTCTGGGCGGCACACGGCATATGGGACGGAAAACTTTTTCCAACTACCTGGAGAAAGAATATACAAAAATGGAAAGCCAGCTAATATCGATGCAATCCAGATTGCATATAATGCATGTCAAGTTGATCAACAGATTGTATTATTCTCCAATGCAATAACAGTACTGAAATGAAGGCTATAAGGGCATTAATGGGAGCCCTTTTTTTAAGTAACTAAAAAGTTATTTTTTACAGTAACGCATTACTTTTTGGTGTAAGTAATCAGTAAAGTTACTTTTGAAATGAAGTAACTAGTAATGGTAACTAGTTACTGGTTTTCAGTAACTAGCACAACACTGTTCACTACCGCTATAATGAATTTTCCCTTTTTTTTTTTGGAATATGAGGAAATTACCTGCGTAGTCTCTCCCAGCATACACGCGGTTTGATTGGCTAGCACTTGTACTGACAGATTTGCATAAACGGGATTTCATTGGCTGACGCTTCTGCCAAGGCGCCAAAAGTTGAACATTGCTCAACGCTTGAAACGAGCAACACTCCACGTCGCTTCCCAAAATACAGTTCTGCTAAAAGTGACGTCACCCCATTCAAAGTGAATGGGCAGAAGCGTTGGAAGCTTTAACGCACGCCGCCATGTGGACGGGCCGTCACAGTAGCTCTGCGCCAGAAACCTCGTGGAAAAAATAAAAAATAAAAAAATTAACATTTTTTTTGGAAATATCACCCCTCCACTCCCATTAACATCCCTCAGCTAGCAGCTGCGCTATCTACTCACCCAGATTCCGTGTTTGTTGACTATCTCCTGTCAGGGCTCTCCCAAGGCTTCAGGGTAGGGGTCCTCTCATCTCCCACAGTGACTTTTGTAGCAAGAAACTTACAGTCAGCCGCTAAAGAACCCAACATAATTTCCCCGCTCATCGACAAAGAACTTCTCAAAGGATATATAATCGGTCCTTTTAGCTCCTCCCCCTTCTCAGTGTTCCGTTCAAATCCCATCGGAATCCCATTCTGCAGTGTCAAAAGTATCATCCCTCCAGATCAGTTCTCCCTTCACCATGCCTCAGTGGATAATGCAATAAAGATGATCAAGTTCACAGGGCACGGAGCTGGCTCTCCAAAGCGGACATTACCGATGCCTTCAAAATCATCCCCATTCATCCGTCTCAGTGGAATTTGTTCGGTATTAACTGGGAGTCCAAACTCTATTTCGCCGTTCGCCTGACCTTCGGGTGCAGAAGCAGCCCCTGCATTTTCAATTCCTTCTCGGAAGTGCTCTGCTGGATCCTGCTGAACATCGCCAGAATCCGCTCCGTCCTTCACCTACCGGACGACTTCCTCCTCAGTGGTCACCTGAAATGACAACTGACAGGGAGGAAGAGCAGGCATTTAAGGAATTTAGCATGTGCCGCAATTGGCTGCTGAGGGGTGACGCCCTCGTATTTAATGAGGGGGAAGGGAGCAATAGAGTGACGTGTAAGTGACTCATTGTTAGGTCTTCCTTATTGAACTTGCGCTAAAGCTTTCATTTCAAACCGGAGAGACGTGATGTAAGGAATACATATTTATTGTTACATGTCATATGAATGAAATGATTGCCATGAACGTCGAACGTCCTGCCGAAGCAGGGATCTTGTTTTTTAACAGAGACCGAAGTCTACGGTGGCCCACAGTCCACGAGACCGAAGTCTACGGTGGCCCACAGTCCACAAGACCGAAGTCTACGGGGACCCACAGTCCACGAGACCGAAGTCTACGGAGACCCCCAGTCCACACCTGACGTCGCATGGTATACATTTTACACAGAGACATTTGAGCAAGAGCCTGGGATTAGATACCTGCGTGCAGGAAAATGTAGCCTGTGACATATAGATGCAGCGTGAGACAAGACATTATTCCCTGTGGGCGGGGCCCGCGGACTAGGACAGGAATGCAGTTTGGAATCCGGTACCATAATGAGACATGTATACGTGTAAACGTGTTATGAACCACCACCAGTTATATGCATAAATACCATAGTTAGGGTCCGAGAGATCTTTGGGAAGCCAGTACGGTGCTGATGTCCGGGCGAATGTAGGTTGTGAAGGCGGAGGAGGACCACCGTCCTAGTTGTTGTAGGGATGAGGTGGAGAGACCTTGATTAGCAGCGGAGGTGGCTGCACCTATCCTGAAGGAATGTCCCGAGTATGATGTAGGTGATAGGCCGGATTTAATGAGAACTTGCGTGAGGTAGAAATTGGCGGGGGCCATGACCCTGCGAACCACTCTCCCTGGAAGAAACCCCCCAAAACCCACGGATGGGGCGGCATCCGTGAAAAACCTCATTGAGTCAGAGGAACACGCGAGATCATCGTAAAAGAAATTAACTCCTTTCCAGTGGGCGAGCAGGAGGGACCAGAACGTAGGTCCGAGCGGCAGCCTTCGTCTGAGAAAACGCAGTTATGGAGGTTGTCGACCGCCGATGCTGCGTCCAGGAGGCTGGAGATGAATGAGCGCCCCTGGGGGATGACGCGTATGGCGAGGTTGAGGTGTCCGAGAAGGGAGAGCAACTGTTGTTTTGTGATAACTTGTTGCTCGCAGTATGACTTGGTGATGTCCCGGATGCGCTGCAATTTGTCGGAGGGGAGAGACGCCTTCATGTCTATGGAGTCGAGGATGATGCCTAAGGACTCTGAGCGTGTGTCGGGACCTAACGTTTTCTCTTTGGAGAGAGGGACACCTAACTCCTGAAAGCAATGTTTAAGCTTGGCCAGTGAGATCCCTGAGCTGTCCTGTGGCGGGTCTATGAGGCACGCATCCTGCCTCCACCCCTCTCGCCTCCCGTCTCCTCCAGGACAAAGCTAAACCTTCCTTCTTCAGACCGGTCCCGCCTACTTATCACCACCACCAGTGTCTAGACCCCGGGGATTTCATCGGAGCGGTTCTTTCCCTCCTGAATGATTATCTTGCAAACCGGGGCCTAATCGCCAAACACCATTCCATTCTCCTGTTGTATTATCATGGCAATCATTTCATTCATATGACGTGTAACAATAAATATGTATTCCTTACATCACGTCTCTCCGGTTTGAACTTACATAATTTCCCACGGGCTCATATGAAACATACAGTTTGGTTCCTAATACAGTGTGAGAAGATGTGTGTCTCCTGTATGAGAGTGTTCTTATTATCGGATGCGGTTGTAGTATCACTGAATGGAGGTTATCATGTTGTATCCTGGCCAGGCACGTGCAGAGGATGTTATAGGGAAAGGGGCTGAAATACAGAAAAGGGCACATTGGCGATTTTGGTTGTAATAATTTAATAAAAACATTCTTGTAATAAGTATTTTCTGTGACAGTGTTAAAGGAATAGTACAATGTTTGTATTAAAAACGAACCCATGACGGAGGGTGGGTCAAACACTGCTTCATGTCAGTTATTACAAAGTAAAAAAAATTAAACTTTTAACCTCTGGCTGACAGAAGCTCTGCTGACAGAGATGCACTTTCTCTCTTATTTATAAAACAGTATAAACTCTAATGCGTTATCTTCACTGTTAAACTTCTGTGTGAAGAAGCATCGGATCATGTGATGCGCTGCAGCAGCCAATCAGTGAGTGATACACAGTAAGGGGTCGTGTCGAGTGGCTGAGGATTTCACCGAAAGATGGTCTCGCAGTTCCTCGGTTAAGTGTTTAGATATCCTTGTGTGCACAGTTGGATCAATAGCGGAGACGTGGAAGCTGCATTAAACCGTACACCCAACCCCACCTAGACAAGACTGTCCCTCAAAACTCAGCATCCAAACAAAAAGGAGATAAGAGAGAAAGAAGCCATGAGGACCACTATCACTGAGGGAAATACAGAGTTCATTGTCTGAGAGAGGAGTGAAGGAGCACCAGTTAACCCTCTCACAGCTCTGCATAGTTATGGCCTGTATGAGGGTGGTAGAAAGAAGCCATTACTCAAGAACAACCATATCAAAACCTCTGGAGTTTGCCAAAAAGAATGAAAGAGACCCAGCGTAGATGTGGGACAAGCTCTTGTGGTCTGTTGAGAAGAGGATGGAGATCTTTGGCAACAATTAAAAGTGCTGTGTGTGGTGCAAACCTTACTGCCCATGCATCAGAAACACTGTCACTACAGTAAAGTATGGTGGGGGCTGCATCATGCTGTGAGGATGCTTTTCATCAGCACTGGGCATGCTGTTAAATTAAGGAAGAATGGATGGAGGAAAATACAGGGAGACAGGAGCAAATCCTAGAAGAATGATCAGAACACTCCAACCGGGTGCTGAACTATTACTGCAGCAAAAGGTGGCTCTACCAAATACTACTGTGTGGGTTAACACTTATGCAACCATCATAAGATTTTTCAGTTTCTTATTTCTTTAAAATGTCTGCTGATGGATAATTAGATTTGGCATTGAAAATATACTGTTACAGCATATGAGCTTGCTATAAAAATACTGAATTTAAAAATGTGTGTATCATGTGTAATCCAGACAAATCTGATACATTTCAAGAGGGTTAAATACTTTTGCAAGCCGCTGTGCATATTACATTACATTGCATTTAGCTGACGCTTTTATCCAAAGCGACTTACAATAAGTGCATACGACCAAGAAGATACAAACTTAAAGAAAACAGGTCAGAGGGCCTAGGTATAAAAGTCACGGCTCGCCACTGATGAAAAACCATTCGAGCTAATGACAGATCCGAGAAAGTTTGTGTACAGAGAGAAGAGGAGGGGACCGAGGACAGAGCCCTGAGAGACCCCTGTAGATAATTGACAAGGGTCGGAATCGGACCCTCTCCGAGTTACCCTGTAGGTGTGGTCTTTGAGTTAGGAGGTGAGGAGGGAAAGTGCAGAGCCTGAAACTCCAAGTTCTTGGATATATAAACCCAGACACCCAAATGCCAATCTAATTATCCATCTACAAAATAAAAAAAGTGAAATTCACTTTGCATAGTGGATTTCAAAACATTTTTTGGTATGTTAAACACTTTTTGTTTATCACATAATAGTATTCGAGTATTGACATAGAGGAGAGTGGGGTAAGATGAGCCAGTGGGTATGTTGACCCACTCCCTTTTGTCTAGGGAACTGTGCACATTTGTTGGTCATGTGACCATAAATTCAAGAAGCACCAATAAGGAAGCACCAGTAGGCTTGTTTGAGATGAGCTGCGGCTCGCCTCGAAAGTAGACGAGAATAGCCGATTGCAGCCGGGGGAGGTCTCAAAAAGCTTGCCTGAGCTCGGGTTGTCTCTCAATCGCGAGGATTGACAAAGTAACATATTTACCAACACATGTTCTACGCCACTACATTCTTACATTTAAATGTGTGCTGCGTCGGTTCAGCCATTCTCCGCAAGGGTTTTTGAAATTGGTCCGTACGCAAAGCATTGTGGGGATTTTAAGGAAGCGAAGTCTACCCATGTGCAGCCTCGAAATTTCCCCCAAACCAAGGACGCGGCCTCGGTGGAATTCCAAGTATGCTGGTCATTGGAACAGTACTTCGGTGGCACTCGATGACGTAGCATCTTTGAAATATTGGCTTGGAAGCCAGTATCCTCGAGATTAAGAAACGGCCTCGGAGTTGGCTTCTTCTTCCTCTCTCGGTTTTTGGCGGATTGCAAACAACTTTATGGTGCATACCGCCACCTACTGTACAAGAGTGTGTATCACCATTACATTACATGTCACTTGTTAGACGCTTTTATCCAAAGCGACTTACACAGGAGCAATTTGGGGTGAAGTGTCTTGCCCAGGGACACAACGACATGCTGACTGCAGTGGGGTTTGAACCTGTGCTCCTCTGATCCGAACACCAACGCTCTATCCACTGCACCACACTCCTCCATATCATCCAATCACCACTTGTGGAATTATACCACTGTATTTACATTGTTTTAAATTCTTCCAATCAATCCTGTTTCACTCAAATACTTAAGAATGGCCTTCCTGGTAGCTCTTACCCCCTCACCTTCTGTTCCCAGTATCCCCATCAGGCTCCACTCCCTTCCTGCCTCTCTGACCCTGTCTCTTAGTTGTTCCCTCTCTGTTTTGTACATGTTGCAGTGTTATATGATGTGCTCCACATTTTCTTTCACTCCACACCCCCTGCATTCTTCAACTTCACTTTTTACCATTATAAACATTGTGCCGTTTAATGTATGATCCAGTCTGAGTCTAGTGATGGTGATCTCCTCCCGTCTGTTCATTTCTGTATAGACCTTTATTATAACTTGTGGTATCTCCTCCCTTTCTGATCTTCCTCCCACCATTTCTGTCATATTTCCACACCCTTCTTCTTAATTATTGCTTTTCCAAGTGAAACTGGTATTGCTATTTACTTCTGTAACGCATCTTTTGCTAACTTATCAGCATGCTCATTCCCTTGAACCCCCTCATGTGCAGGCACCCAGCATAACTGCACATCTATTCCCCTTCTCTGAAGTCTCAATAAGCAATGGTTAAGTTCAATAATTAAATCTTCTCTAACAGTTATTGTCGACTGTATGCTTTTCAAAGCAGATAGTGAGTCTGTGCATATCACCACCCTGTCTGACCTCTTCAACCCATTGGAGCCCAATAATTGCTGCTAGTATTTCTGCTGTATAAGCTGATAAATTATGTGACACTCGTTTTGAGATTGATATTTTGAATTCTGGTATATACGCCTATCCGCACGCATTCTTGCTTCTTAGATCCATCTGTATACATTTTGAGGGAATTGTAATACCTTTTGTTCGGGTACATACTCGTTTTAATTCCCACTTCATTTATTTGCCACTCTTTTTTCCTTTCTATGATACTCACATCTATATGAGCTTCTGGGAAAAGCCATGGGGGAACACAGCTAAATGGGCTTGCTTTGGCAAACGTGATGGTCTCCACTCCATATGCCCTCGTTCTCTCCTTACTTATCGTCCAGCCAACCCCACGCCCCTGGAACTTTGTATATTCTCAGCAATCCTGTAGTATTCTGTTTGTGATATTTATTATATCCTCTCCACTTCCTTGTAGCCTGACCCAGTAGGCCTATGACCAGAGATGGGGTCGTTACTAAAAAAAAGTAATATATTACACATTACATATTACTTTAAAAAAAAAAGTAATATATTACACTACTTCGTTACTCTCTATATAAAGTAACTCGTTACTTTATTCACAGGGCCTGCCCGGCCCGCCCCTCCCTACAGGCAGATCACACAGACTGCTAAAGTTTCAAATGTTCTCTTTAGTTCAGTTTCCATTGTCGCATAAGACTGATCCAGATAGCTCCTGAATGTTTTCCTATCTGACCATGGCTGTCCTCTGTCTCCTGCTATCTGTATTTTGCGCAGTATATCTCTGAACGATGGTGATTCCACTGTGCACATGGGCAACATTTCCTCTACTATGAAGGATGCTACAAGCCTGTCCATCTCTGCTTTGGTTACCGGTCCTCCAAATTCTAATTTGTGTTGCTTCGGCAGCGGCGCACTCACAACATCCTCCCTCTGGGTCCGGGGGTCCTTAGCTATTAGCGTCACCTTAGCATGTGTTCTTTGCAGGTGTTTGTTGAGGTTTGACGTGGTGTTTACAGCAGTGGATAACAGCTTCTGGCCTGGACACAGTTTGCACCTCACCGTCACATTCCTGTCTATTCTTCGGACGAACTCAAAATAATGGGCATACTTCCACCCCTCGAAAGTTATCGCTGACTCAGCCATGTTTATGCAGCACTGCAGGCGGAGATGTTGTTAGATATTGAAAGGGATTTACGCTCCACGTTTCAAATCTCTCCGCGTCCGTCTAGAACTATTTCATATGGAAGGAATTCAGTGCCACCAAGTCTACAATACTCTACTTTAATGGCAATATTACAATGCACCACAAATCATTACATTCAATACAATAATACATACAATACAATATACATGCAATACAATATACTTGGGAACCCAAATTACCTGGTGATCACTTCAGCCAGCCAGCAGAAAGAGAGAGAATTCAGTTGTGTGTTCTGCCTATATGCTGAAGCAATGGGAGGGATCATCCGATCTCTCCCCTTTGATTGGCAGCCCAAATATCCCACACCCCAAATCTTAAATTCCCCCACTCACAGGTGGCGAGAGCATTTGCATACAGTGCAAGTCAAGACATGCGGCCACCTTCCCCCCGCTGGCCCTTTGTCCTCAAAAGTCCATATGGTCTCTCTGAAGTCACATGTGCTTGCCTCAAAATCCAGTTTACAGTTTTACCCAAATCATTCCCATTTTTAAGCTTATTCATTTGGAGCTAACATGAATACATTCAAATATTCTACTGCAATCCCCCTTTTGATTTAAATTTAATAAATCAACTACTTTCAAGACATTCACATTCGTTCTGGGATTCAGACTATTTAAACGTTCAGAAATGGCTCCACATATCAACTTCATACGACCGTGTTAGAAATACCAAAATATGTAAATAACTCCATACATCATAAGGTATAACCTTCACAGTGGTGATTCAATTAATCTGTAATCTGCAAGATTGCAGTGTCTTCAAGCTTTAACATTACTTCATGTATACTTCATTCCGCTTTAGTCAAAATGAGATATTTAGGAGACAGCAAGTCTGTCTTCTCATAAATATCAACAACCTGAAATGCCCTGCCTCCTATCATACGAAGAGGCAGCTGCAAGGTCATATACAGTTCAGAGCCACCCATGATATCAGTGCATTAAAACTTCCCAAAGAGTGGAGACAACAGTATGTCTCCAACATATCCCTCCTGTTTATACTCCGGAATACCATAGAACTTGGAAAAATACAAATGATTGTAATGTAATCCCCATGGTCTAATTCTTTCTCTGTACATCGTCAGTTTCTATCCCTCAGACCCGTTACTGTTTCCCTGCTCACGTCCACTCTTTAAATTCTACTGGGTTCTGTTGGTTTCTTCACTGGTTTGAGACAAGTGCCCTTATTGGAAATCACCTCCCTTTGTAGCCAGACTTCACCACAGTAGAGGCGAGTTTCTGTCTTTTAGGTTTAAAACAGCTTCACAGTCAGATGTATCCAGGATGGTCTCTCCGCCAGTCTAACTGCCGTCGATGTAGACAGGAGTGTTTGGTAGGGACCCTCCCCCTTTGGCGAGTGCCTGCTCTTCCTCTTTATCGCTCTGGTGAACACTCACTCTCCTGGTTTCACTGTCTGCGTAGTGTCAGGTACTTCCATCCGTGGCGAGACCCGGAACACCTGATACTGCGTCCTTGGATACGCTTCCCACACCGTGGAGTCGCCACCCTTGCTTGGTCAGGTACAGCAGGCCCAGCACGCGGAAGATGACAGCTTTCACACATCCTTCCTGGAGGTTTCCCCACTGCGCACTGATTCCAGTGGTACCAGATGTCTCCTTTCCCTTCCAAGCGGACAGCGTGAGATGTCCTCTGCATCGCCCGATGGGGTCCAGAGAACCTGGGTCCCAGCCACTTGGGTTTGATGTCCCCCTTTTGCCTCTGTAACCTGTGTGGAGAAATCTGATACAAATCCCTCAATCCTACGCTCAGGGCTCCTGGGAACTGGTGACCATGAGTGAGCTCAAATGGAGAGAAACCTGTCCCTTTGTTAATTGAGCTCCTGATTGACATAAGAGCTAGTGGCAATGCGTCTAACCATTTCATGCCTGTCTCTTCACATGTTTTCTTATATCTAGTAATATATTTTATTTCATGTTTTTTACTCATAAAACAATATGACATTGTCCAGAATAGTAGTTAACTTTATATAACTTTTACTCTTTCTAATCTTTTCAAACATCTTAATTGTCTTGTCTCTCTCTCTCTCTCTCCTACATACTTTTTCCAACTTCACTCGTGGTATTTTAACCACCTTTTATCCTTCTGAGCAAGATATCACTTCAACACATTTAATATCTCGCCCTGTCCATCTATTTCAGTCTTCAACAACCTTTTCTTATTTCCATTTCTAACCAGTCTTTTACTTATAATCTGTCCCTTTCCTAGGACAGGTAAATACATCCTGCTACTGTAGTGTTCACAAATAAATCTCCATGCAAACTGCTACTGTACACTCAAAAGTGATCTGTTTCATTTTGAAAAGTCAGCTTTTTGAAAACCAACATGGCTCAGTTCAAACTTTTGTTTCAAAACAAAACTCCTCATCTCTTCCCGACATGATTTGACATAAAGATGATTTGCTACCACTATTTTTCATTGTGATATTTGTTCAAACAGAGACTGCATCTGTCTCTGGATTTAAATATATGCCTGATGGCAGTATATGCATAAAAATTAAAATAAGTGTCCAGGTTTTTAACATCTGTCATTAAAGGACTGTATAAAAATAAGACATGTCATCTGATTAATCTAAAATCAGAATTTAACAGATAATTTGTGTAGTACATCCCACCATTTTTAGGGACGCCTAATTAACATTCTCAAATCTTCAATTAACTTCACCTAAAAAGCTAAAACAGTGCTGTTTTATGATACCTAAAAAAATACTACAATAGATTTTAGACTATAAAAATGTAAATATCAAATTCCTATTGTCTAACAACCCCCCCTTTTCTGAAAAAGAATCCCATTTACTGTGTTTTCATTTTCAGAAACATCAAGAAAGAATGGTAATGCATAGGATGCAGAGGCGAGAGCTGTGACCTGGGAACTTTACGACCCTGGCGTCCTGCTTCAAAGTGTCCTCATAGCTGTGTTTTACGACACTGGCCTCCTGCTTCATCGTAAATTAAGTTTGGGCTCAGTTTGAGATTTCTGATCTGAGTTAGAGACAACATTATTTTGCATTGTTCTAGGGAACAGAAGAGTGTTAACTTCCTCTGTTTATATGGGGCTGTGGATTGCCATTGCACCCGGGAGATTTTGGTCTGTGACGGGAGGAATTGTAATTCCAATCATTGCGAGGGCAGCATTGTGACAAACCCTCCTCAATCTATCTAGTGCCTGCGTCTGTTTGTTCCATTTGCTACGAGCAAACCATCTGGGTTTCTGTTCGTTTAGGTGTGCAAGTTGCTTTACAATCTGTCTTTCATATACATTCAATGCTGTGCCCAAATTACCTATGGTGTCGTCATCTCCCACTCTATTCTCTGTTATCATTTTATCGTGTAGGAATCGGAGATCAGTACAAGCCTTTTCTTTAGCCCCCTGTTTGATACCGCTTAAAATCAATCTCTTAATCTGTTCCCATTTCTCCCGGTAACTCCCTGGAATTTCAGAATCGTTTTTAGCATTCTGTCGTTCCATATTCACTTCGCTTTTATTTATCTGACTCAATTAATATGTGCTCACATGTATTAATATACTGGGCTATTGTCGTAGTTACTATTAACGCGCTTCCCGTCTTCAATACCGGTCAGCAATGTAATGTTTAAACTCAGCGCTTGAAGCTAAATTCATATAAAAATGTCAAAGGTGTACTACCCCCTTTCAGCCACTAGATGGCAGCAGCAGACCACAAATGAGCCTCACTCATCCGAGTGCTTCTTTGAGATCCACAAATATTGAGTAATTACCATAACACAGACCTCCGGCCCTTAGCTTTGAGCGTTCGTCTGTCCTGTAAAAACCCCTCAGTTCTAGACGGCGACCCGATCTGAAATCGGGTTTCCAGGTCTGGCGTGTGGGAATCAAACCTCTACAACCCCCAGCCTGCACCGGCCCTACGCCACTCAGGACTATATCTACCTGCAGATCCGCGCTAAACTGCTCTTATGTACGCCACTCAGGACTATATCTACCTGCAGATCCGCGCCAAACTGTAATTAATATGTAACTGTCTATGTACGCCACGCAGGACTATATCTACCTGCGATCAACGACTATGTTTAAAATATGCATTGTATATTCCATTTAAACTTTAAAAACACTGTGAAACGCCTTCAGACAATCCTAAAATTTTAGTGTATTCAATCACAGACAATCGATTTTCATAACAGGCGTCTGTAAGTACCTTTTTTAGAATGATGCAGGGCCCTGCTGATTGTCTGAAGTGTTTAAAAGCGCTTATTCCTGACCCAATCCGGTCGTCTGAACTCCTCCTCAGCTCGTTATCCTGCACGTCGGCTCACCATTTGTTAGATATTGAAAGGGATTTACGCTCCACGTTTCAAATCTCTCCGCGTCCGTCTAGAGCTATTTTATATGGAAGGAATTCAGTGCCACCAAGTCTACAATACTCTACTTTAATGGCAATATTACAATGCACCACAAATCATTACATTCAATACAATAATACATACAATACAATATACATGCAATACAATATACTTGGGAACCCAAATTACCTGGTGATCACGTCAGCCAGCCAGCAGAAAGAGAGAGAATTCAGTTGTGTGTTCTGCCTATATGCTGAAGCAATGGGAGGGATCATCCGATCTCTCCCCTTTGATTGGCAGCCCAAATATCCCACACCCCAAATCTTAAATTCCCCCACTCACAGGTGGCGAGAGCATTTGCATACAGTGCAAGTCAAGACATGCGGCCACCTTCCCCCCGCTGGCCCTTTGTCCTCAAAAGTCCATATGGTCTCTCTGAAGTCACATGTGCTTGCCTCAAAATCCAGCTTACAGTTTTACCCAAATCATTCCCATTTTTAAGCTTATTCATTTGGAGCTAACATGAATACATCCAAATATTCTACTGCAATGTGGACGTACAAGTCGCGCAGATTACGTACATATAAACCTGTGGCAGAAACCCCTCTTGTCTGTCAGTGTGATTATGACTGATTTTATAAAAGTAACGAAGTAACGCGTTGTTGGTCGAGTTTCAGACACGCTCACCGGCAAGCTTCAACGCACGCCGCCGTGTGGACGCTGCGAAACTGCTCCGCCTCGCTCTCAAGGCTGCCGGCGTCTTTGTCCTGCGAGATTTCAACGTCTCATGTAGTCGAGCCTCCAGAGCAAGTCGGACAAAATTACTAACCATCATGCAATGCACTAGCAAGATGTTGATCGAAATTGCGCAGGTCTCGCTTGTCTCAAACAAGCCTATTATCTTGGTGACGTCCCTCCCCTTCCGGAGGAGCTCCATGGGACCTTATTTCGAAAAAATTATGTATTGAAGTCAATGGAGAGAGAAAGATTATCTTTCGATCCCGTTTGAATTGTGCCACGAATTACACATATGATGTTTGTCAATTTAAAAGATAATTTTGCAATTCAAAATCGTAAAACTGTGAAGTAACACATTTGTTTGTGTGAAACGCTTAATGAACTACATCTCTGGTCTCACAGACTCTCACAACAACACACATCACCAAGATGGCTGTCACTACTGTCTTGTCAAAAAAGTGATTGGCTACCCTCACTATCAACACAATGAAACACGTCCTTCTGCCTTCCTTTGATTCTCTCTGAACTGCTTGGTCTTTTTAATGTTTAATGTCAACCATTTGTGCAGATAGCATGAAGTAGAACAGATCGCCGGTGATAATGTAGCGTTAGCATTTCTCCCCCGGGCTTAAATGGTGTAGCCTATTCAGTGGCGTTTTTATATGTACAAAAGTGGTGGGGCACAAAAAACTTAGATGTCTATATATAAGCTTCTGCAGTGAGGCACTGGCACTGACTCTTCAGGTTTATTACATTTTGACCTAAATCAAAATATAATATTATTTTCAAAAGCTTTTTTTGTCTGATGCTTCAATTAATTTTAAACAGACAGTTAAACAAAAATATTAATATTGAATTGTTCTCTCTTAGTAAGATTCCATTTTCAATAAAATTGCAGTCTTACCTTGACTTGAAGATTAAGTCCATTTGCCTATCCTTCTGGACAAAAATCTCTATTATTTTTTTGTAAAAGTCCTCCTTATCTTCTTGTAGTTTCAAAAGTCTATTATACATCTAATCGATAGATTTATGATTCGAAAATTATAAAACTAGGGTAGACATGTGGATATTATCCGGCTGAACAAAACGTGCATTTATCTAACAGCTACGTTTCCCACAGATTTTATTTGGAGCTATTTTCTAAAATCCTATGGAGAAATCTCATTGCTTTTTTGTCGAGGGAAGCCATGCGCAGCTTACTTCCGGGTTTTAGGAAGCGTCACTGCAGCTCTCTCGTCTCCTCTTCACACACCACACTTTTCGCGGCACAAGTACTTACAGCCAATCAGCTCTGAATTATGTGAGATGACGTAAGGTGGGGATGGCAGCACCCCTATGGTCATTATTTTTTTGCCACACACATTAAATAGAGAGGCGAAGTCACGCCCATCTACTTCCGGCCCATGGGACCCCGGAAGCGAAAAATTATAGATTGAATTCAATGGAGAGAGAAAACGTATCTTTTGATCCCGTTTGAATTGTGCCACGAACTACACATATGATGTTTGTCAATCTTAAACAATCATTTCCATGTAAAAAAAGTCACATTTTGTCGTAAAACTGCTGAAATATGACAATATATATATATATATGACAAATACGCGACTACAAAGACTACAAATCCCAAATCCCATTCTGAGTCGCGTAAGTGATGTCATAGGCGATAATGCTCCAAGACTGGTTGCGACTCGCAATTAAAGCAAAGAAGAAGAAGATCTCATAACTGATTTATTTAAGAGATTGCTCCAATAAATGAACTTTTACAAAATGCCTGTGTGCATTGTACCAGGTTGCAATCGCAAAAGTGATCATACCACTTGCTCGTTCTATCGCTTCCCGTCTGATGAAAGGACCAGGAGTCGCTGGACCAAACATATCAGGTAATACACATGTTTTGCATGAAACATAGTCAAGTTAGCTACCTAGCTAGTAGCGAGCACGTTAGTTAGCATCACATTACTTAGCCTTGTCATTTGTATTAGCCTTAACATGAAGTAAACCAACATGTTAAACAGTAAGGGTAGTCATGATGGTAAGTATTTTGTGAAACATTTGAAGAGTAGCCTATCGCCCCCTCCACCAGGTGCTAAGGGGGCGGGAGGTAGGCTAACGCCACATTAGCATCGGCGATCTTTTCTACTTAATGCTATCTGCACAAATGGTTAACATTGAACATTAAAAGATCAGGCCGTTCAGGGAGAGTCGAAGGCAGGCAGGCAGCTTTGCATGACATTCTTCTGGACGTGTTTCATTATGATGACAGTGAGGGTGAGTCAATCTGTTTGTTGGAAAGACAGTAGTTGAGTGATTACTGAGAGATAATTATTATAATATAATATAAAGTGTTGTTACTTTAAAGTGTTGTTACTGACCTTTTTCTCTTTTATTTTCTTCACCTCACCTGTAACTGCTGAGACCCTGAGGAACATGCACACTGGACTGACCTGCTCTGGCAACCTGATTTCCACTGTACGTAATAGTATTTGGTTATGATATATTATTTATATACATCAAAGGCACAATGCACCCCCCAGAGACACACATGTATTGAGTGTGATAGTTTGCATAGGTCATGTGAAATCATCTTTACACACTAGAAAACTGTAGGAGCGGCAACTTGTTTTGAAAATTGAATTTTTAATATCCGATAATAAAGTTGATCTGTTTTCTTCTTCTCTCTTCCCAGCTCCATCCATCACCGTGCTCTATTCCTGCAGGTCTTGCTTGCTGATCAATGCTTATATGTTTTTACACAATTACAAATAAAGTCAATGTATTGTATGACATGAAGTTGTGCTTCATTCTGAGTCAATCATAAAATCATTCTGCCTTCAACTGCACAATGACTGTGGACTGCACCGACATCCATGTAGCTCCCCCCAGTAAGATGAACCAAGCAAAGAGGGTCACCATCATGCCCAAGGACATCCAGCTGAGAGAGGGCTTAGACTGACCTGAGACCAGCACACCCAAACACAACGGCTCTTTTAAGAGCCACACAGTTTCAAAGAGTTGCAATCCTACGTTATTATAATGATTAAACTGGTTCATGGATCACTTAGTTTACTGAACCGTGATGAATGAGAGAAATTAGTGAGGTAGTGGTTTACTGAAGTTACAAAGACATTAATATATGAGTAACCGGTCAGTGTAAACACACGCTTCTGTCAATTATGGATCATTCAAACTATTTATATAAAAATATGTAATAAAGTTCTAAAACAAGTATTCGGTATATTCCTTGATAGCTTTTGGAGAAGGTTGTTTTTAAGTTTACTAAAATCTATCGTTTCAACTGTTTCACTTTATAAAAAGGGAACAGGTGAGTAGAGCATCACTGAGTTTCTTATTCTGTCAGTAAATTATCCAAATGAATGTTTTTCATTATTTTAGTCAACCCTAAACAAATTGATTGTACCTTTTAATAATGACCTTACATGGTCGGCAAAGTTAAATTAACTTCAGAAAATCAAATCTGTTCTGAGAAAAAACTAATAAATGTTTAAAGATAGGAACTTGCCATCCCACTGAAAAACAGTCCGTAGAGATTTAAAGGCGTAGTTGCAGTTCAGTCCAACGTTTCATTTGGATTCATTTCTCCAGCAGTCAACTATTTTCATAAAGAATATATATATTATTTTTCAAAGTCAACTTTATTGTCAATCTTACTCAGTTTGTGTTTATAGAGAGATCAAAAAGACGTTTCCAACAATCCCAAATACGAAAAATAAAATTATACAATTTACAGATATGTATACAAATATATATATATCCTATATACACCATCATGTATAATGATGGTGTATGATGTAGAAGGATACACCATCATGTATAATGATGGTGTATGATGTAGAAGGAAGTGTGGTAGATAACAAGTAAATATAGAGTTACATACAGATCCATGTTACAGCAAAAGATGGAATAACTAAGAAGCACGCAGTATAATAATAATTACATGCAACAATTAAATAACTGCTCAGCATCTCCACCACAATCTGCTGTGTCCTGTTTTCCTCCCCTCGGCATAACACCCCATCACACATAGGAAACACAACGCAGAGTCCGAGGGTGTTAAGAGTATGTTTATTTAAATGTCCTCCTCTCTACTGGCCAACACAGGGAGCATGTGCTGGGTGTAGAATTTTTCCAGGAGGAGGAGATTGCCATGCCATGCAGGGTCTTTGGGGATGATGATCGCCTCCTTCGTGGTCCACACAACAAAGTAGCAGAGACTCCGGTCTGTGATGTGCAGCTGCCCTTGGACCTGGTGCCAGTATGGGTGATTCTCCTTGAGAATATATGACCCACCCTCCTCACAGAGACAGAAGGATGGTAACTGGACTGCCTCCGTGATGGTCATGTTCCTCTGGCTGTGTGGACACTTCACCTCCAGCAGGGCCGATGGCTGCACAACTCCATCGGGTGATGCTCCCTAAACACCGACTCACTCACAAAGAGACCAGAGTCGATCACTGTCACCCGATAGGCCTGCACAAAAGCCTTCACCCCTTCGGCCTCGTTTACAACCCCCCAGTTGACAGTTAGCGATGTCTCTGGCCAGTGGGTTGTATGTCTCCTCTCGCTGTTGGTAAAGTTGAGACACCGGCTGGACTACTTTTTAAGTGCCAGGCTTCCTCCACTGGCACTCAACATCATGATCTGCCACATGGCAAATATTGCCAATGCTGCAGCGTGGCTACATTTGTACATCCCCCGTGCACAATCACAGACAGCGCTCTGCATCGCGCCATCGTCTCCCATGCAGATCTGTACAAATAAAGTAAGTACCATTTGTTAGCATGCTATAATAGATTGAATGAGCAATAATACAAGGATGGTCCGGATCTGGGGGTGGGAGGATTTATTTTTCCATAGTTTTGTCCTCTTGTCTGATTGTTGTATTGGTTGTGATTGTACATTGTATTTTTCTAAATGTGTATGAATAAATTTTTGATCAACAATAAAAAAGGATTTGGTCAGGATCTAGGCTCAGTGTGTAGTTTATTAATTAATCAATGCTCTCTACATTAGGAACACACATACCAGTGTACCAGAGGGAGTCACACACAGCTGTGCCTAAAAGGAGATCACACATACAGTATAGTCAATATAAAACTGGCCGCTTCAATCTCAAGAGCAACTAAAACAAAACACGGGAGTGTACCTTGTTCTTGTGAACACTAATGTTATCCACAGCATACACAGAGACCACGAAGTTCTTAAGGAGAAAACTAGTTACTAAAACAAAACATGTTAGTGTACCTTGTTAGCTAATGTTAGCTAGCTGACATTAACGTTACACATTGCACACATATTACTCACCGAAACCTTGTAAAGCCGGTCCCGCATGCTGGCTCTTACAAAACCGACTAACTCCCCTTTCGTGTATGTACAGCTCTCAACATGCCCAGACTTGTAGTGATGTTCACCTCGTTTTATACTTTCCGCCTCATTCTGAAAGAAACAGGTGAAATTTGCTAACGTGACGGCCGTCTTTGTGATGGTGACGCGTATTGTGCGAGACCAGAGACCTGTAGTTCACTGAGCGGTTTCACACAAAAAAATGTGTAACTTCACAGTTTTACGACACATTTTTATTTTTTTGACTTTCAAAATGTTCTTTTAAATTGACAAACATCATATGTGTCATTCGTGGCACAATTCAAACGGGATCAAAAGATAACCTTTCTCTCTCCATTGACTTCAATGTCTAATTTTCCGCTTCCGGGGTCCCATGGAGGCTCCCGGAAGGGGAGGGACTTCGCCTCTCTTATATTCTGAGCATGCGCAGTGTAGTTTTTACAGTCACCATTGACATAGACTTAGACAGTGAGGGGCAGGATCGGGTTCTGTCCCACATGCCTCTAAACAGCTCAATAGGCACACACTGTAGACACTAATTAGAAGAACACAGACTAAAACAGCAATGTACAGACGAATCAGATGATTAAACATGATCTTAAAATATATTTATTTATTTTTTACATTTTTTTGTAATTATTATTTTTAATATTTTCTGCTGACACTAGGTGGAGGCTGTATGTGGGGGCTGTGCCCCTAATGACCAGTCGCCACTGAGCCTATTATAGAATGATCACCCCTGTGTGAGAGTACTCTTCAAAGGGTTCACGAAATATGACTACTCTTATTGTTTAACATGTACCCAACATGTTAAACAATAAGAGTACTTAATGTTACTTCATGTTAAGGCTAATAAAAATGACAAGGCTAAGACTGTAATGCTAACTAACATGATTGCTACTAGCTAGTAGGCCATAAGGTGAACCCTGTTATCGTTTCATCCCGCTCCACAGAAGTGGAACTACACAATCTTTAGTTCATAAATTATTGGCTGAACTAGTCCCTTCAAAGCGTAATAATATATTGGTCAAAAGTAGTGCCACGGTTCGTCACGTGATCGTGCTACACCAATTGGGTAGTGTGGTGACCACCATACACTGGTACATAATCCACACATGGAACTACGGGTTGGGGGTATTGTTCCCACACGGACATGTTGTGCTTACTGTATATATTGTGTGCCCTCCTTGCTTCTCGTTCTCTTGTTGTCCCGGGCTGCGACCCGACAACACCTCCTCATTAAAGTACCCTTTTGCACCTTCGATGCACCGCCTCCGACTCCCATATCTCCTGGCACTACACTGGTGACTCTGACACGTCTGGGGAAGTTTCCGAGACGAAGCCGAACACGGCAAAAGGAACTCAGGTTCCTTTCTCGAAATGCCGGGGATTTTTTGGAGACGTCCGTGGCTGCCACCGGCACGCGGACTGAGGCTCGGTGCGTGCTCCGCAGAAGGCTGGAGACGTTGCTCGCCGTTCCCGCATCGGGGGGACGATGCACGACCTGCTGGGTCGACCAGCAACCCCATGGCTACCTCATGGGGCTGTTTCTTCGGGGCGTGCGGCTGCACGTCCCAGCGGCGCTAGCTAACCACGACTAGCAGCTATCCACGTGGGGCTAACGACGGCTAGCAGCTACCGATGGCTGCCAGCTAACGGCTAGCTGCTAACGGCTAGCTGCTAACGGCTAGCTGCTAACGGCTATCGACCTTTTTGAGTTTATTTTCTGGTGCCTGAGAGGAGGTTTGACCATGTCTGGTTGGCCTCGTGTGAATCCTCTCACTATTTCGCCCACCTGTTTTTGACCGTGGACAGTACGGCCCTTTTTGAGCTTTTTCTGGTGCCTGAGAGGAGGTTCGACCATGTCTGGTCGGCCTCGTGTGGACACTCTCACCTGTTTCACCACCTCGACGGCGGCTCCAGACGCCACTCACGTTCATCGACGCCTGGGTGGTGCACTCCTGGACCCCGTCTCGCCTCGACGGTTTCGGACGTGCCTATGCCTTCATCGGCCCGTGGGTGGCGCGCTCCAGGACCCTGTCTGGCCTCTCTTCTTACCGCGGCTCACGGTTCACCTCGCGGTTCCAGACGCCACTCACGTTCATCGACGCCTGGGTGGTGCACTCCTGGACCCCGTCTCGCCTCGGCGGTTTCGGACGTCCCCATGCCTTCATCGGCCCGTTTGGTGGCGCGCTCCGGGACCCTGCCTGGCCTCTCCCCTGTCCACGGCTCCTTCCTCCCGGGGATGCTGCTCCTGCCCCCCGGGGACCCTGCTCCTGCCCCCCGGGGACCCGGCTCCTTCCTCCCGGGGATGCTGCTCCTGCCCCCCGGGGACCCGGTTCTTTCACCCCGAGGACTTTGTGCCCGCTGCCGTTGTGCCCTCGCCTGCGGCCGGGCAGCGCTCCTCCCTGCTGGGGACCACCGGGATATTCACGCCGTCCCCACGTCGCAGCACTGCGGCCCCCTTACGACGCCTACTGCGGCCCCGTTCCGGCCCGTCTCCCACCCCCGGTGAGGATGCCCTCGCCCTCGTTAAAACCCTGCCCTCTCCTGCGGCCCCCTTCCGACGGCCCGTTCCATGGCCCGGCCCCACCCTCCTCGGCCCCTGTGGTGTTTCCTCCCGGACACGGAGATAGTTTCCATGTTTGAATTCTGGGGGGGCTTGTGTGGTGACCACCTATTATACACTGGTACATAATCCACACATGGAACTACGGGTTGGGGGTATTGTTCCCACACGGACATGTTGTGCTTACTGTATATATTGTGTGCCCTCCTTGCTTCTCGTTCTCTTGTTGTCCCGGGCTGCGACCCGACAACACCTCCTCATTAAAGTACCCTTTTGCACCTTCGATGCACCGCCTCCGACTCCCATATCTCCTGGCACTACAGTAGCTGCATATTATCAACAGAAGTGAAAGATGGCCGCCTACATGGTTACGCTAAACCAGACCAAATGGATTCTAAACAGTGCTGTATGCTTGTTTTATGTCATGTTTTGTCATATGTCTTAATACATCACTAAGTCCGAGGTATTTGCGTTATATACGCGGTATTTGTGAGAGGTTTTACTATCTGGGAACAGAGTTGACCATCGAATCAACATTGGCTAGCAGCGTTTATCAGCCAACTGCGTCATCTTGCCCGACTCTCATGTTCTTATTACAAAGCTGTACAGTTTTCATTGTTCATCAACAATGTAGAAAAAAATAACAAAGCAATAGGGAAAGAAAGAAAAAACATTAAATGAAAATAAGTGATCAAGCATTTGACATTTAGTGTTGTATACAACTGCCGTCCCTGACCTACCTGTACTCATCATCTGAAGGAAGGTCACTGCTGCCATCTGGCTGTTAGAAGGGGAAAGATGCATTTTTTTATTTTTTTAAAATGAACACTGTAGCATATTTTATTGACTCTGCACTGTGTCTTATTATTCATAGATCTTGCTTGCTGTTGAGGTTTTTACAAAAGCACTCTCTTTAGTAGCCTGTCAGAAACGTATTTTCTTTCAATTTGTTTAATTACATCATTCACAGAAACAAACTGAACAATAAGTACTTTGTTAATAAAATATATGATACTAATATAATGATATAATAATATATAATAAAGATTGTGTTCTTTGATGAATGTGATGTCGGCTACGCCGATCTGATTGTGTCCTGCTGGCCACATCACGATGTGCCTCGCACGGATCTCAGATCTGTTGTGCTTTGTTTCCAACGCGGGTTTTTTTCCGCCTTGATTGTCGTCTGTTGATGACGTTGAGGTAATGGCTGCTCTTGCTTTGCCGTGAGGAATGCCTTTTCTCTCCACCATAGCTGTGAAATTAAACCGCATGATAATATTGTAGAGTGTTAGAGAACAACACCACAGGAGAGGGGAGTTCTTACCGCACCAGTGCCGTCTTTGAAGAGCTCCGGGTCGGCAAGGTGAATACATGTGTGCTCGTTAGCCGCTAGCTGAGTGTAGCTGCACTTTAGCCTAAAGTTAGCTTCATAGGAGGCTTCATTGTTAACTGAAACACAGACCCGTGTGCTGCACAGTTCGCACATTGCTGGAGAAACTGTGTCATGCCGGTTTGGTCAGATTAACCGGTTAATTTGTGAAATCGTTTTAGGAATACATGGGCAGAGTTGTTGTGTGAGTGCGGTGTGGTCGCTGCTCGCATTCATGGAGAGATAAGGCCTTGTTGCCTCCTCGCGCGACCGAGCTATTAGAAGTGTGTTCTGCTGCAGGAACACTTTTTATATTTACGATCTCTGGCATGCTGTGTAATCATGTACACATCCTTAGATTACTTGCCCCACCGAATCACAACGAAACATTTGAAGACGAGGGTTTGAGCTCCCAGCGTCACCACTGGCAGATCACGTTAACTTATTTGTTAGCTAGCTGGCTATTGATCACGTTTCATTTGCTGTTGAATTGGCAGCGCCGGAGTTCCTCCTGTTGTCAATTATACATATTGCCATGTCTTTTCCTCATAGAAAGGTTTTTTTTTTACATGAAATGATATTCCTCTTTGCGATAGACAGTTTTATTAGATTGCTAGCGAGTTTTCTTTACTCGGGCAAAGTACACATTAATGACAAACAAACACAGTTTGCTTTCATAGTCCATTATATGATCTGTTGTATTATGAAAAGTGGAACATTCCAATCTCAATTTAAAGGTCTGGTTTGCATATATAGGGTGATGGTATGTGTAACATCTCTTGTATACAGAACTTAGTTTGTCTGATGGGTTTTAGCTGCTTGCATTTGAACAAACTGGGTGCATGATTTAAATGTGTTCAGCTTAATTGTTTGGAAAATATTCCAATATATGATATGGTATGTAACCTGGCTGACGTGTACGGTTGTTCAAGTCAGGTTTTTTAATAGATTATGGCTTGATGTTTTCATTATATAGAAACACACAAATGTTCACTATGCAACATGTTTACTTGGACGTTTCAATGTGACTGGTTTTCACAAACTACTATATTTCTGTTTACTCTAGAATATTCTCTAATGGATACTCCTGAAAGCCCTACCCAATCCCCTCAGTCCCCTGAGGAGGAGGAGGAGGAGGAGGAGGAGGAGGAGGAAGAAGAGAAGGGCCTTTCTGACAGTGAGCTGCTGGATTCTCCTGATGAAGATGGGGTCATCTCAGACAGTGAGTTGGTCAATGAAGAGGAGAATGGAGGACTTGTGGAGGAAGAAGACATGTTGGAAAGCAGAGGAAGAGGATCGGAATTAGAGGAGGAAAGGGATGAAGACGATGAGGTTGTCCCTGACTTTGTCTCAGACCCTGAAGATGAGGAGCCTGAAGGAGTAACAGGAGGGATGGAACCTGAGGATGGGACCATTTTGCTGATGGAGGGGGATGAAGATGGTCCGCAGGGAGGCCAGTTGGATGGGGTGGACGAGAAGAAAGGAATGGAGCCAGAGGAGGGAGTCTTTGACACCCCGCAGTCTCCAGACTCCGAGCCAGAACAGGGCAAGAGCTTTATTGCTGAAGAAGATGAAGAAGACGGGGAGGAAGGATACGGATACAGCAAGGATGACTCAGCAGATCCATTGGCAGCTGAGGTGGATGACGAAGACAAAAGCAAGGCAGTCGCAGAGAAGAGGATGAGAGCTCAGGAAGAGGAGAGGAGAAAAGCGGTGGCAGTGAGGGACCTGAAGGATGACTCGGTGTCTGTTTCCCGGGAGCTAGACGAGCACGAACTTGATTACGATGAGGAAGTCCCAGAAGAGCCCAGCATCCCTGCACCTGACGAAGAGGAAGATGAGGAAGAAACTAAAGCAGCGGTAGAAGAGGAAGAAAATGAGGACAAGAGATCTAAGAGGAGGGAGAAGAAACTTATCCTCCCCCCTTCCCCTAAAGACAGTGAATACAAGAGGACAGGCGACTCCAAAGGCCCCGAGAGGATGCGCAGAGATTCCTTCAGAGACAAAAAGAAGGAGGAGGATGATGGAGAGATTGATGAAGGGGAGATTGATGTAAGTGTTCCCAGTTTGGATGCTATCCAGGGGTTTTTCTAGAAAGATATAGTATAAGGGCGCTAAAGTCACTTCCGCCCTCTTTCCGGCCAAAATAATGTATTATCGACGCAGAAAATAATAGTTTCTGAATGTCTTGAAGCTGCTGAGTCATATATAGCAGGGGTTCCCAACCTTGATTGTGCCAAGGACCGGCAGATACATTAAAAAAAAATCGCGGACCGGTTGTCAATTTGAACTGATTTTAATATTTACTCACCACCAGCAGGTAGCAACAGAGGCTAATTGTATGTAACAGCCTGAACAAATACTAGAACAATATGCATCCAAAACATATTAATGTTTAAAAAAGAACTGGTGTTGTTTTTCGGAAAACCAAAAAACCGACGTTATTCAGTTTTATACCAAAACGGGAAAACAGATAAATCAACGTTTTGGTTTTGTTTGTATGATTTACGGATAATCCAGTGAAAGCTGGGAAAACGAGGAGAAGGCGCAGTGTGTGTGTGTGTGTGTGTGTGTGTGTGTGTGTGTGTGTGTGTGTGTGTGTGTGTGTGTGTGTGTGTGTGTGTGTGTGTGTGTGTGTGTGTGTGTGTGTGTGTGTGTGTGTGTGTGTGTGTGTGTGTGTGTGTGTGTGTGTGTGTGTGTGTGTGTGTGTGTGTGGTGTGTGTGTGTGTGTGTGTGTGTGTGTGTGTGTGTGTGTGTGTGTGTGTGTGTGTGTGTGTGTGTGTGTGTGTGTGTGTGTGTGTGTGTGTGTGTGTCCTAGCATTACTATACTTGTGGGGACCTAAATCTGTTTACACAGTCACGTGTGGGGACTCGCCTCCCTTATGGGGACACATTGGAGGTCCCCATGAGGGGAATCATTCATTTTAGGGTGAAGACTTGGTTAGGGTTAGACATGTGTTGGTTAAGTTTAGGATAAGTCTCCAGGAAATGCATGTAAGTCAATGTAATGTCCCCTGAAGTGATGTATACATGGTATGTGTGTGTCAGGGTTTCCGTTAGCCGTTAATTACCGGTTTTTAGCTGGTGAAATTGAATAAAAACCGGTAAATTCAAAATCTGCCGGTCAAAATGTCCGATGTTCCGATCGATTGGCCGCCGATCATTATCGGCCGATATTCACTCTTAATAGCTTGATCTGTGCTCTCTATAAAGGCCGATCAGGAGAGCTGGATCTGATCGATATGGACATAAACGTGAGTGAAGTGTAACCGGACATGAGAGAGAGAGATCAGATCAGCTGCTGAGTCTGACCTGAAGCCCCGCCCACTGTTTAGCGCGCTGACGGGCTGTCAGGAGAGAGAGGGAGTGAGAGTTATTATTCAAAGTTAATGTAAACTTTTGAATAATGTACTTTATCTACTACAAGTAGTTTCTTTGAATGTAATAATTATGTTGTTTGTGGGATCATTTATTGAAAAATGAATCTGAATTTTTTGATCTGTTACGATTATAAACTGAAGCAATATAAAAACGAGCCCCATTAACTGAGTTTTAAACGTGTGTGTGTGTGTGTGTGTGTGTGTGTGTTGTTTTCAGAAGATATTATGATAGTGACGTTCGTTCCGGTGCACGTGCGGCAGCATTTAGCACTACATCGAGATTAAGAATAAACTAATTTTGGGAACACCCGCATACAGGCTACCTATGGAGTTAGCCAGATGTGTGTACATTACTGTTCATGGTCATTTGAAAACAAATGCCGGTGTCGGGCAGACACAAACACACCGAACACACAGAGCTGAGCAGAGCACATACACACACACACACATCATGTGTGTGTAATCGGGCAGTTCGATGTGTGTGTGGTTAACACGTAGCAGCCGGCAGTCACTCTTAAGCTGTTCTGATGAAGGTAAACACAGCGAAGGCGGTGTGTAAAAAGGCACTTCTTTAAACCCTGCTCTATTCTTCAGTTGGGTGATTGATTGGGTGCAGGCTAATGGCACAACAATGCCTTCTGTATTACAAGTTTTGGTAGCTGTTTTTCTAGACTGAAATTCTGAGTTGTGTTTTGTTTAATTCATCAATACAAAACTTTTTAAAATTGTAGCTTTTGATTTTATGGACTGTTTTGGCTCGACAGTTAGATGTCCTAAACGTTTCAAGGCATTGGTCAGGGGCCTATTAGGGTCTAGTTCAATGGACCTGCTTTGGCTCAAATAAAGCCGTTTTTAAATGTTGATCCTTTTCTGGATGTACGCTTCTGTGTTTTGTCCACCTCAGGCCGCTAGTCTTAATGCTCTTCTGCTCTGCAGTCTACTCTACAATTTACTATAAAATACCAGTGAAAATATAGTGAATGTCAAAGATAATTTCAACATGCAGCTTTGAATTTGGATATCCAGTTTAGCAAAATAACATTTAATCCTAGATATCTCTTTTTAGTGAGCTGAGAGCAGTGTACAACACATTCAGTATAACCTGTCCACTCTGTAACATCACTGTAACAGGCAGTGAACTGAGCTTTTCTGTTATAACATTAATTACAGGAGGTGCATTCTTCTATTGAAACTTCCACATCATTCAAATCATATAAATAACTTAATAACTTGAACCAGGACCATTAGTATGTCAGTGAAGTAGCTTGTAAACATGGGACAAAGGCTACACCTATTATTTTAATAACAGACACATGTAATCCTCTGCATGTTCCCTGCTGCTAAGTTTATATAAGTATTGGATCAGACTCCATATCACCAGTTACTCATTAATAAGGAAATTGTATTGGGCTCCGGATAAAACAACTGTATTGAGACATCCATACTTTATAATATTTATAAAATAATGCATTAAAAATGCTTAAATACCATTAGTACACTAAAACAACAGGGTTTAGTACATACTAAATGTATGGTGTCATCCCTAATGATTCATATGTAGGATTCGTTCAGACCTTCTTATGTGTCATGATGTGTTATGTCTGGGCAGGATGATGACCTGGAGGAGGGGGAGGTTAAAGACCCGTCAGACAGAAAGATCAGACCACGTCCCATCTGCAGGTTCTTCATCAAAGGTAGGTCTGTGTGTGTGTAATCACACTCAGAACATGGATTGCCAGATAATTTGTTCTTACTTGCTGGTCAGATCCTTTGTAGTTTAGCCTTGTCAAAGTAAAACACTCTGAAATAAAGTATTTGACTTAAGACTGTATGGCAGTGATTGTTATGTTCTACAGCAGGGAGAGTCTTTGTACTTAAAATAGATTTTGGTTTCTTTTTCTACTGCTCATAGTAAGACATGCACTCAATTTAAAAACATGGAGATGAATCAAAATGTAATTCTTTCTTAAAACATCATATTGTTGCATCCATCCACTTTAATTTGATCATTTAGTTTGTACCAAAAAAGTATGACAAAGTGGTTTCTGGTTACTCTGTGATATCAACTGATTGTAAACCGGTATGTTGTTTTTTTGTCCTCCAGGGAATTGCACTTGGGGAATGAACTGTAGGTTCATCCACCCTGGAGTCAATGACAAGGGTAACTATTCTCTCATCAGTAAGCCTGACCTCTTCTCACCTAATGGTGCGCCTCCTGGAGGACCACACCCACTCATACCCAACAATCCCTGGGTAAGTATTTGTTGCTTTGGTTAAACACTCAAAAACAATGTATAACTTTGGGCATTTTGAAAAAGCTGCTGTACAGATAAAACATAAAGATTAAAAAATGGACCCAAATAAAAGCATGTGAGCATTTGTACAAATATTAGGCAACTGTTCCCACGTTAGGTTGGACCTGCAGTGGAGGAGCTCCCCCCACCTCCTCCTCCAGTGGAGCCTCCTGTGGAGAGTGCCTGGGAGCGAGGTCTAAGGCATGCCAAAGAGGTAACACTACTCTCTTCATGTCATCATTAAAGCGTGTTGATGCTCTCTTTCACCAACACTTATTATCAGTGTTTAATCCAGTGGTTGTGTGGTCCGGCTCTGTTTCCCATAGGTGCTGAAGAAGGCCACCATTCGTAAGGAACAGGAGCCCGACTTTGAGGAGAAGCGTTTCAACGTGACCATCGGAGAGGACGAGAGAGAATTTGACAAAGAGAATGAATTCTTTAGAGAACGCAGCTACCGCATCATCAGAGAGTATGACCTTCACATTGAACACATTGTTTTTCTGATCAAGTGTCCCCTGCACCTTTTGCTCTGTTACCTTCAAAGTACTTACATTCTTAGTCTACAATAACATCATCCTTGTATTTTTTAAGGTAGGCATGGTGAGATATGCACATTATATAACTACAAATATATCAGTGAGAAATATGAATAAATAGATTGTTCTGTCATTGATTCAAATGTCTTTTCCTCTTTCAGCGAAATGGAATTCAGAGATCCTGTATATGGGTAAGTGTAGACCAACTTTAATGAAACTCACTACGCCTTAGTCTAGACAGATGTAACTGGGAGACCAAGAGCATTGTCTTTTGTATGAAACTGTTGAAAAGGACACTGCCTAACATTTAGGTCACAGTTGAACAGACTATTAATGACTTGTGCACAGCTTTTTGGTCTGTCTCTTGTCAGAGATGTGCGTATTGCTCATTTAAGTCAGTGTATAAGACATCTCTGTTCTTTCTGAAAACTGAAAGAGGTCAGTCTGACTCATGAATATATAATAAACATGTATTTCCCATTGCAATCCGTAAACATTCAAATATCCTTTGTGGAATATTGCAGTGACCCCTATGCTGATCCATACTATGACTATGAAATGGAGGCCCTATGGCGAGGTGGTCAGTATGAAAACTTCAGAGTGCAGTACACAGAAGCTCCTCTTCCTTACCCCTACAGTGTGAGTATCCTCCGCAGACTGCCCGAGTGTTCAGGATGTCAATGCAAAATCAAGAAACATGTCTAAGCATAGACCAAGCAGAGCACAACATGTGAACAACATGTATAGTGGACAGTACAAGGACATGTGAGAGTTAGGGATGGGAATTTGAAAGCAAAAGTATATTCAAATATTCGACCCCCAAAAAATTTTTACACAAAAATAAAAGATTTAATTTTGAAAGATAAATAAATACATGTTCAAATAAGTATAGAAACCAAGTCGAATGTGTCAAATGTATTGAACTGGTGATCACAGTTTGAACAGTTGACAGCTATAGGCCTACAGCCTTTATGCTTAAAACATAACTTGGTTTTTAAATGAAAGAGGGATCAAACACGAACAACATAACCAGTTAGGGTAATGTAACCCTATTACAACAGAGATCAACAACCTATAACCGGCCTATGCACAGAATGCAGCTATTCAATACTCATTCTTGTTTAAGAATATGAGCATGTCTACTCGGGGGAGAGGCGGGTCACAGTCAGGCCAGCTGTAGAGAAGACCCTCTCAGCTGGAATTTGGGCATAAGATGAGATTTGAGTCTGCGTGATCTGCGTGTAGGGAGGGGCAGCAGCCATTAGCTAGAACTAGATCTGATGGATTTGGACATAAACGCGAGTGAAGTATAACCGGACGCGAGAGAGAGAGATCAGCACCTACAGCTCTGCCCGCTGTGAGGGACCGGTGAGCGGAGCAAAACACACCTTTAGACCTAACACATTTAGCTATGGCACTGTCGTATACATTGAATTATTCCATTTGATAATATGTCAACTTAGGCACCCCTCCCAAAAAAAAAAATATTCTCATAATCGAATACCTGAATAATTTTGAATATTGGATGAATCGTTCCCATCCCTAGTGAGAGTAATGCTTTTTATTAAGTACAGTCACCACTTCTTCTTTACCTGGACACAGCCTTTTCCTTTAGAAATAAACTCATCAGTAGGAATGAATGGGCCTTAGAATGAGTTCCACAGGAAGACTAACCTTTTTTGCTAGAAAACTAAACATATTTATTTGACAGGAGCGAGAACGTGACCAGGACCCTCGGGAGAGGCACCGGGACCGAGAGAGGGAGAGAGACCACCGTGAGAGGGAGCGCAGGCAGAGAGAGAGGGAGAGAGAGCGAGAGCGCGAGAAGGAGAGGATGCGGCGGAAAGACGAGTGGGAGAGGGACCGGATGAAGCGGGATGAGAAGGAGAGGCCGAGGATGCGTCCTCCTCGAGACCCCAGGGAGAAGAAAGACGAGGACAAAGTGAAACCACGTTCTCCCCTCAGTCTGCCTCCTAAGTAAGTGAAGTTTGAGCTGGCTTCAGGTACAGTGTTTTATTATCTGAGATGTTCCATATCATCTTCTTGGGGTTGTCCTTTACCTGCTCAAAATGATCCCACACTTGAACATAACTAATGTAATGACCAGGCCTGAATGAAGTGTGTGACAGTTTTCTTTTCATGAGACTTCTTTTTAATATAATGTTTTCAGGAGCACACAGTTCTTCATTAATCCAGCCTATATGTTTGCTCTCAAAGAAAACCAGATTGATGCATTTAACTTTAAAGGGGACCTATCATGCAAAATGAACTTTTTGATGTCTTTTATACATAAATATGTGTCGGGGAACTCACGCAGCGTCAGAAAATAAAACCCTCTCTCTTTTCCTCCGTACACAAATCTCTAAAAATGGAGGTACAACGGGGCTATTGCCTAAAAATAGCATGATAAGTGAACTTTAAAATCTCCTATCATTATCCTCGGTGGGAGTTTACCCCTGGAGCCTTTAGCAGAGGCCTGTACTACGAATCCAGTTCAACAGACCCTGGATCTGTTTCAGTTAGCTGGTTTACCTAATCCAAAATGAATTTGTTTTGTATTAAATAATAAACCTGATTTGTAGAGCATTTTAGTATAGTAGTACATTTAACGTGTCAAAAACAAAGTGACAGTAACAGACTGGAACAAGAACAAACCAGTGTTTTTTTACATCTAGTACTAACAAAGTAGGCATTTTCTTTGTGCAAATAAACAAGGAAATTCAATAATCACACCCTGCAATAAAATAAAAATAAATTTCAAGTAACTCAACTCTCACTCATCAGACAGGTTTCTTTTCAGGAAGATGAGCATGTCCACATTTCTAGGTAGAAGCTGGGATGTTTGGGCGTTTACGATATCCCCTGCTGTGGAAAACTCTCTCACTTGGTACTGATGTTGCTGGGACAGAGAGATAATGCTTTGGTCATGGGTGACAGCAGTGGGTAAAGCGTTGCACTGTCTCTCCACCACTTTAGAGGACAGTCAGAGAGGAAGATAGAGGTCGCTTTGCGGTACAAGTTCATTTCAGCCTCGATACCAGCATTGTGCTGAGCGCATGGCACTTCTTTACTGAAAGACTCCCCAAGGAGATCTTCGAGTGCTGTCTTTTTGGAAGGAGGAGATTGTTCCTTATCAGCGTCCCTATTGCACATACATAAATCAAATATTGCACTTTCACTATTGCACCTAGTGTCTGTCAGGAATGATTTCTTACTTTATTTTTTACAACTAGGCTATATTAAATAGATAAAGGTGTGCTTTCTCGCTCTCCCTCTGTCTCACTTGCTCACAGAGGCTGTGTGCTCCTCCGTGGCGATGACGGCCACATAACATTTATGTCAAAAACTGAGATTTCATAGCTGTAACCCAGCTTCCGGTTTGGGCATGCTGGCTGCGCATCACTCTCTTCACCAATGATAATGTTTAGATGGATTTAGGAACTTTGTTGTCCATCCTGCTAGAAAGCTCTTGTTTCACTGTGTCGTCCTACGTGCACGTATCTCTTGTGCACTTTGACTGTCAGCTAAGCACCTTCCACCATCAAGGACTAGAGACCGTAGATGTCGTTTAATCATTTTAATGATGCAGAAAGGGTGAAACTAGGAAATAAACACAATACAAGAAGTACATAAATATGCAGAAGAATATTTACATTATACATCATACATTGAATTAACACCAAAGAACATGCACACACTTGGCTGTAGCACAAAAGGAGGGCTCTAGCTAACGGTAGTTCTACAGAGGAGTTTACAACACACATTAACTATCATCCCAAAAATATTCTCTATAAACATTATTAATTGCTTCACATATTAACTGGAAATGAAAGAACACTATGTTTATGTCAATTGTACATACCAAGAATGCGACCAAAGGCATGGAACGTCAAAGATTGGAGTGCATTGTGGTCACCATAAACATGTGACTGTCCTGTTCACATGTAGCTTCCTCACTAGGTCACAAGTAGTGATGTGTCGGTCGCCAACGAGCTGATTCTTTTCAACGGCTCTTTGGTACAAACGAGGGGAACCGAGTGATACTTGTTGAGAGCCGTTCTTTTTATCGTTCAACTCACTGCCTGCCAAAATCCACTCGCCTTTTAAAAAGCTTGATTTTGTTCCCCAAACGTATTCTGTGAAGGACCGCCCCCCTAATCTGATTGGTAGGTTTCAGCACGAGGAGTGAGATGGGGTGGGTCTTAACGGAATACGTGCGAGAGAGAAGTCAGCCATAATTCCAATCACTAGTCACAGGTACATATTTTACACATTTCAACTACTGCCAGCAGGTGGAGACAAATCCAACAAATGAACAACAATGCCCTGATGAGGACATAACAATTATACACACCTTGATATAAGGTGTTGATTTCCTTAGGCCACACCCTCCCTCATTACACAAATACACATCACCTGATATCCTTAAGTCCAATACACATTCAACTTCATACAGCTAAGAGTTGGAAAATATGCATAAAAATGATGATATTGTCCAAAGCTCACTTGCCTAATAATTGTTTCAGTTGAATCAAATCATTTCTATCGATGTGCTCGGTTCCATCTGATCAAATATTGTTCATGGTTAAAGAAGAAGAACTGGTTGGAACTTATCTATGGATGTCACAATACCAAACATTTAGTAGTCGATACCAATAAAATATCACGATACCAAAGTGGAGTACAAAACAATAAATCCCATGTACTACACTACTATGATAGTCGATTCTGTTGCTTTGAATTTCACTTATTTAACAGAAAAGACTAGTTAAATTGAATTTAGGACTGTACATATAAACATTTTCAAATAAGTTAATGCAAGGTAGTTGCCTCAACTTCCTGAAGCCTGTATGCTCTGTTTACATTTATTTTGAACAACCTGCTTTAAAATAGAAATGCATGACGTTGGGGTTATGCAAAGGTCAACATCAGATTACATCCACTGATGCCTTTCCAGAAAACACCTCCAGCAGTCATTAAACACAGAGGAGTGCAAACATCCGAGTAGCTTTGGTTATTCTTCCTGGCCTCATGGTTTATTGGCCCTGCTTCCCTTTTTTCATACCTTTCCTAAATGAATCATGTTGATGATAAGAAAAAATATTTGCGGGCTAATAATAGCTCATGTTATGATTCTAATTTTAGCTGTATGAGTTGTGCTCTGAGGTCACATGTTTGCTATTGCATCATACCTGCAGTGTCTCTCATCCACTGGGGGATATGTGCCCTTTATGTACTCATGTTGTGTATGCACATACATAAGGAAATCAATTGATTCATTGGGTTGAAGCAGATGATTTTGTAATTCCAGCTATGATTTCCGGTTCCATGTTGACGGTAGTTTTTAGAAATGAAATGTGATCTAGAGCTTCAAAGCAGCACATTGTCCAAAGGCACTTGCTATTTAATAGTAAACACATCCTCCTCAAATAAGATTGTTGCTGTATGGTTTAGGCTAGGCATTCAAACACAGAGAAAGGTCTCCTTCAAAAAAGTGTTTCTTGTATACAGGATCAATTCACAGTAGGAATATCCACTCAGTGTTCATTTCCTCCAACAAATATTTACATAAACTCTTAAAGATAAACATTTGAATCTGGCTGTGTTTGCAAAAATAAACATTGGCCTCTCTCCTTGGGAAAATCCCATACATGTTGATTGTAAATGTCACAGCTGTGAATTATCCAGCGGCTTATTGCAAATCAGCTCCTTTCTACAGGAAGTCAGCAGGTCCCTCTCTGACACGATGATGCAATCAATGTTTTTTTTATTCTCTTTCTGAAATATATATATTCGTTTGTTGTACTCCTGGGTTTTACATTGTTGCTGGGGTCAGGGGGGACTATCTGATAGGCCCTTGTGATTTTCAAATAGTATTTTTAGCTTGAAATGCCCATGCCTACTAATGGCGCGTTTCCACTGCAGGCCTCGCTCGGCCTCGCTCGGTTTGGTTAGGCCTTATTAGGCCCGGCTCACTTTAATGCTGCGCTTCCATTACAGTTTAGGAACTGGGGTAGTTACTATAGTAACGCAGTGTAGGCGGAGCCGTGACTTCATCTTCAATGAGAGCCCCAGAAAAACAACACAGCCGTTAGCTCACAGCTCTTCATCAAACCACAGACTGTCTGTGTCATGGAGAATACAGTCGCTGGTTTATTTATGTCTGTATAGGCCGTTGTTGTGAGTGTTGACGGTCGGAGCATATATAACGTTAGCTTAGCCAAGCTCCATTTAGAAAACAGGGATTTTAAAAGGTGTTTCTCTGCCGTCTGTCTGCAGACTTGTCAAAGCATTAATTCATGGTTTTTACTAACCGGTATCAGTATGTTGTTACTTCGGCATCATTTTGAAACGTGTATTACAATTAAATCACGGTCATATATGTTCATCTTGTGTAGTTGTAGCCCCCTTGCCAGCGATTCTCTCTCTAGTTTAGCATACTCAGCCCGACTCAGCCTGGTTGTTCCTGGCCCTAGAACCACCATTTTATGGGGCCAGAAAAACTGTGAATTAGGACCAGCTAGCTGGTACTAGGCCAAGTGGAAACGCAACCAAAAACGGGCCCCGCACGGCTCGGCACGCTTAAAGCGAGCTCCGCGTTGCAGTGGAAACGCGCCATAAATGGTTTGTCCTTGTACTTACTATTTCATGGTCCTGTGTAGACTGTACAGCTGTAGAAATAGCAGAAGAGGGTGAAGGTGGATATAGATGTTAGGATGTAGTGATTCATAAATACACTCTCAAACTGTTATCACTCTGAAACATTTCAGCCTATCATATGGACTCTTAAAGACAACCATTTTACAAATGATGTCTTTGCTTCACCAGGGGAAACATATCACGGTCTGAACTGTGCAGAGCGGCATGATGTGAACATATAGCAACAATGAGAATTAGATAGGGTCTCTCAAACAGTCTAACTGCTTTTCAGGCTCGGTCACCTTATTAAAACTGGCAATATTTAAAACAGCATAGAAATGATCAGATTTGTCAAGTTTATACAAAATTAGAAAATAGTTTGTTTTTACTCTGCTCCTTGTCCCTAACCTTCTGTTGATCTTTAATTGAATCTCCTCAGCAGGCCGATAGAGCCTCCTTTGAAGAAGGATGATCTTCCAGTCATGAGGCGACCAGATGAGTGGAAGGACCCCTGGCGTCGGTCCAAGTCCCCCAGGAGACGCCCAGGGCCTGGCTCCCCACCACGAGACCGCCGGCGACATCGGCCCTCGGGCTCCTCTGTCTCTATGTCCAACTCCTCCAGGTAGGATCTTCTTTTCAGTCAGGATATCGATGACGAGAGCCATAATGCGTTCCGATGTTCATGATTATTGGCGAAACTATATTCGACTATGGCCCTAGCTTCTTCTTTTCAGTGAGGATATCCTGTGTCCTCATGAGGGGGAAATGGTTTTGTATTGTGTTAAAACACGCAGCATTGCCGTTATCTTCCGGCAAAAATGTCACAAAAGGATGCCTGCAGTAAGTCCCCAATAAAGGTGCACTCAAATGATGCCACACATACAGTGCAGGTTCATCTCAATAAATTAGAATATCGTGGAAAAGTTTATTAATTTCAGTATTTCAATTCATAAAGTGAATCTCATATATTATATAGATTCATTTCACACAAAGTGAATTATTTCAAGTATTTCTTTGTTTTAATCTTGGTGATTCGGGCTTACAGCTAATGAAAACCCAAAATTCAGTTTCTCAGAAAATTAGAATATTACATAAGACCAATTTAAATCAATTTTAAAAAAGAACATTTAAATACAGAAATGTTAATGTTTCTGCTCTCACTACACAGCGTGGCATGTGGGTGATCAGCCTGTGGCTCTGCAGAGGTGTGATGGAAGCCCAGGTTGCTTCCATAGCAGCCTTCAGCTCGTCTGGTGTCTCATCTTCCTCTTGAAAATACCCCATAGATTCTCTACGGGGTTCAGGTCAGGGGAGTTTTCTGGCCAATGAAGCACAGTAATGCTCATTCAACCAGGTGTTGGTACTTTTGGCAGTGTGGGCAGGTGACAAGTCCTGCTGGAAAATGAAATCAGCATCTCCATAAAGCTTGTCAGAAGAAGGAAGCATGAAGTGCTCTAAAATGTCCTGGTAGACGGCTGCGTTGACTTTGGACTTAATAAAACACAGTGGACCAACAGCAGCAGATGACATGGCTCCCCAAACCATCACTGACTGTGGAGACTTCACAATGGACTTCAAGCATCTTGGATTGTGTGCCACTCCACAGACTCTGGGACCTTTTTATTATGTGTGACTGGCGAAGCCACACACAGTATAGTATTCGACATACTTATCTAATCTTATTCTCCTTCTTCCACCACAAATTGTGTCATGCTACTAGTCTGGCAGCGTTGACATGAAACACACATGAAACACCTCAAAACGTGCGGAATGACCGGGATCGGGTTGCTATGTCTTTTATAAGACATTCGCCTAGCCCTTTTCACAGAAATCGCAGAAAACTGTGATAATTTGCCCCATAGGAATGAATGGGAAATCCATTTGAACAGAGCTCAAAAACACCGCACTTTGACCCCATACAGATTCCACATACTTTAACGTAGAACAAAGGTTACAAGTTTAAACGGTTCTCGAGACTATGGACTTTATTAGACTAATTGGATATATTTTGATAGCTAGTACGGTTCTCATGTAGTCGCAGCTTATGTTTTGTGAAAATGTCACACTGTTTCACATTTTATAATGGGTGTGTATGGGAGAGCTCGTTAAGCCTTTGAGTGGGTGACATCACGGCTAGAGGGGAGAGGAGCTGTCAAATCTAAAGAGTTTCTTTCCAACTATTCCTCGGCTGGCCACAATTTTCACTCTTCATACATCATTTGGTGATCATAATGTAAGGAAATGTGTCTCTCTGACAGGCTGTCTCTCGTTCACTGGCAGGGCGTTGCCGTGGAAACGCTTTGAACACACCTGTCGGTCGTTAACTAAATCCAGTGGTAATCCAAAAATGTCACAGATAAACAGTTGAAATAGTCAGCTAAAATAAGCTAAAATGAATGGATATTCTTTGTTGTACCTTAACAATACAACTAATGCTATTAATACTTAATCAGTGGGGGTAATGTTAGCATCGTGACGTGCATCCAAGGTTCAGTCACAGTCAACATTTCTCTGAATTTTCTAGTTTCCAACTGAAATGCAAAATGTACTTTCATCTGAAAAGAGGACTTAGGACCACTGAGCAACAGACCAGTTCCTTTTCTCCTTAGCCCAGGTAAGACACTTCTGAAGTTGTCTCTGGTTCAGGAGTGGCTGGACACGAGGAATGCAACACTTGTAGCCCATGTCCTGGAGACGTCTGTGCGTGGTGGCTCCTGATGCACTGACTCCAGCCTCAGTCCACTCCTTGTGAAGCTCCCCCAGATTTTGAATGGCTTTTGCGTGACAATCCTCTCAAGTCTGCGGTCAACTCTGTTGCTTGTGCACTATGACAGTCTTCTGGACAACTGTCAGGTCAGCAGACTTCCCCATGATGGTGTAGCCTACTGAACCAGATGAGAGACCATTTGAAGGCTCAGGAAACCGTTGAAGGTGTTTTGAGTTGATTATCTGATCAGTGTGACACTGAGTTTACAATATTCAAATTTTCTGAGATACTGAATTTGGGGTTTTCATTTGCTGTAATCATCAAGATTAAAAACAAATAATTTACTTTGTGTGAAATGAATCTATATAATGTATGAGTTTCAAATAGTATTAGTGAAAGTAATCAACTTTTCCATGATATTCTAATTTATTGAGATGTACCTGTATCTACCATCAGCTAATGAAGCAACTTGTAAAAAAAAAAATCTTAAAACAATCCAACTAGTAGCTGTTGAGATGTTTAATCCTGGACCAAAGTGGTCATCGTAACAGTCAATTAGAAGCAGCAGAGTTTAAAATGACTGTTAGTGCAGCATTATTATTCTTGTCATGTTTGGAGGCTACAGTACGTCACCTTTTTCTGTTGGCTGACGTGGATTTCTCCAAATGATTGTCCATGGCATGCAAGAGTTTGCTATGAGTCGAGGTTTGCTTAGTGAATGAAGTGCCAGTAACAGCACAGTACAAAACAAACCTTACAAGAAATAAACAACGCTGCTGACAGTTTTAAAGCCATTTTCTTTATGTAACGTTAGCTAAACTATCTCATAATAGATAACATAATGTAACTGTGTTACCTGTGGTCGAAAGTTAATTTCACATTTATAGGCCAATGATCTCAAGGCGATAACTATATTTATTCATCAACATGTTTTTGTCATTGTATACTAAATCTTAAAATGCTTAAAGGCCTTGTGTGTGTTTGCCACTTACTTGTGTTTGCCATCTGTTTAAGGAGCAGCTCATGTATCTTATGGGTGCTTTGTTTGTTGCAGGTCTTCGTCTCACTCGTCCTCCTACACAGGATCTGGTTCATCTCGTTCCCGGAGCCGCTCTTCCTCGTTCAGCTCCTACTCCAGCCACTCGTCCCAGCGCAGCTCTTTCAGTGGCAGCCGCTCCAGGTACACATCAGTCTGTGTGGCTGTGTGAGTCTCTGTGTATCAATAGGCGCATTCACACCGTAGTACTTTTCCCACAAAGGTTCATCAGACCTTAGTTCATGAGAACTCTTTAGTTCTCATGAACTAAGTAAAATCGCGTTCACATCGGAATAAGTCACTGGGGGAGGATTAGGCAAATGAAGCCGCTGACGTAATTTCTTCTTCTTCTGCTCTGGGTTTACTGGCAGGCTGCAAACAACTTCACGGCGTATACTGGGACTCCCAGCAGCTTCTACTGAAGCCTTCCGAGTAAATCGCCAGAACGCTGACACCTCCTCATCTCCACCGCTCGCATGTTTTCTTTTGCCATAAGTTAGTCTCTCTCCGTTGGTGCGCGGGGCTAATGCTAATAATGCTAATGTGAGGATAATAAAATGGCGGCTTCACACAACTTTTTTGGAGTTTTACGGGGCGTGGTTTGCAATCCGCCCAGCCAATCAGAAATAGGAACCTTTTTCTCCCACGAAAGTCCCTGCTCTCTAGCAGGGACGGAAAAGGGGTTAAAAAGGTTCTCATGAACTCATTTTAGTTCCGGCACTTTTTGGTTCCGAACATTTCGGAACTAAAGTGGGAAAAGTACTACGGTGTGAACGCGGCTATAGTACACCTAGCTGTTGGATTTTCAAAAACACAGCCACGCAGTCTTCCCCTACTGCTCCTTTTCTTGCAGACATTTTTATATACAGAGTTTTACACGAAGCCCGCTCTGCATAATTCCAGTTCTCACAGTAGCATGAGTGAGACTTTTCACTATGGGATGGGCCTCCCTCCGTATTCCTCAGAAGCATCAATCTGATTAAGCCAATCCTGATTGTGATGGAATCGACCCACCCCTAAATAGCTTGTGCTTCAACGCAGCGTTGTACAAGATAAGCACCTATTTTTTTCCGCCCAGCACCAAGGGCTGTGGTCAGTTATCTCACTTATGCTACTATGAGAACCAGCGTTACACAACTAAAGTTATCATTCATAGCATAGGGGCCAGTCTGACCCTTTGCTGGAAATGTAGTATTAGTGGCCGAGTCTGTGATCCCAGACTATAAAACAGTTTGAGTGTTGCTCTGAAGAGAGTAAAGGTGTTTGAAAGATGATGTGCAAGCTTTTTAAGGGTATGTGCAATAGGGTAGTCCTGTGTGCCATGTCAATTTTCAAATTCATTTATTTTAAGCTCCAACCACTGGAATTTATTATGATAGTCAAGAAAACTCTCCTTGTGAATTTTATTCAAATTCCAACAACATGTCCCCCTCCCTCATCACCTGGGCTGCCACACCAGCAGCACGGTGCTGCCACACCAGCAGCACGGTGCTGCAACTGAGGCTAAACTTCAAGGTTGACTTCCCGACTTTCAATTTTAAGGACCACCCTAATGTGCAAGGGTGATGCCCAAAAAAAAAAAAGTAATTACCCAACGCAGACATCACGATCACCAGTCAATCAGGATTTGCACAATGAGATTGATGCTTGGGAGGAATACGCAGGGAGGCGCCACATAGTGAGACATCCGGGAATGTTGAAGTTAAATAGATAATGTAGATAAACACCTTCTTAATCAAGTTAATACAAATCTTAACCTCTTTAAACAATAGTGTTGACCACGTGTTGGACTTACAGTTATTTCAACTAACAGGATGTAAGATGTTATAGCAATAAATTAGTAAACATTCGGAATGTTTTGACTATTTGCTTATTTGCAATGTACTTCTATTTCCTAGAGCTTATCATTAAGACTGCAAGCAAACAAAGCTAGCCTGGCTTTGTCTGAGCTTTATAATCAAATGCCTACCAGCAAATGAGCATGTTGTATCTTGATTTGATACCTTTAAGCTCTTTTTTATCCATTTATATTTGTTGAAATGACTACCCATAGATCATTTTCCAAAGCCTCTGAGATGACAAAGGGTTTGGTAGTATTCCAAATAAGGTTTAGGTTCAGTAAATAAGTGATTGTAAACCTGTAGTGTCCATATTAAGAGAGAGTTCCTGTTGTGCTTTGGAGCTTGTGGTGGGTGGATGTCGTCACCTTCAGACAGAGCTAGTCTACAATGTGAGATCCATTTGAAAGTGATTTTACACATTGCTTAGCTATCTATCTAACTAACGAACTAACATTGCTCTTCTTGAATTGTTCAGCTCACACTTAAACATGTAAATGCATCAACATAATGCAATAGATGAAAGCAATTCTAGTCATGTTATTCTTGAAATGAAACTGCATATCAACATTTCATGACTACTTTACGGCTTACAGGTCTCGATCATTCTCCACCTCCCCGTCACCGAGTCCAGCGGCACAGAGGAATGCTAAGAACAAAGCCGATCCCCCCCCTGCGTTAGCCAAAGGGTAACTCTTCAGCACCTTCATCCATTTAAGCCATTGTCCACCGAGAGTATATTATTTGCTTCTATCTTTGTTTCTGTGCACATTCTAGGGTTCAATTTGTTAGTGTTAGTAAATAATGTTGTTATTTCATGTGATTTAATAACAAGGCAGAATACAGTCTGTGGTTGTAGCTTTCTCCATCATTGCATTATATCATGCTTTCTTATTTGTGTTAATGATTTGTTCATCATTAGCTAAAGCATTGCATGTGCTCTGCTGACATGCTAGTTTCTAGCACATGCCTATCAATCACTGTCTGCATGCTTGAAAAAGTGCCTTTTACATCCCTAAGCATGCCGCTGAAGCCGGGTGCCATGCCCCCTCCTCGCAGGGATAAGCCCACCATGAAGAAGGCTCCCAGTCCTCCTCCACCTGGTGGACCGCAGGGCAGGCCTTCCAAACCCTTGCCCGAGGGAGGGAAGCCTCCAACCAATCCCCGGGAGACTGGGGGAGCAGGAGGCGCGGCAGGCAGCGGTGGAGTAGGGAGACCCCCTCCTCCAAGGGAACCTGGAAAACCTCCAATTCCGAGGGAAGAGAGGCGAAAAGAACGTCAGCAACATCCTCCACGAAGGTGAGTGCCTCACCATAAGGCCATAACCAGGGGTGCACATCACTTTTTTACTGAGTTACTCAGATGAGTACCAGGAGACAGTGTTTGGTACTCACCCCACACAAAGCGTGGTGTTAATAAGTGCAGTCTTCCTCACTGTTCTCCTCAGTGTCTCCTTCACTGTCCTCTAGTTCCTCTTCTTGCATGGTAGATGATGAAGATGCACCTCCCTGTCTCTTTGTAAGCCTCCGATATGCTTTCTCCAAAACGTGTTGCCAAAAAAAGTCCTTGCATTTCCTGAGGCCAAGTTGAAGGATCAAATACTAAGAAATGATCACATGACTTGAAGTAGGGGTGGGCGATATTGAAAAATATAATATCACGATATTTTTCAAACAGTATCACAATAGACGATATTTATCACGATATTTTTTCATGTCGGTTATTATGGTTATTTTTCAAGTTACTTAACAGAACAACCACCTACAAGGTAACAACAACTAAAATAAAAAGGAGTCACAGACCAAAATACCATCAAGCTGGCTTTAATTCTGCTGTGAATCCCTGAATGAACAATTCAACAGGAATGTTGATATGGCTTCCTCAGTGTTCAAGTAGGTAGGCCTACACCCTACAACAAACGTTAACACTGGTTTCTTCACCAAGTAAAGTGCACTCTCTTGCTAAATAAAATAAAATATTCAAGGCACAGTTTCTCAGTATAAAAATGCACTTTCTGTTTTAGGCAGCACTAGCAGTGATGTAACATCACTAAACATAACTAAGTAAAACATCAATGAGGAAAAGTCAGTGCCAAACAATTAAAATGTAAACTTTAGACTTGAAGTGCAATCAAAGACTTTAGCATAACTGAACATCTGTTTCAAAAGGGAAAAACAATATAAATACCTTATTGATAAAATAAAATATAAGCCAACAGAATCAACCAAGACAATAAAAGGCAATAACAATAGGCAATACTGTCTGAAGACTAGACAGCTTGGTTTTTACTAACCGTCGTCGGTATTTAGTTACTTCGGCATCATTTTGAAAGGTGTATTTCAATTAAATCACGGTAAAATAGGTTAATGTTGTCATAGTTGCACCACAGTATTTACATGGATATAAGCCCCGCCCCCTCTCCAGCGCGTCCTGTTTGAATGATAGGAGTAAACACAGCTGACAGCCGCGGTGAAACTCCAGCGGTAAGGGTGAGAATATTCGCATCGCGTCCGTTGTGAACGCAGCATAATGCAGTTCAGAAACCACTGTTCTGACGCTTTTAAAGCAACTTCGAGATTTTAACAGTATAAGGGGCACCAGGCCACGGTGGCCGTAGGACCTACAATTATTTTCGGGGCTTCACGGCCAGACCGAGGGGCAATGACGGCATAACCGTCATGGCCGCCGTGAAAATCCCTGGTGCACTCGCAGCACTCACATTCTATGACTGAGTGACTCTCTGTATCACGATGGATATGATATCTCTGAAAAGGCATATCGTGGAGACCTAATATCGTCTCGACGATATATAGTCATATCACCCACCCCTAACTTGAAGTCATATCTGATTTCAGATGTGGGAAGTTACTAAGTACAGTTATTCAAGTACTCTACTTAAGTACAATTTTGAGATATTTGTACTTTACTTGGGTATTTCTATTTGATGCTACTTTGTTCTTCTACTACTCTACAGTTCAGAGGTGAATGGTGTACTTTTCCTCCACTACATGTATTTAATACCTTTAGTTACTTTACAGATGTGGATGAATGATGTGAAATCTAATCAAGTGTTAAATCAGATTTTAGTTCCACCTGGAGTAAATCCACCAGCTACCCTGCAGTCTACAAAGTCCTTCAGACTAGCTGCACCTTCACCAGCTTTGAGAACACTTTCATGATCAATCATTATAAAACATATCATATATATTATTCTGACATGGACCAATCTGCACAACGAATACTTTTACTGTCGATACTTTAACTATATTTTGATGATACTACTTTTCTACTTTTACTTGAGAAACATTATGAATTCCTACACAAGAGCTGAGTACTTCTTCCAACTCTGTCTGATTTCAAACTCTTCCATTAACACCCTGAGTAAGTTTGCACCTGTGTGTTCGGTTTTGCTCCACCTTGTTGTAAATAAAACTGCAGCAGCTTGATAGCAAACTTTGCGATCAGCTGATTTTGCACAGTTCTCCAGTGTATGTGCGGGGCACAGAATGTGCACAGGGGGAGTCTCCCTCCGCAGCCAGTTGACGTATGTTGTTCATTAGGGCTGTGCATCTTCACTGGTCTCACGATTCGATTACGATTATCCTGTCAACGATTCGATTCAATTCGATATCCCGATGCATCACGATTCATACCAATGCGTTGCATCCTCAATTTTCTATATTACTGCACATGGCTTATTTTTCATCAATGCATACATGCAGTAAATACATATGAACTCTCTTTTTATTATTTAGAAAGTGCTTCAGAAATCAATAACATAAATGTCTTGACATTAATATATAAACCAAAATAAATGAATTGTATAGGTCTAGCCTATATCTGTGTGTGAAGTTGTTCCATCCTCAAAAACCAAAAAATAATGCTTCTGCAGTCTAGCTGCAGCTTCTAGCTACGGCCTTCTGTTAAAAAAAAGACACTGAATGTCCTGAATGTGGCATCACATGACTTGAGTCTGAACACAGCAGACAACAGGAGTATTTACAATAGCATATACAAACAAAAATACTGCATGTGGGTGCACACTTACATTCTCTGTTTTACCGTTACATAAATCCCATGAATGTATGAGATTAAATTAGCTTCATAATATCTCAGTGATTAAGTGAATAATAAAGTTTCTATCGGGTCACTATCAGCCTGTCACTCATTATTTTCAGGGAGGGGGCGGGGTTTGGATGAACGGAGAGGAGATGGTGATCGCGGAAGCTTTTTTCCTCCTGCCTTCACTAACTTTACACACGTATATATCGTCTGAAAATTGCTAGAGGACATTCATACTTTGCAATCCAAGACTTAATTAAATCCACCAAAAACCTGACATGATTGTAACGCGATTATTTTTGAAAAACATAAATCCCTGTGCCGCAGCGACACGGAGTGATTCAGAGCGGGTCCTTCTGCCGTTGGTTCTGGACTGGTGGTGTTGTGTTGGTGGATAAAGCAGACTGCTCCGTGTTTGGTGTTGCTGTGCCGCTGTCACGTCTGTTCCGTGATCTCTGCGTCACCAACCGATTTGATATTAAAGTGACAAAAAAAAAAAACGTTATAGTAAAACCGCGGCCGGAAAATCAGGAAGCAACGTTACTACGCTATAACCGATTATCTTCCATCACTGCATCGATACCGAATCGTCCACGTCCGCATCGCAATGCATCGTATAAACGATTATTTTCAACACCCCTATTGTTCATACATACCGACGTTAACAACATCCCCGTCTGTGCACACGGTGAACAACTGAGTCGTCCGGTGATCTAAGCCTCTGCCTCCTGTAAGGCTTCACAGGTCCGTTAAGGCCTGTGCGGCTCGGCTTAGTTCGATCAGTCCAATAGTCCGGAGATTTTTTGCAGGGAGCAAAACGCCAAAATGGCTGCCTTATGTATTTAGTTTTTTTGGACATGTCTAGTAATTGACTCAATTGAGTGTTGACAAAAAAGTGTGGACGAAAATATGTGTTTTTGTTTTTGATGACCTACCAGGTACGCAAAAACGATTTTTGCCATGCATGCACACTAGTTGTGTGCACCCCTGGTTATAATACTAATTAAAGTTGCATCAGCAATAAACACACCGCTGCCCCACATGTGTCAGCAGCGGGCTTGTTACGACAACTGGACACTACATAAAGGAGTACATTACTCTGTGTAGTAGATGGCCTAATATTTCCTTCTTCAAGTTTGTTTAGCTAGGACTTTGACTCAATATTTGTGTGGGGATGATGTCAGGCCTGGATTCCTATTGATCAGGCAGTTGGAAGAAGATGGGAGAATGTATGCTCAAGTTTCAACAACTTGCTGTTTCTGGGCGATGAACGCTACCCCACGGTCGAGGCTTTAAAACCAAATAGCTTCACAATTTTTCCTCCTGCACGTCTTTAGACAATACCTTAAAGATAGCTCTGACAGAGGTGTGGACTCGAGTCACATGACTTGGACTCGAGTCAGACTCGAGTCACCAATTTGATGACTTGAGACTTGACTTGACAAAATCACAAAACACTTGCGACTCGACTTGGACTTGAACACCAATGACTCGGGACTTGACTTGGACTTGAGCCTTCTGACTTGAGGTGACTTGATCATTTAATTCAGAGGTCTCCAACACACCGATCGCGAGCTGCCGTTAGAAGAGCAGACTCCCGTTGGGGAGAGCAGAATCTTCAGCCGCTCCTACTCTTGCTGAGAATCCTTGCAGGCAGGGCGGGTCTTTATTTAGCTGGGCCACCATGCGGCCAATCATATGCGAGGACACACTAGGATCATACCATTATGTGAAAGAAGGCTGGGGGGCACAGCAGGTGTAGTGGTACAGGCCAGCTGCACAGAGCGACGGGGAAACGGATTTAAATGCAAGCGCGTCGGAAAAGGTCAAGAAATGAGCGAAAACCGAAAAAAGAAGCAGCATCTGGCTGATTTTCAATGATATTGGAGAAAGCAACACTGAGTGCAGGATTTGTAAAAGGAAAATAACCTTCAGAGCAGGCTTTTGTTTTGGTAACCACTCAGGATGTATTGCCAGAGGAGGGAGAAGTTCAGATCTTGTACTTGAGTAAACGTATTAGAGTGTAGGAATACTCGGTTACAATAAAAAGTCCTGCATTCAAAATGTTACAAGTAAAAGTAGAAAAGTATTAGCATCAAAATATAGTTAAAGTACGACCTGCAGAGGGACCTAGATGCAGGTGTTCTTTTCCCCATAGAGACGCCTGGCTGCACATTGTCCCTTGCATAAAGATAGATTGTGGGTCCCTTATAACATGTTGTGCACAGTGGAAATAAACATTCTGGTTACCTCAACATCAGGGATCTTATACATTAAACTCCTTCTGAATCAAACCGTCACGGTAGCCTTACCTTACTGATCCCTCTTAAATTAGAAAAACACGTTACTTTACCAGCAGAGAGAAAATTGATTATTCATTTATTAATGTGACTAATAAAGAGCAGTTTGATTATTAAGTATTATTCTGTTGATCGATGTCATTACATTTGGTGAAAAGCACATAATGACTTGTTTAAGACTCGTTTTGTCAAAGTTTAGGACTTGGACTTGACTTGAACTTGCCCATCCTGACTTGAGACTTGACTTGGACTTCAGCGCAAAAACTTGAGACTTGACTTGGACTTGCAAAGCAATGACTTGGTCCCACCTCTGGGCTCTGATAACTATATATGTATCTTAACTACTAGCGTAACATTGGACTTAGGGTTATTCCGACCAACATATACACCGATCAGCCATAACATTATGACCACTGACAGGTGAGGTGAATAACATTGATTATCTGGTTACAATGTCACCTGTCAGTGGGTGGGATATGTGAGACAGCGAGTGAACACTTTGTCTTCAAAGCTGATGTGTTGGAAGCAGGAAAAATGCGAAAGCGTTGTGAGGGACTTTGACAAGGGCTACATTGTGATGACTATACAACTGGGTCAGAGCGTCTCCAAAACTGCAGCTCTTGTGGGGTGTTCCCGGTCTGCAGTGGTCAGTACCTACCGAAAGTGGTCCAAGGAAGGAAAACCGGTGAACCAGCGACAGGGTCATAGGCGGCCAAGGCTCCTTGATGGGCGTGGAGAGCGAAGGCTGGCCCGTGTGGTCCGACCCAACAGACGAGCTACTGTAGCTCAAATGGCTGAAACAGTTAATGCTGGCTCTGATAGAAAGCTGTCGCAGTGCATCGCAGTACGTGTGTATGGGGCTGTGTAGCTGCAGACCGGTCAGGGGGCCCATGCTGACCCCTGTCCACCACCCAAAGAACCTACAATGGGCAGGAGAGCATCAGAACTGGAGCAATGAAAAAAGGTGGCCTGGTGTGATGAATTACGTTTTATTTGACATCATGTGTATGGTTGGGTGGGTGTGCATCGCTCTCCTGGGAAAGACTCAGTCAGTAGAGGCTTGGACTGGTAGCCGTAGGGTCGCTGGTTCAAGTCCCTGAACAGACCTAAATATGGAGTGTGGACTGGTACTTGGAGAGGTCCCAGTTCACCTCCTGGGCCCTCCAATTCTATCTTTCTATAGATAGAAAATTCAATCACGTTAATCACAAAAATGTATTAATTATGAGTTTTGTTTTGTTTAATAAACTAGTATTTAGTTTAGTATTTAGTTGGAATATAAAACAAAGGCACGTGTGCTGTTGTAATAAAGAAATGCATGACTAACTGGTAAGAACTTTTTCACTTTATTATCTTTACTTTACTATCTTTATTGTGTATCACTGCTTTGTTTTTTAGATTTCTGAATTATTGGCATGAATTTCTTAACATTCTGTGATTCCCCGCTGTATATTGCGCTGCACTTGTATGATAGTATTCTCGGTGGTGCTATTTTCTGCAAACTCTATCTGCTCCTGCAGGGCTGACCCTGTCTGCTGTCTCCTGTGCAACTTCAGGAAACTGGCGCATGCTTCAGCAAAATGTCTACCTTCTATCACATCTAAAGCCAAGGGGTCAGAACATTCGTCATAGATCAGGTGTTTGGATACGCCACGGCAGTGATGGTTCTAGCTGATGCCCAGTGGTCTTCAGTCAGTGCAGCTAGTACCACTTTTATTTTCTTTTTCATTGCCATGCAATTCCTGGTAAACATTTGCGCAGGAAGTTGGGGTCGGAACATGGTATTGTGATTCATTTGTGTTTATTTATTTTTATGTGTACAAGTTTCCAGATTAAGGGAGTGTTAAGGCATTGCAGTGGCAGCCCTAGTGCAGACTCAAATGCTGTCTCTCCTGGAAATAAAAATGCTACTGTCCCATCCATGGTGATCTGTTTTAGACAAAACAGTTTGAGGCATTCTTAATTCTTATTGCAAACCAGTTAATAGAAAAACAACCCTTTTTTGTTGGCAGCCGACTCACTATTGTAACCGTTGTAAGTAACTCGACTAGAATAAACATCTTCAGTGTTGGAGGATTTTGTCCTGGAGTGCTATGTGCGCCATAGCTGTCTGTAGTAGGTTGGCTTAGAAAGGCTCTTGAAGGTGGCTCGCTGCTCTGATTGTGAGCATCACAGCATTGTCATCATATCTATATGACCAAAAGTATTATAGATGTATTTGTTTGATATTGCAAAACCTTTTATATAAGAGCACACAATCGTTTATCTAGCCACTTACTTTTTACTTTAAGAGGCAGCTTGATAAGAAAATGGTCTGAGAGATTTATTGTGTCTTTGTCCCGTCGGATTGAAAACCTTGTTAGAATTTCTTTAAAAAGAAGTTGTGTGAGCAGAGTTACTGTTAAGATGCTTTGCTATGCGGGTCAGGGGTAATGAGTGGGAGTGGGAGGAGGTTGACCTTCCTACAGGTTGGTTTCCCAGGTGACATTTGTAAGGAAGTATGTAGTCAGTGGATTGTTTGTTAAGATACATTTGCAATAAGCAGAACTGGATTTCCCAACCCGTTCAGATTTGCATAGTTGAGTCTGTGTTTGTGTATGGTATAAAAGGATACTACAGGTGTATCCCTGTTGTGCAGTTTGGGGGAACACCAAAGAGATTGGTATGTGTGTGGGAGTGGGTGGATAGCCCGGGGAAAAGATAAGTACAAACGCATACATACGTGTGACAGCGAGAAACCACAGACAAGAGGAAGAGCAGTTAAAGGGCAGGAAAGAACTCTGTGTGTGTGTGTGTGTGTGTGTGTGTGTGTGTGTGTGTGTGTGTGTGTGTGTGTGTGTGTGTGTGTGTGTGTGTGTGTGGTGTGTGTGTGTGTGTGTGTGTGTGTGTGTGTGTGTGTGTGTGTGTGTGTGTGTGTGTGTGTGTGTGTGTGTGTGTGTGTGTGTGTGTGTGTGTGTGTGTGTGTGTGTGTGTGTGTGTGTGTGTGTGTGTGTGGAATTGGTCTCACCACCGAAACTGTCCTGGAAAACCAGTTCCTACACCTATCGGTTATTCTGTTTATAATATATATTTAATACCTGTTACTGGCCTGAGAAGTGGGATGGAGTATTATTATGAAGATATTTGAAGTGTCTTCCTGTCTTTTGAGTGGTTCCCAGTATGATACTCTTTCTACCTACTCAATGTGCATGTACTACAAAGTACTTGGCACTAAATGGAGTCATATTTTACTAGCAGACTGTTAACCCTAAAGTATACTCAAGCAAGATGGCCATACGTTATGGCACCCAGCAGCGGGTCTGTCACATCTCTGAACAAATAGGCATTATTTGGATAAACTGATCAGATATTGGGAATCTAAATGGTTATTCTCCTGCCTAAAATGATATGAAATATGGATATACTAAGGCTATATCTACGGACTGGATGAAAGTCATGGATGCTTGATATACTAACATAAATCACCATGCCTGTTGTGTGCTGTTTTACCTTTGCACTAACACGGTAACCGCTGGACAGTGTCAGAATGTTGAAATGGAAACACACATTGTTGAAATTAACTTTCCATAGGTTTTTCTTGTACAGTGGTTTAGCCGTGTTATTATTAAATGATAGAGGATAAAAGTTGTCCGTTTATTTTCTCTCAAGTTCTACAAATGAATGTTAACTTGGAACACCAATAACTTCACTGACAGCAAACGACCTCTGTTAAAAACATCCACGCTCTTCTATATGACCACAGTGGTTTGGGACTAATATTCATTTTTGGGAATGACCTTAGTGTCAGATGTTTCTGACCGAGAGTAGCAGGGGACCTGAGTGTGGCTGAGTTATTTCCTTTTATTTGTAAAGACATTTGGTATCAAAACCTTCCGATATGTGTAATCATATCTGAACAAAGAGATGGGTAGTAGACCCTGGTTTTGATTTTATAAGAACTACTTGCCGGGTTCTCACTTCAGTGTCTGTCTCTTCCAGGCGAACTGTGAGTGGAAGTGTTAGTGGAAGCAGTTATTCTGGTTCTAGCTCCAGATCCAGATCATCCTCCAACTCCCTATCTCGCTCACGCTCCGGATCCAGAAAATCCAGGTACTCGCCGTTAACACCGTTATGTCATCAAAACAGCAGTTTGCGAGAAAAAAACCTCCTTTTTATAGAGAGATGTTGATGACCATTTATTGCATCTATGTGTGCATTTATTCTGATCCTTCCACCGCAGCGGTTTGTCTGTCGGCCACATGGGAGTTTTTCCATCCCATTCTTATGAATGGGAAATCTCAGAAATGCCTTGAGGGGATTTCATTAAATGTGCAGTGTGACTTGAGAATGAACTGATGTTGGTGATCAAAGGTCAGGGTCACTGTGACCTCACATTTGTCCCATACTCATAATCCTTAAACCACATGAACAAATTGGAAGGATTTCTTCAAATTTGGCACAAATTCCAACTTGGACATGGATAAACTAATTAGAATTTGGAGGGGTGTAAATGGCAAGGTGACTGTGACTCACAAAACACCTTTTGGCCTCATCATAAGAATACATAGGCTACTAATGGCAGTTTCAACTTTAGCATCAACTTGACTGGTTAGTGGTGGAATACAACGGTGAGATGGTATTTGACTTGTAAAGCATTTTATTTGCAGAACAGCTTTGATGATATTCGTTAATAATGGCAAAAGGCACACATACTAAGACATTGTTGCTGGATACAATTATGAATCTATGGAGTATAATGTACTTACACATTTGACTCTTTAAAGGTGGGGTAGGTAATTTTGGAGAAACCAGCTCCAGTGCGCTAGAATTTGAAAATACACAGCTGGAAAAAATCTGCCACTTCCTTCAGACTTCCTCACAGAGCCCCTCCTCCAACACACACGAACGCGCACATGACCAATGAGGGCACGAGATAAGTTTGTGCCCAGATGGAAGGCTGACAGGCAGGTAGGCCATCCAGTTACTTTAGTCGGGCCGGCTCAGATGATTGGTCGTGCTTTTTACAGTACCACGGCTTCCAGAGATGACGTTATTGTATGGATTTATTGTCAAAGCATTTAATGTATTCATTGCTATCGGGATGTTAAGTGCATTCCATGGAATATAACAAAAAGTGTTTCTGAAATCAATTACATACCCCACCTTTTAAGGCAGCAAGAGACAGGAACTCCAAACAACTGCAGCATTGAACTCGATGTTAACTGAAACAAGAAATATCTGAAGTAAAGCAGAAAGCGGCATATTGGTGATGAGAGACTGACCGGAGCAGCTGACGATGTTGCCAAGCAACGGTAAACATTGTTACAGTAGTTGAAATACTACTGGTGAGACTTCAAATCTCATCCCCACACAATTCCAAGGGAAGAATAGACAACCCATGTTGGTGTGTGTGTGTGTGTGTGTGTGTGTGTGTGTGTGTGTGTGTGTGTGTGTGTGTGTGTGTGTGTGTGTGTGTGTGTGTGTGTGGTGTGTGTGTGTGTGTGTGTGTGTGTGTGTGTGTGTGTGTGTGTGTGTGTGTGTGTGTGTGTGTGTGTGTGTGTGTGTGTGTGTGTGTGTGTGTGTGTGTGTGTGTGTGTGTGTGTGTGTGTGTGTGTGTGTGTGTGTGTGTGTGTGTGTGTGTGTGGTTTCAGGCACGTAGTCCAAATGTTTTAGTTGCACTATAATTGGCCGGTTTTAGGTTTTGCTTCCAACTAAATTGTAGTTTTTTTCTGGTTTCATTATTGTGAAGGCAGTCACTGTCAGTCTTCAATCCAAATATGAAAATATAAAGGTATTTGAAATGTAAATATAATGGGTTTTAGTGATTACACAGTCTAATATGGATGTATTGTGTTCTTCTCTCTTGCTTTCATGTGCTGTCTCTGTTGGGAAACCCTCCAGGAAATCCAGGTATGATATTTGTTATTCAGGGTGTGTGTGTGTGTAGAGATGTGTGCATGTTGTGCAGTGTACACAGTGTACCCTGAGAAGCAGCAGTTCAGTCGGGATGTTGTGTCTCTCCCTCAGATCTCTGAGTGTGAGCAGCGTGTCCTCCGTGTCCTCGGCTTCGTCCAGCAGCAGCTCGGTGCGCAGCGCAGACTCAGACGACATGTATGCTGACCTGGCCAGCCCCGTGTCCTCCGCCAGCTCCCGCTCCCCCACCACCAATCACCCCCGCAAGGAGCGAGTGCCGGTGCGGGACCGGCCTCCACAAGGCAGAGACAAGATCAGGGGTGAGTGCTGCAGGGCGGAGGGATAGGCTGCTACAACAGCACAACATAAGGATCATACATTTTAGAATGGGTCGCTACTCAAAGAATGGACAAGTGTGGAATGAAAAACCAGCTGAAATCAGTCGGTGAATGAAAACACGTTCTACAAACTCTGCTGCAGAGGCATTACAGTTCATTACTTATTCTTCAAAATGTATGTTTTGCATGCTATAATTAAATTAAAAGTACCACAGTTGTGATTTTAAGACGGATATCACCATCCTTTCACACATCTTTACACTTAAGTATTTAATGTACAAAAACAAAATGTAGACAATTGGGGGGAAAGTAAAAAAATGGCACGTATACAATTTTTTTAATATTTTCAATGTTTCTGTAAATGGGAGGTATAAAAGTGATGATTAGCATTTGATGGTTCATCGGGTCTCATATTTGTCTTTCCTCACCACAGAGAGACCATCAAAAAAAGAGGAACCCTTCAGAGAGGACCGCAGGAAGATGGACCCGTCTAGTGCCACACTAAGAGGGGGCCACCCCGGGCCCAGGTCAGGACCTGGCAGCAGGGGGGGCCACCATGTACATCCCCCACCTGGCTCCATGGGCCCCCCAGGAAGCTATGGAGGTTCAGGTTCCCACAAAGACATCAAACTCACCCTCCTCAACAAGGTTTCTATCGCTTCACTTTCTCTTTTTAAAGGGTCTGTTTATTTCTCAGTCCCCTCCAGGAAGTCACTGCTGCCAGTGAAAAAAACGTTTGTGTGACACTTGGTTTTTAAAAAGATGGAACATGCAAGATATTGTATTATTTGTGACATTGAGAGGTGATGGTAGTTATGTTTTATTACCTTTTTAATGCCTTTTGAATCTGTCCCTCCGATCAGCGACTGATAATCATAAGTACAGACATGTTTTCTCTGAAAGCTTTTTGTAAAAGCTACCTGTAGATTACTTCGAAGTTGAATTTATAATTGTCTGCATGTATTGTATCTTTATTTGCATTGTTTGACTCGTGTGTTGGTTTTGCAGCAGCAGGGAGATAAGGGCAGCAGGAAAAGGTACCTGCCTGCAGACAAAGAGCGGCCCGGCTCCCCCCTCAGTAAGAGGGTGGCCATGTCTCCAGACAGAGGTGAGAACCAACAACCGCGCAACAGCGGTAATTAAAGTTTAACAGTCTCAAAAATGCTACAACTACTGTCACAAACTGGATGAATGTGAAGTATGTTGTTAAAGGAGGATGAAAGCGTAATCAAGGAGCACTATTGGAGTGACTTTGATGGTTATTGGACTCAGGATTCATTCATTTGGATTCCCGCTGTATGAATAAATGAAAGGACGGCGCAAGTGGAAACAATTCACAAAGGGATTAAACTGTTTAAAACACATGTTCAAAGTAAGCCGGACTTTGCCGATGTGTTTACGTGGATTCAAAAGTCGTAAATAATCTACAAAATGGAGGAGACCGATCTGATCGGAGTAACTGTGACAAATAATCCAACTGAAACCAGCATGGACAATGACTATGTTTTAAAAATACACTTATCCAGACAAGCCTGGTTTGGACACTTTACGGGCAGAAGAAACATTTCTATTAAAGAAAGAATTATACATTTGTCTTTTTATGCCTATAATAGCTACTAACTTGAATTCTTATTCAAATGCAATTAATCAATTTTTTAATATTTTATTGTAATGTAGAGACACCCCCTGCGATCTTTGGCGCCCCCAGGTGGGTCACGCCCCCCAGGTTGGGAACCACTGCTCCAAACCATAGTTCAGTAACAGCTGGACCGCGGTCCGGACCCAGACCCAGATGCCAACCTATACGGACCCGGACCTATAATCAATACATTAATAGGGGATTTCAATTTGACGAGGCGATTCTATTTTAACCGCCGCCGACAGGGGGCGAAAGAGACGAGTGAGCGATACAGGGAGAGAAACACAGAAGAAGAGACGAGTGAGCGATACAGGGAGAGAAACACAGAAGAAGAGACAAGTGAGAGATACAGGGAGAGAAACGAAGAAGAAGAGACGAGAGAGCGATACAGGGAGAGAAACACAGAAGAAGAGACAAGTGAGAGATACAGGGAGAGAAACGAAGAAGAAGAGACGAGTGAGCGATACAGGTAGAGAAACACAGAAGAAGAGACGAGTGAGCGATCCAGGGAGAGAAACACAGAAGAAGAGACGAGTGAGCGATCCAGGGAGAGAAACACAGAAGAAGAGACGAGAGAGCGATACAGGGAGAGAAACACAGAAGAAGAGACGAGTGAGCGATCCAGGGAGAGAAACACAGAAGAAGAGACGAGTGAGCGATACAGGTAGAGAAACACAGAAGAAGAGACGAGTGAGCGATACAGGTAGAGAAACACAGAAGAAGAGACGAGTGAGCGATCCAGGTAGAGAAACACAGAAGAAGAGACGAGTGAGCGATCCAGGGAGAGAAACACAGAAGAAGAGACAAGTGAGAGATACAGGGAGAGAAACGAAGAAGAAGAGACGAGTGAGCGATCCAGGGAGAGAAACACAGAAGAAGAGACAAGTGAGAGATACAGGGAGAGAAACGAAGAAGAAGAGACGAGTGAGCGATACAGGTAGAGAAACACAGAAGAAGAGACGAGTGAGCGATCCAGGGAGAGAAACACAGAAGAAGAGACGAGAGAGCGATACAGGGAGAGAAACACAGAAGAAGAGACGAGTGAGCGATCCAGGGAGAGAAACACAGAAGAAGAGACGAGAGAGCGATACAGGGAGAGAAACACAGAAGAAGAGACGAGTGAGCGATCCAGGGAGAGAAACACAGAAGAAGAGACAAGTGAGAGATACAGGGAGAGAAACGAAGAAGAAGAGACGAGTGAGCGATACAGGTAGAGAAACACAGAAGAAGAGACGAGTGAGCGATCCAGGGAGAGAAACACAGAAGAAGAGACAAGTGAGAGATACAGGGAGAGAAACGAAGAAGAAGAGACGAGAGAGCGATACAGGGAGAGAAACACAGAAGAAGAGACAAGTGAGAGATACAGGGAGAGAAACGAAGAAGAAGAGACGAGTGAGCGATACAGGTAGAGAAACACAGAAGAAGAGACGAGTGAGCGATCCAGGGAGAGAAACACAGAAGAAGAGACGAGTGAGCGATCCAGGGAGAGAAACACAGAAGAAGAGACGAGAGAGCGATACAGGGAGAGAAACACAGAAGAAGAGACGAGTGAGCGATCCAGGGAGAGAAACACAGAAGAAGAGACGAGTGAGCGATACAGGTAGAGAAACACAGAAGAAGAGACGAGTGAGCGATACAGGTAGAGAAACACAGAAGAAGAGACGAGTGAGCGATCCAGGTAGAGAAACACAGAAGAAGAGACGAGTGAGCGATCCAGGGAGAGAAACACAGAAGAAGAGACGAGAGAGTGATACAGGGAGAGAAACACAGAAGAAGAGACGAGTGAGCGATCCAGGGAGAGAAACACAGAAGAAGAGACAAGTGAGCGATACAGGGAGAGAAACACAGAAGAAGAGACGAGAGAGCGATACAGAGAGAGAAACACAGAAGAAGAGACAAGTGAGCGATACAGGGAGAGAAACACAGAAGAAGAGACGAGAGAGCGATACAGAGAGAGAAACACAGAAGAAGAGACAAGTGAGCGATCCAGGGAGAGAAACACAGAAGAAGAGACGAGAGAGCGATACAGGGAGAGAAACACAGAAGAAGAGACGAGAGAGCGATACAGGGAGAGAAACACAGAAGAAGAGACGAGAGAGCGATACAGAGAGAGAAACACAGAAGAAGAGACGAGTAAGCGATACATATAGATATATATAAACACTAGATGACTCACCAGCGCTGCTGGCCAATGGAGACCGACGTTGCCACATGGCGGCCATCTTGCCACAGGCAGCTCGCTCATTCATAACATTATGTCTATGGTGCTCTTTTGAAATAACCGTAGATTGCTCCATTTTCAACCAATTCTCAAATGGTTTGGTTCGTTATAAACATCAAAGATGTAGTTATGATACTGCATACTTATAATTATAATCATTAACTCTTTTTTTTTCAACATGTCTTGTCTCCTGTATCATAGCAATGATAATAACGTTTATAATAAACCAAAACGTTTGTAAATCAGTCAAGATTTCAGCGAGTTAAGAGTATGTTTGTGCAGATCACTCACCTCACAACAGCTGTAGCAGTAGTTGTTGACTGTGGGAAGATGGCCGCCGGTGAGCTATGCTGGCGACTCCCCCTTGAGCCATGTAGTGTTTATATATATCTATGGCGATACAGGGACAGAAACACAGAAGAAGAGACAAGAGAGTGATACAGGGACAGAAACACAGAAGAAGAGACAAGAGAGTGATACAGGGACAGAAACACAGAAGAAGAGACTAGTGAGCAGGAGACAGTGAGAGAAGCGGAGAGTGAACAGGCGGAGGAAAGTAACCCTATATATCTTCACCATGTTTGGCTCCACATACAGCTACGAGGCAGCTTTCTCCACAATGAACATTATTAACACTAAATATAGTTCCAGGCTAACCGCTAACTGCATGTGTGTATGAGAATGGCCCTGACACCATTTCAGCCCAGATTTAAACTCCTGGCAGGACAAGCTCCAGCTCAATTCTCGCACTGAATTAAAAAAAGTGAGTGAGGGACTGCAATATAAGAGGGAAAGAAAGAGAAACTTTAAAACTGTTCAATTGTTATGAAGTGTAAAGACTGATATTGTTCTATAATCGGCTGAAACTGTTAAGTCATGATGTGAAACGGTTAACAAAGAAAAAGAGAAACTCAAGCTGCTGCTACACTTTATTTATTTATCTAAAATTAAACACTTTAAGATGCACATATTTTATTTATTTTCTCTATTTTATTTTTAAATGCAGCCCGAGAGGAACATTACACATATCCACAGTATTTACTGTATATCTGTATAGTTCAATGTTAGTTGACAATACATATTGTTGTTTATGAATTGTACTTTCTTTATTTGATTGGCAGTCAGTTGTTGATTACATGCAGACGTTGATAAAGCTACAGGTCACTTCAATATATATCACACTAATTCATAAAGCAACTTAGACATTTTGATGTTCTGGACCTTTGCATGGGGACATTTTCTCTAACTGGACCTTGTTGAATTTGAGTTGAATACCCTTGCCCTAAACCATTCAGCGTGTTCAGCCTTAGTGACTGTGAACCTGCTGTTTTTCCAGGTCGGGATAAGAGGATTCCTGGCCGACCCCCACTCTCCCCCAGGATGGATCGGCCCAGAGGCCAAGGACCCCGACCCATGCCTCCCCAGGGAGACAGGTTGGTGCAATTAATTTGTACTCGCTCGGCCTCGCTCGGTTTGGTTAGGCCTTATTAGGCCCGGCTCACTTTAATGCTGCGCTTCCATTACAGTTTAGGAACTGGGGTAGTTACTATAGTAACGCAGTGTAGGCGGAGCCGTGATGTCATCTTCAATGAGCGTCCCCAAAAAACAACACAGCCGTTAGCTGTTAGCACTCAGAGCTCACAGCTCCTCATATCTGTTCAGAAAGTAGACAAAAGTGAAACAAGTACAAACCACAGACTGTCTGTGTCATGGTGAATACAGTCGCTGCTTTATTTATGTCTGTATAGGCCGTTGTTGTGAGTGTGGACGGTCGGAGCATATATAACGTTAGCTTAGCCGATCTCCATTCAGAAAACACGCATTTTAAAAGGTTTTTCGCCTGCCGTCTGTCTGCAGACTTGTCAAAGCATTAATTCATGGTTTTTACTAACCGGTATCAGTATGTTGTTACTTCGGCATCATTTTGAAACGTGTATTACAATTAAATCACAGTCATATATGTTCATCTTGTTGTAGTTGTAGCCCCCTTGCCAGCGATTCTCTCTCTAGTTTAGCATACTCAGCCCGACTCAGTCTGGTTATTCCTGGCCCTAGAACCACGATTTAGTCGGGCCAGAAAAATTGTGAAAAAGTAGCCCCGGGCCAAAACTAGGCCAAGTTGAAACGCAACCAAAAACGGGCCCCACACGGCTCGGCACCTTAAAGCGAGCTACCCGCTGCAGTGGAAACACGCCATAATTGAGTTTTTTTAAAAAAAGATCCGTCTGGAAGAGTGAAATTCTTAAGTCAACTCTCTGCAGTGAGCATGTTCACTGAGGCCAAACACAAACGCAGAGTTTCCGAGCACACATACAAAAAGGACAACATTTTACAGAAATATTACTCTGCAAAAGAATAATAATATCATCCGGCTACGGCATCGATTCCCCAGTATAAAAGTGTTCCTGAAAAGAGATACCAGTCAGATCTGAAGGAGGAAGGATCGAGTCATTTATGAATGAATTTGTGTCCGATGATGGTTTGTAATTAAGCATCATCTTGTATATGTCAGTCAGATAGATGTGTTGTTAGGAATTGCAAACACTACCTTTTGGTATTTTGCTAATCCTACAAACTTGTTAAGTAAGGTAGGCTGTCATTTCAAATCATTTAAATGTAATGAGAAAGTAAAAAAAAAAGTTTTAAAATGTCTACATTAAAGAGTGTTTTTTTAATTGATTTGTTATTCAGGTCAAGCCTCACTGTATCAACCCTAACTCCAGCTTCTTTCCCATAGAAAACGTCCTCTGTCCCCGCCCCCCAAGTCTTCTGGAAAGGGCCCAGCGGCGCCTCCAGGGAAGCCAGCGGCACCCGCCCCCCCCCCGGTCGCCGGCTCGGGCTCCGGTAAACCCAGCAACACACTGTCCCGTCGAGAGGAGCTGCTGAAACAGCTGAAGGCTGTGGAGGACGCCATCGCCCGGAAACGGGCAAAGATCCCCACCAAATAGACGCACCCCCGCTCCTCCCTGCTGCCTGTGCGGCCCCGTGGTGGGCAGCCATGAGGGCCATGGAGTGTGGTGCCCCTGCCTTCAAAAGACGTGTAAAAAGTTACTATTTTGTGAAAATGAAGTGGCCGACTGGAAAATCATTTTGTGCTTTTCTGCCTCAGAGAGGTTTGGCTCTGTTCCATTCTAGAGAATTGTCCCCTCCCCCCCCCCCATGTGTCCGACTGTAGCTCCCCTCAAGTCTCTGAATGTCTCGGCTGAACGAGAAACAGGAGCACACATTTGGGCATTTGGTGAGAGACGGGGACATTTCAGGAGTGGAGTGTACTTGGTGTAGACAGTAGAGAAACAGCAGGAGGGGGGGGGCTCGATCATCTGCTGCTCCCTTTGCCCCTTCAGTCAAAAGGAGGCATCTTGGCTGTTCTGGTGTGATTAAAAAAACAAACAGATTCTAAACAGTGTCTCTGCCCCGGTGTGTCTCTGCCCCGGTGTGTCTCTGCCCCGGTGTGTCTCTGCCCCTATAGTGTTCTATCACATCATTCCTTCACTTTCTGTGGAGTGTGTGATCGTTGGCTCGGCTCTACATGGCACAACAACACTTCTTTGTATAAATCTGCAAATTCTTGAACATCTGTATTTGGCCCCTGTGAGCGATCACGGGCCCATGTTTAACCAATGACATGTGTGCTCTGTGTTTAGGGCAGTGTTCACTGTCGCATCTTGTAAAATAATAGCAAGTCATCAAATTCTTTCAAGCGTATGATTAGAGGCAACAGTGTTGTGAAGTATTGTTTTTCTTTCTTTAAAAAAATCTACAGCATTTTGTTTTCTTATTAGCTCTTAAGTAATAAACTGTTTTATTTGTGTCACATTTTTAGTTGGAGTGAGAGTTGGATCAGAGACAAAATGTGTCTTGCTTTTGTGACAAAAGACTTCTAAATAAACTATTTTGATAAAGAGGTCAGTTGCCCGTGTTTTCCTTTGCACCAAGGGGTGAGTGTTTAAATGAAGATGCACTTAATGTTCAGCATAAAGGATGTGGAATACACTAAGAATAATCTCTACAGTACAAACAACCTTATACTTATTCCAACAGCAGATCAACATTTCACCCTGTGAAGTATCTCAATGTCTACCTGATGGACTGTAATGTTATTCAGTACAGAGTTTGGTCCCTGGAGGAAGGATCCCTCTGACTGTGGTCACTTCCTGTCCTGTGCCACCACGAGCTTCACAATGACGGTGTTCAAACAGCCATTTGGTTCATGAATGAAGACATTCATGGTTCCCTCAGAATGAACTATATTGATAGTAACATTAGAAATGTCCATGCGGGGCCAGGTCAAGACGAAGTTGCAAAAAGGAATGACAACCTCCTCAGCTGTAGCTGGGGATAAGTACACATTGTCAAATGTTATCATGCCTACACTAAACTGAGATGGTGAGCATTACACCTGCTAAACTGCAGCATGTTAGCATTTAGCTTCATGCTAGCCTGGCTGCACATTTTGGAATTGTTACCCAGATAAAACTGAAACAGAAAAACTGCACAATTTCAATGCCTTTTAAAAGTCATTTAGTGTAAGACAGTTTAAAACGTTTGTAACCTGACAAAGATATACATTTTAGTTAACACACCTTTTTGTTGGATGCACTGTAACCGTTAGCAACAGAATCAGAATACCTTTATTCGTCACAGAGGGGACATTTACATTGTTACAGCAAAAGTGAAGATGGAGACAAAAATAAAACACTACTAGAAAGGGCATGCAGATAACATTTAAAATAAAAAAATTATTTCAATTTACAAGTAACATTTGTAACACATTTTCGAATGTTCATATTGCACACAGTGTTATTGCAAAACGTGTGTGTGTGTGTGGGTGTGTGTGTGGGTGGGTGGGTGTGGCCTGTTCTACGAAGCTGGTTCAACCTAACCTGGATATGTTTGAGTTGGCCAAATCCAGAACAAACGCGCTCTCGCTAAACTGTACTACGACGCGGGTTATCAACTGGATCGCTCAAGCCAGTCGTGTCCTATCTAGTTAGGTGCGCGTTCACATGAAAGGGGTGGTATTTGGAGCATTCGACCAATCACAAACATGGAGAAGCGTACTGACAGCGCAGCGTCATACTTCTTGAATGAAAAGTCAACTATAATATTAGTCAAATATGAAGAAGTTAAACTTTAAACATCCATGACTTAAACACTTCCAGGATCAAAGCCACATAGCTGCACCTGCAAGGTGAATACAGCTGGTAAAAGAAAAAGTTTGTTTTGGATTAAGTCAACCGGATAACTCAAAACATATCCAGGATATGTTGAACTAGATTCATAGTATACCCCCCTGGTTAGCCGCACAGCATAAAGAATAAAGACATCTCCATGCCTTTTTAGCAGGCATGGAGATGCCTGCTAAAAAGAGAAACAGCTTCGTAGGACCGGAAACCCCGAGTTTTCCCTGAAGTTAGCCGGCTAAGCGAAAATCCTGCTTCGTAGTATACCCCCCTGGAGCCGTGGTGGTTGTAAAGACCAACACTAGAAACTGTTCAGACTAAAAGTTTGGAGTGACAAAAAAAAAGGTATTTAAGATAAAAATGTATACAAATATTTCACCATGATAGTATTTGACTAATAAGAAGTACTATTACTGATAAAAAGTCAGAACATGTTTCTTTTTATAGAATGAATTGTTCCTTGCAGAAGAACTGCTCTGTGCCTGTCATTAACTCAACAGATGTTCAGGGGAGCTGTGAATCCAAACAATCTTCTTCTTTCCTGCTTTTAAACCTTGTTTTTTTGTTGCCATTTTAAAATGTTTCTTTATAGGGGCCATCAGTTTGGTCTGGCCTGAAATATCTCATTTCATTTCATCATTCATGGTCCAAAGGATGAACACAAATGACTTTGGTGATCCTCTGACTTTTTAGTGCCACCAGAATTTACTTTAAAACCACAGGTTAAAAATGTAATTAAAGGATCAATGAACACAAAGACACAACAACCGCACAAAGAGCGAGAGCTGCTGGTGGACCCTTCATGTCACGCATTAAACAGAGCATGCGGCCAGGGGCGCCGCCAGGGATTTTGGGCCCCATGAAAATATATCACATTGGGCCCCACCACCAGGCACAGGCCACTTTGTTTATAAATTACCTCGAGGGCCGTACCAAATGGTCAAGCGGTCCGTATACGGCCCGGGGGCCGGAGGTTCCCACCCCCTTTTTTCCCACCCCCTTTTTTGTTTTATATAGATCATTGGCTATGTGGGAAAATACTATGTTTGAAATGTATAATTTAAATTAGATGTTAGCTTTTTGTTTTAATATATATATATATATATAGTATTCCAGTCTCCCTTCAGATATGTTAAGTGGCATGTCATTCAACACAATGCTGCTCACCTCCTTCAGTTGGGAGAAAAGCTGGTTCAGGTTCAGCCTTATGGGGGGACAGGGCTGCTGAGCCTAAAGATGGATCTGTTGGACCTGGCACCAGGGGGAGGGACAACTGATTTAGTATGAATAGGCGCTAAAAATGTGCCTGCATTTATTAAAGGTAGGGAGGTAAGAATGGAGAAACCAGCTCGAGTGCGCTAGAATCTGAAAGGACACAACCGAAAAAAATCTGCCCCTTCCTTCAGACTTCCTTCTTCTTCTTCTTCTTTCGTGTAACGTTAGAGGTCCAACTCGGTGTCGTGTAGCCATGCCCACATCTCTGGTGCTAGGTCGAAGAGGCTGGAGTTCCTGACAGAGCCTCTCCTCCAACACACACGAACCTGCACATGACCAATGAGGGCACGAGATAAGCTTGTGCACAGATGGAAGGCTGACAGGCAGGTAGGCCATCCAGTCATTTTTGCCGGTCCGGCTCAGATGATTGGTCGTGCTTTTTACAGCGCCACGGCTTCCACAGATGACATTTTTTTATGTATTTATTGTCAAAGCACTTCAGATATTCATTGCTATTGGATGTTAAGAGCATTCCATGGAATATAACAAGAAGTGTTTCTGAAGTGAATTACCTACCATACCTTTAAATATCAGCTAAAAGAGCAGTGAAATTAAAGACCTCTGAATTTTCTGTAAAGATATTAACAGTACTTAATGTCAGCTTAGTAAACAAAAAAACATTAGCTAACATACTAATTTCCACCACTCATGGACCACACCCACCTTTTCTTGAGAAAAACTGGGTGACATACTGTCGCCCTTTAGTCCCTCTCTCTTGTCTTTCTCTCCTTTCTCTTATTTTCTTAGAGCCTGACTTTTTTGGTCGTTGAAACATGGTACAACACACGTATGTAGGCTAAGTACTAGCATCCCTCCTCACATGCTTTCACTCTCTGCAAGTGCCGGTGTCGCACCGCGTTTGGAGGCAGGACCAAACCATTACATGTAAATAGAAGGGGGTGTACAGAGGCTTTGGATAATTAACTTTTGGAAGAAAATAAGTTAAATGAATCGTAAGTTTAGTGAGTAATTTATCAATATAACGTTCTATTAATGTTAATTATTGAGGATTGATGAAAGGTTACTTACATTTTTTTTCTTAATGTTCTGAACATTTTGGGGCCCCTGTCAGTCACGGGCCCTTAGAATCGGCCTAACTGTTCACCCCCTTACGGCGCCCCTGCATGTGGCTCTGTTTAATGCGTGACAGTTGCAGCTGGAACCGGTTAAACCAGTCTTGAACATTCTTTCTCTCACGAAAGCATTGTGGAGTCTTTCCGCCGAGCAGAAGTATCTTTGGTATACATTTAAACTACAGACAAACAAGTGTGTTTCTGAAACTGTGATTTAGTCATCTCTTAAGCAGCTTCTTATCTTTCCTCTTCTCTTCATGAAGGGAACAGTAGGGGAAACGTTTACATGAAGTGATGTGTTTCTTAAGAAAGCTGTTAAGTGAATCAATAATTAAACACCAGAGGAAACACGTTGCATGTTTTAGCCTCCTGAATAACAACGAGTTTCTTACCCAAACACCCCCAAGTTGTCTCCATAATCAATTGAAATTCAAACATACTTAATGAGAATGAGGAAAACAAGTTTATAATCAAGACACTAAAGTGATGGCTTCTTAAAATGGGCCGCTGGGTTTTGATGTGAATAATAATCTTTAAATGTGCCATTTACAGTAGTACTTAGAGTAAGTTATAGAAAATCCCACTAGGACTCTCCATATAGAGGGCTTTATAGGATGGTGAATGGTCAGTCTGTTATCTGGAGAGGAGGAACAAATGAATATGTAAGTGAGCTATTTCCTGAATGCTGCATGTAGGACATCTTTTTCAGACGTTGTGACCTTTATCTGAGCCAGACATTTGCTTAGTTTTCCATAATTGGGACATGATTGAGTAAACATAGTTGTTTTCCATTACATTACATTTAGCTGACGCTTTTATCCAAAGCGACTTACAATTACCAATTACAGGGACATTCTCCCTGGAGTAACTAAGGACTAAGTGCCTTACTCAAGGGCACACTAGTGGCGGGATTTGAACTCACAACCTTCCGATCTTCAGCCCACCTCACTATCCATTAGACCAGTGGTTCTCAACTGGTGGGTCGCGAGCCAAAAGTGGGTCGCGGACCCGTTTGAAGTGGGTCGCAGATGTGTGAGTGAAGAAAAAAAAAATTCGAAAAAAAAAAAAAATTGTATTTATTTATTTTTGGGGGGAAAAAAGTCAAACTTTTATTTTGAAGGCCCGATTTTCTAACGCTGTGCATGCAGTAGGCGTTGTACTGGAAGTACCGGAGACCATGAACGGTTTTGAAAACTTCTGTCATGTAGTGATCATCTTCTAAATAAAACATCTTTGCTGATGTTTTCGAGTCTTCTGGCCTTTGATCAGAATCAAGATTGTTGCCGGAAGTCCCCATGGAGAATAACTTTGCGGTAGAACTCTTCTTTATACATCCATGGGTACAACTTCAGATAAAAATGAACACGTAATGAAATATGACCCCCGGTTTGATGACTGACAGGTCACAGAACAATGGGGGCTATCTACCCTTACCCACAATTTAAAGTAAGTCACACAGACTATCTCCTCTTTGCTCTTCTCTCTGTGAGGAGCAGCAAGATGTCAGAACAAAGTGAAAAACAAACAATGGCATAAAATATTATTAATATCTCGCGTAGTAATAGATTTATTTATTTTCTTCTCAGAGTGTACCAGAATGGGGGAGAATCCCCCCAAACCCCCCTTATGTTATGCAGTTCAGCTTTGATTCCATCATCTCATTAAACCTTATTTAAAACATACATTTAGTTCTGTGAAGGGATATAAGGGATATGCACTGTACTTCACTTTAATTAATATTGTATGCTGAAAAGAGTATATTTTACTGCACGATTTTTTGTTGAATAGATTTGAGTGGTTCAAAATTTCGGGTCGCGATCTATTGACTAAGGAAAAAGTGGGTCCCGAGGCCTGACCAGTTGAGAACCACTGCATTAGACCACCACTATCCTCCAGTAGAAGGATTTAACACAGTTATTGCACACTTAAATTCAAGAAACATGATCCAAATGTCTGGAAACACTTTCAGCTCACCCAGTCGATGGCACAGTTATCATCAGTTCAACCAAAGATTATGTAAATTAATATTGATGAGCCCCTCAACTTTCTCCCTCACTATAATCTCTATCATGGTGGTTTTCCCATCTCATCTCCGCCCCTGATACTGTTCCCTCTCCCTCAAGAGGGAACAGTATCAGGGGCTTGGCCATCTGTGTGTTCTGGAGAATCACAGACGGCCGGCCCGGCCCGCTTTTTTTAAACGTCATCATTTCAGTTGCGCTGACAGGCGACAGAGGTCCACGGTTTCCCCGCAGCCAGCCCCCCCCCCCCCCCCCCCCCCCCCCCGTTGACAGTTCACGAGCGTGCCAGCACTTTCCCAGAAGTCCCTGCTCTGCATACACACACTCTGGAGTTCATGTCTGCGGAGGCTTCACACAGATCGATACATTCCAAGGGGACTGACCGGTGGAAATTCAACTGTGAATGCCCCTAACACACCCAGGCTGATAAGAGGACATTCCCTCTCTTTCGTTTAAAATATCCCATATGTACAAATTACAATTCTGTTTTGGTTTTAGGTTTTCTTTTCTTAGTTTTCATTATTTGGTTTGCCATCAGGCTCTCTAGTTAAGCTAGAGGCTAAGTGCAGACCTTTGGCAGGTGAAAAGTGTGTATCACCTTGGGATTCAGATTTGCTTCACAGGTAATGGGCTTAGTGACAAACACCTGGGGGCTTGGACCATGCAAGGGACACTTGGGGTGTTTCTCAATGTCGAGGATGCTTCCTTGGTAGGACAAGTCTTCCGAGTCAGGTCCTTCAGAAGCAAGGCAAGAATCCATCCGAGGCTGCATCTCAGGTCGATTAAATGGAATCCTTGCATCCCTCACTTGCGTCGTTTCCCTGCGACTAGTCCCTCCCACCAGGGAAGCATGGAGAGACGCAATCTGTTGTAGACCCAAATACATTATATAAAATAAGAACTCATTCTCAAAAAAGATAAACGCCATTCTTAAAATGTATAAACGAAAAAAGCGATCATGAAAATGTTTCCAATAAATAAATAAAATGACTTTTGACCACTTTGTTGTTCAGATATATCACATGTGTAACTAAATGAAACATTAATTGAAACAAAACACGGTATAAACTGAGGAGTGACTCCCGTGAGTTTCATGTGTTTTCTTCACTCCGCGGGGAAACTGCTTTCATGTCAAGAAGCATCAGATCAGTGCATGCGCTGCATCGTCCAATCAGTGAGCGATACACAGTAAGGAGGCGGAGCGAGTATCTGAGGATTTAATCGGAGGATGGTCGGGTGGTTCCTCGATTATCGCTCCTCCATTATCGCTCCTCGTTCCTCGATCCTCGGTCCTCCGGCAGAAATAAGAGCCATGGGACGGTACTCAAGATGGCGCAGACAAATCAACTTCCGGTGAGACCGAGGAGCGACGAGCGAGGAAATGAAAATAATCGACCAAAACGAAGAATGGTGGAACAGGCTAACAGGTGTGTGTCATGTGCGTGGCCCCGCCCTAAATGGAGCGTGATTTCCGCCAAAGATTTTGGAAATTGGATAAGCGGGAGAAGATGTATGGATGGATATCCTCCAGGACTTTTTCAAGGCTGCAAACAGAAGGAGAAGGTTTTATGTTAGTTTAGTGGTTCTGTCCTGGAGAGATGATCATCTTACAAAATACAGTTAGCAAATCAGTTATGAGTCTTCAAACAAGTCACGCTCAATAAGGCGGGGCCTTGCATATGACGCACACCTGCACGCTAGCCTGTTCCATTCTTCGTTCTCCGAATGCTAGGAAGGATTCTTGCATAGCCTCTGAAGTACCTGACTCGGAAGGACATGTCCTACCAAGGAAGCGTCCTGGACTTTAAGAAACACCCAAGGGCAAGCAAGACTAAATACACAAGGGTAATTACAAGACAAGACTATTTTCATTTCCTCGCTCCTCGGTCCCACCGGAAGTTGATTTTGTCTGCGCTATCTTGAGTAGCGTCCCATGGCTCTTATTTCTGCCGGAGGACCGAGGATCGAGGAGCGATAATGGAGGAGTGATAATCGAGGAACCACACCCTCCGATGAAATCCTCAGACACTCGCCCCGCCCCCTTACTGTGTATCTCACTGATTGGACGATGCAGCGCATGCACTGATCTGATGCTTCTTGACATGAGAGCAGAGTGAAGAAAACACATGAACCTCACGGGAGTCACTCCTCAGTTTATACCGTGTTTTGTTTCAATTCATGTTTCATTTAGTTACAAATATGTGATCTGAACAACAAAGTGGTCAAAAATCATTTTATTCATTTGTTGGAAACATTTTCATGATCGCTTTTTTCGTTTTACATTTTCATTTATTGTCATTTCCATTCATTCAGTCATTAAGTGCTATTAAAATGTTAATGTGCTACATATCCACACAAACAAACAAAGTGTGCAATCCACTGAATGTTAATCTAACTGGGCTTTGATAGATAACATATCTCTTTTTCTTCTCTCAATTATTGTATTTCTATTGTGCACTCTAATCAATATTAATCAAACTATTGTTCGTTTATACATTTTAAGAATGGCGTTTATCTTTTTTGAGAAAGAATAAATAAATAAAAAATATTTTATTTATTTGGGTCTTCAACAGATGATACAAATGTTTGTGTCAGTAAATATGTACTAACAGAGGCGGGGGTGTTTGTGAAAACAACGGGGACAGAGCTGCTGTCAGACGATCAGCTGTGCGGCGTCATCACAAACGGACGTGGCTTCACGTGACGCTCCGGAGGAAAGGACGTCCCATTGATCTTAAAACTCATTTCCCTGCTTCTCGTGGTTTCCTTGCGTCTCTCCTTGCTTCCCTGGTGGGAGGGACTAGACGCAGGGAAACGACGCAAGTGAGGGACGCAAGGAATCCATTTAACCGACCTGAGACGGGGCCCCAGTTAGAGAGGGGACGTGAAACAACAGGTGAACACAATCAGACGATCAGACAGGATGGAAAACACAGACAGGAAGCTAAGGCAGACATGAGACAGGGGGTGAACACCTTTCAAAGTAAAGCAGGAAACAAAGACAGATCTTGACTATACAAAATAAAACACAGACAGATCGTGACAAGTGGTTAAAGAAGTACTGATTTAATAGAAGTAAAAGTAGTAGAAATATTCTATAAGTAAAAGTCTTGCTTTTAAAATCATAATTAAAGGTGGGGTAGGTAAGTTTGAGAAACCAGCTCGAGATACACTTTGTTATATTCCATGGAATGCTCTTAACATCCCGATAGCAATGAATATCTGAAGTGCTTTGAAATAAAATCCATACAAAAAATGTCATCTGTGGAAGCCGTACTGTAAAAAGCACGACCAATCATCTGAGCCGGCTAAAGTAACTGGATGGCCTACCTGCCTGTCAGCCTTCCAACTGTGCACAAACTTATCTCGTGCCCTCATTGGTCATGTGCACGTTCGTGTGTGTTGGAGGAGGGACTCTGTAAGGAAGTGGCAGATTTCTTCCTGTTGTGTATTTTCTAATTCTAGCGCACTCCAGCCGGTTTCTCCAAAATGACCTACCCCACCTAAACGCTGCTAATATTTAAATTATATAAGCCTTCCTTGCAATACAAGGGGAATCGTGCAATTTAATTTATTTATTATTTATTTATGTACATATTCCCTATCATGTCTTTTTTAAGTCCCATTTATTGCTTTTATTGTTTTTATATTGTCTTGTTGTTTTTATATTGTCTTGTTGTTGCGTGTTGGCACCTTGAGTTTATTGTAATTTCGTTGTACAATGACAAATAAAGATATCTAGCTATCTATCTTTAAGTAAAAGGGCAAAAGTAAAGGCATAACATTTACTGAAATCACCAACAATAAAAGTACTATAATATTATGATTACTTATGTATTCATGTGTGTATTACGGCTGGTAAATGTGCAGCTAATTACTTTATTGCTGTTGCCACATGCTGACTCACTGCAGTGGGGATTGAACCAGTGCTCCCCGATGCAAAGATATGCGCACTATTCCACTGAGCCACAGCATCCCTCCCCAGATAAATGTAAAAAGTGAAATAAAGTGGCCATTCACTGTATGCCACATCTATACATGGAATTGCCCCTGATGTCATATTCAACTTGATGATTTCTAAGACCATAGGATGTGATGTATGCTTATGTGTTAGTGTTGTAATCCTGGAAGGCTGGAGTCTCCTCATATCAGCAACATTTACACAAAGAGAAAAACCACAGAGGAGAGCTAACAATAGCCGTCACCTTATCTCCCCCTAAGGCAGCTCTAATGGCCGCTCACACAAACTCTGCTGGAAATTCTCAAGCATGGTATCACGGCATCAGCACACACACTCTGACGCAGTGTGTGTGTGGGTGTGTTCATGCAAATGACTCAGGGAAGTGTTTCTCGTGTCCTGAAAGAAATTAATTAATACATGGATAAATGTCAAATGAAACATCTTCATTTAATGATAAGGGTTCAATTGTTTTGAATGTAAGAAACCATTAAATGTTCTAAAACAAACCACCAAAATAAACGTTTTTATCAATTTGAGCTTTTAGCTTTGAGTGTTATAATATAAATGAATACATTTATATGCGTTGAACAGCAAATGTCAGTAAATAAATACATGCTGTTTTTGAGGCAACTAGATGGCTAAAGAAACGATCAAATAACAATGATATTACACTTAGTTAAATGAATGTATGCAAAATATGATATAAACCAACACATGCACATACATAAACAATGTAATGAAGTTATAAACAGTCACAACACATGGTGGGGTGATAAAAGGAGATCTGTACACACACCAGCCTGGAGGATGGGCTGAAGTTAGAGCGATCAGCTGCTCTATGTTAGAGCGATCAGCTGCTCTATGTTAGAGCGATCAGCTGCTCTATGTTAGAGCGATCAGCTGCTCTATGTTAGAGCGATCAGCTGCTCTATGTTAGAGCGATCAGCTGCTCTATGTTAGAGCGATCAGCTGCTCTATGTTAGAGCGATCAGCTGCTTGATGGTTATTAGCTCAGGTGGGAAAGGTCAACAGGGCACTGTTTGTGTTTGCCAGCATATTTCCTGTGTGCCATCAGCCTCTGCACCCACCTGTGTGTGTGTGTGTGTGTGTGTGTGTGTGTGTGTGTGTGTGTGTGTGTGTGTGTGTGTGTGTGTGTGTGTGTGTGTGTGTGAGAGACACTAATGACAGATGATGGTGTGAGTAGACTCACGCCTGCCCGCTGCAGGATACTTTCACTAAGGAAAGGGGAAGTAGATCATACTGAATAACGTTTCCATTTCCTCATGCCGGTTATTCCCAGAATGCACAGGTATAAATATCTGAGGTGAGAGGATGGAGGCAGGTAAATCAGAGCAGATCCAGCAGCAGCAGCAGACACACAGAACACAGAGAGACAGGATGGACATCAAGCAGGTATGTGAGAGACAGACAGACAGACAGACACACACAGACACACAGAGAGACAGACAAAGACACACACACACAGACACACACACACAGACACACACACAGACACACACACACACACAGACACACACAGACACACACACAGACACACACACACACACACACACACACACACACACACAGACACACACACCACACGAACACACACACAGCACACACACACACACATACACACATACACACACACACACACACATGACACACACACACACATACACACACACACACAGCACACACACACACACACACACAGACTGAAATGTTGACTTTTAATTAAATGTATTACTGTATGTCAAAAAAACGTACACATAATTTTATAAGTTATTTGAAAGCAATAATATTGAGTTCAACATAATATTATTGCTTTCAACCGACTTAGTGCAATTATGTGTGTGTTTTTTTGTCATAATACATTTCATTAAAGTAAAGGTCTGAGTTGTTTCAGTGTAGAACACAGATGCTGGTCCTGCTCCGTCCCTTCAGCTGTGTGCTCCTCCACAGATCCTCTTCTTTGGGCTCCTCTTTGGGCTCCTGGCCCCCGGCTGGTCTCTGAGGAGCCACCGCTGCCTCCCTGAACAGGATCTGAAGGAGGCAGCGGAGAGGGAGCTGAGGAGCCACTTCCAGGAGCCCCCACAGAACCAGAAACCACTGGGCCCCTCGTACTCCTGCCCCGTGGAGATGTTCACGCAGCAGCCCCCCATACACCTGAAGGACAGGTCTCTGTCCCCCTGGGGATACGTGTAAGTAACACGCGGTGCACTCACATGTCAGGTCTGTTTGGAACCTGGGGGTCAGGGGCTTGAAAGGGTGAGACCCCGTCATTGGTCCCTGATGGAGTGTGGCTGGATCAAACAGAGGAAACATCAAACATGACCGGACTGCTTCATACTGCTCTGAGGTTGAGTTTCTCAGAGTCCCAGTTCAAGGTCATGTTGGGAAAGTTGTGAGGGGAAATGTTTCCATAAAAGGTCCTCAAGCTTTATAGATCCTAAAATATGTATGAACTATTATTATTTATATTAAAAATCTTAAAATATTCAAGCAAAGATTTATTTGTAATCAATATCTATTTTTTTTCTTTCCATATTGTTATCAACTTCTTAGCTCCAACATGTATGATCTTGTTCTAATAATGAAGCCTGTAGAATTGGGTTTTGTTGGCGTATATAGAATGGTGCAGCTCTAACACTCAGCATCTCTCAGCATCATGAAGCTGCAGTGAAACTATGAGGTGATGAAAACACATTTGCACAATAGTTGCGTAAGTGATCTTGGTTGTTTATTAAAGGCAGTGCTGGTGCACCGCGCCCGGCGTCTCCACTCAGGACCGGGGATTCCCCCGACATCACCACAGCTCTGTTGGCACATCTCTGCTGGGAATGATGCAAATTGCCACTGAGTAAAACGTGGAATCTGTCATCTGTATTAACTGTCTGCGTGTCTGTGATTGGAGACTGTGCTTCCTGTTTACAGTCCTAAGCTTTCTGAAGTCAGTAATGTTCCAAACTCACGGTGGACACCATTTTAAGTTGTTGAGTTTCACCAAAACAGTGTCAGTGTGTGACTGTGTCACTTAACACTATCTGGATTCAACAAAAGGATATTTATGAATATGGTGGACCTAAACTTAAGACGAAAACTAGAAAGTTGGACAGAGTTTTGAGGTCTCTCCATGTTATGCTAATTCCACTCTTCAGAGAGGACTATACTTTATTTTAACAGCTACAGCTCAGGAGAAAACGAAGAGACCACTCCACATTGTTCTTGAATCTCAATCTCTACATGTATGGCAGCCATTCCATTCCAGCATCTGTTGAATTCCAAAACAGAGACATTTGGTCAGCAGTTGAGAGAATAAATTAACAAAAAGGTTCATTTGACCTCAAACACATACCTTTAAATAGTAAAACCAGAGAGACTGATAATGCTGCAGTGCTCTGATAGAGCTGAATCAGTTCAGGTTTAGAGATGCATAAAACAACTGATATGTTTATAAAATGCAGCACATTGAGACATATGAAAGCAGTGATTGAATTCTCTTTTGGCACGAGGAGTCTGACAGAAAGCAGCCTCTCCTCACACTTCAGATAACCCATAATGATGCTGTGCACACAATGACTGTGAAACAACATTCACAGATGAGTCTGGACTCAGGCCAAGATAAAGAGGAGTGCCCTCCAGATGACACCGCTGTCTCTCTGAATAACATTATGGGGTGTAACATTTCTCTGTCACCTCTCCTCCCCGTCTCACTGACTCATCTTGTTTCTTCCCAGGCGTGAAACGATGGAAGATCACTTTCCCTCCACCTACACCAGGGCTCTGTGTCTGTGCACTGGATGTGTGCTGATCCAGAACTCAAAGTTGGTGGAGAGCCACGACTACACTCAGCACTTGTAGTACAGAGCATGGTGTTTCTGAAGAAGGAGCTCTGCAGGGACAAGGAGAAGTACCGCTTGAAAGCCTGTCAGAGTGGAGGTGGCTGTGGGCTGCACCTGCACCAGAGCCAACAGCACCCCCTAGGGATCTAGCAGAGCAGGCCGACACCACAATGCATGTGTGTTTGTTTTAAAATGCAACCAGTTACAGAGGGTCAGACTCAGGGTGATGAGAGGGAACATCTCCAGCGGCTCTCTGACCAATCACTGCTGAGGCTTCAAAAAATCAAAAGTCACACCCGCCTGTACGTATAGGTATATTTATTGTCATTATGTCTGACATATGATGCATCTAAAATGTTTTCTGTAGGTCTATTAGATTTGATCCTGACTTGTTTAAAGCTCTGCCTAGTGCAGCTTATGTAAATGAAATATACTACATAATGTACTTATTTTCATATTGATGGGCTTGTCATCACATTTGTTTGCTATTGTATAGTTTTGCAATTTAATAATTTAAATAATAATATTTATAACTATCTATTTATTGGGTTTGCTTTGCATGTGAAACATTTGAGTTTATGAATATTTTGAATGCTCACTGCGTTATTGAGTGGATGAGGTGAACTTTATATTTATTGATGTTGCATATCTTGTAGATGTTGTCCCAGTGGGACATAATAAGTCTGATAAAGACTGAAAGTTCAGCTTCTTTGAAGCAAAATAAAGAAACATGTTTGAAAGTAAACTAATTCTCTGTCTTCTTTATTGTTATCCTTTCAACATAATTATTTAACATTTGTAGGATCCAGGTTTGTTTGTCCAGAAAGCGTGGGTGTGTGCAGTGTGAAATGCATTGCATTTTAAAATGAAGTTATAGTTAGGGTTTAGTTATAGTTAGGGTTAACTCTATATGCATTTCTTTGTTTTAAGTGTTCATTAATGTGCATTGTCCCTGCTAAATAAACGATGAAAGAGTTACGGCCAGAGAATTTACAAGACAGGTTGTGTGTCACGAGTTGACACAGCGGTTGCCAACCCAATTCTGAAGAACTCTTCTGTAGTTCGAGGTTTTAACTAGTTTGGAGTGTAATAATCAACATTCTTCATCAGCGTGACCAAACAAATATGGCCTTGCTAGTGTTAGAGTATTCGTTATTCTCACGTCCAGGACAGAAGCTTTAAAAGTAAGAGACAATGGAGTCTCTGAGAAAGGTTCAAATGGGTACTGAAGATTAATTATCATCTGATATTTGGGAAGAGTGTTACATTTGAAAAGGCAGAAAGTCTTGTTGCAATTTCCAGATATTGAAAGAGGCCCCTGGAGTTTCTCTGGTAATTATCAATAGTAGCAGTTAAGTGAATACTGTTCAAACAATACCTGTGTTTGTGTTTTGTATTGATTTCTCTGTTTTATCCTTTCATAAATGTGAGGACTGAAACTGCATGAACATTCTGGGGTGGTTGGTGTAAACAGGTTTTATTACTCTGGGGGAGGGGAGCAGAGAGGGAAGTCGGAAGAATGTGTGTGTGTGAAAGCAACAGTATGAGACAGCGAACACCAGATGTGGTTGTTTTGCTTCAAACCAAGGGACTGTTTCCGGATCATCTCTGCTGGCACGCGCTGATTCGCTAAGAGAAGCCATCTTTTTTGCATCCCCCAATGAGAAACTGACCACAGCTCCTCCTTTTTTGCATATAAGCCTATTCTATTTTTTAGTTATTTCTCTTTTACTCCTGCCGACAAGATGAAAGGTTCTCCCGCATTAGAACCAGAGCAGGGGGCCCGGCCCACCCCTTTGAAAGTGTAATGTATTCTTACCGTTTATCATTAAAACAGATTATTGTTTAAACCCCCATCCTGGCTGTTTGGGTTTTCCCTCCTGTTATGATTATATCCAGCTCGCCAAACGACATGCAGAGGCAAGGTGGGTTCTAAAAACCTCCCTAACCCAACAGTACTTTAATTAAATGGCGCGGAAATATAACAAGCAGGAGATGTGAGGAGAGAAAAGCTGCAGCTTCCTCTCGCAGTCCGGGCCGTGGAAAAGAGGGCGAACAAAGCAGTCTCAGGACACCTGCACTCTGAGGACACCTCCACTCTCAGGACAGGAAGTGCAACGCTAAGAATTCCAAAATAAAATCGCCACTATCAGTACAAGCGCCACTTTCCAAACAGGAAATGCACGCAAATACAAAATAAAATCGTGACACTTATTATATACATATATATATATATATATATATATATATATATATATATATATATATATATATATATATATATATACGGACACCTTGTATCGTAGTTACTATCAGTACAGCCGCAGAGCCACTTTCCGAACAGGAAATGCACGGAAATACAAAATAAAATCGTACTGACACTTATTATATACAGTGGGGCAAAAAAGTATTTAGTCAGCAACCAATTGTGCAAGTTCTCCCACTTAAAAATATGAGAGAGGTCTGTAATTTTCATCCTAGGTACACTTCAACTATGAGAGACAGAATGGGGGGAAAGAATCCAGGAAATCACATTGTCGGATTTCTAAAGAATTGATTTGCACATTATGGTGGAAAATAAGTATTTGGTCAATAACAAAAGTTCATCTCAATACTTTGTTATATACCCTTTGTTGGCAATGACAGAGGTCAAACGTTTTCTGTAAGTCTTCACAAGGTTTTCACACACTGTTGCTGGTATTTTGGCCCATTCCTCCATGCAGATCTCCTCTAGAGCAGTGATGTTTTGGGGCTGTCGCTGGGCAACACGGACTTTCAACTCACTCCAAAGATTTTCTATGGGGTTGAGATCTGGAGACTGGCTATGCCACTCCAGGACCTTGAAATGCCTCTTACGAAGCCACTCCTTCGTTGCCCGGGCGGTGTGTTTGGGATCATTGTCATGCTGAAAGACCCAGCCACGTTTCATCTTCAATGCCCTTGGAAGGAGGTTGTCACTCAAAATCTCACGATACATGGCCCCATTCATTCTTTCCTTTACACGGATCAGTCATCCTGGTCCCTTTGCAGAAAAACAGCCCCAAAGCATGATGTTTCCACCCCCATGTTTCACAGTAAGTATGGTGTTCTTTGGATGCAACTCAGCATTCTTTCTCCTCCAAACACGTCAAGTTGAGTTTTTACCAAAAAGTTCTATTTTGGTTTCATCTGACCATATGACATTCTCTCAATCCTCTTCTGGGTCATCTAAATGCTCTCTCGCAAACTTCAGACGGCCCTGGACATGTACTGGCTTAAGCAGGGGGACACGTCTGGCACTGCAGGATTTGAGTCCCTGGCGGCGTAGTGTGTTACTGATGGTAGCCTTTGTTACTTTAGTCCCAGCTCTCTGCAGGTCATTGACTAGGTCCCCCCGTGTTGTTCTGGGATTTTTGCTCACCGTTCTTGTGATCATTTTGACCCCACGGGGTGAGATCTTGCGTGGAGCCCAGATCGAGGGAGATTATCAGTGGTCTTGTATGTCTTTCCATTTTCTAATAATTGCTCCCACAGTTGATTTCTTCACACCCAAGCTGCTTGCCTTGCATTCTTAACAGTGCAGACGCTTTTCTGCTTGCTCTTGCCTCTGCTTACTTTTTTATGCTCTTTTTCTATTTTTCTTTTCTGAAAACTTCAAGCAGCGGCTCCTGGACATTAACCTATCACTGGGACAGTTATTCTTCGTAAATAGATGGAGGGTTTCAGCCATATTTCAATATTTTACGACGACCTCAGTCTTACAGTAGCGTGGCCTAGCAACAGCTAAAGCCTGGTACTGCATGCTATTTAGCTTAAGCTAGTTAGCAGCAAAATGCCTCCGTTCTCTACAGATGACTTCCACAAACTTCTACAGAAGATAGCCGTGTTGGAAATGAAAATGCAACGGTTGGAAGTTAACGTGGAAGTGAATGGACTAGGTTGGAATGACAACCCCCTTTACCAGTGTTGCAAAAGAATGGACAAAGGCATGCTAACTCAAAGCTAGTTAGCAGCTACAAGGATTCCAAGGAACAGGAGGCTGTGTACCGGGTAATAAATCTACAAGTGGTAGTCCTCCCTCGAACTCTCTGGGTGCAAGGCCGAAGAGTAAATCATTTCCATGGGATTTGGGAGGACGAACAACAGGCAGAGCCCAGCCCTCTGAAATCTGTGATGTGACCGGCTGGCCTGCATTGTTATCACCCAGGAAGAGCACCTCTTCAACCCCTATTCATACTAGGAATCAGCCGTGGACAACTGCTAAAGGGAGAACTACAAAAAATCCTCCTAAACCACCGAGTGTGCCAATCCAGAACAGATACGCTACGCTGACCGAGAACCGGAGATCTCTTTCTGATGACCTGGATAACCCGTCCTCTTCACATAGCAGGGTAAGGAACAATAGCTACTCCAAAAGTAAAACGCTAGAGGGAAAGCCAACGACTGGGCCTGAAACTCTGATTGTGGGTGACTCTGCTGTAAGAGATGTAAAAAGTCTGTGTAGTAAGAACAACACCAAAGTACTCTGTTTTCCCAAGGATATGGTCTCTGACTTGGCTGAGAAGATCCTGCATATTGGGGCTGAACATCCGACTGTGAAGAATGTGGTACTGCACATTGGAACAAATGATGTTGTGAAACAACAGTCAGAAGTGCTGAAAAAAGACTTTAAATGTCTGTTGGAAACTGTCAGCTCTCTAAATGCAGATGTGTTCATCAGTGGCCCTCTACCGCCAGTCAGAAGAGGAGTGGAGAGATTCAGCAGATTGTTTGCACTGAACACCTGGCTTTCAACTGTCTGTATTGACCATTCTGTCAATTTTATTGACAACTTTAACTTTTTCTGGGACCGCAGACATCTTTTTAAGGCAAATGGAGTTTGTCTGAACAAGTCAGGAGTGAAATTGTTTTTCTCTAACGTATACAACTGCCTACGTCATCAATCTGTTCCCTTTGCCAAGGACAAGCAACAAGAGGAATCAAAACAAGAGAAAGACACAACACATCGCTCAGAAAACCTTGAAAATGTATCACTGCACCCGCCTGAGGAATGTCTTGATTATGGGAGACAAATGGAGGAGTCTCCACCGCCCTTCACCCCCCCTATCACCTCTGAGGATACTCCTCCTTCACCGCACAGCTCTCTCTACTCTCCGTTCACCCTTTCACCCTCGCCCACCCTCCTGGAGATCGCTGAACACACAAAGGAGATACAGAGGGTTGGCACCGATTCCTTCCCGGAGTTCAAAGACCAAACTAAGGCGATACGCAGGGTTGGCAGCATGTCCTTTACCCCCGCTCCTCAAGGAAATGCAAGGGCCCTGCCTGCCAGTAGCTTTGCCGATATCTGTGTTGATAGGTAATAGATTAAGAGCGGTGAATCATCTTAGATACAGGAAGCGCTCAAACGTTTGTGTGAGTTTATCTAATTTAGCAGTGATTCCATGTCAGCCACAGCTTGTTACAAAAAACCTGACTGATAGTGTGTTTAACGAACTTAAACTAGCTTTATTAAATGTCAGGTCTTTGGCAGGAAAAACATTTTTAATCAATGATTTTATCACTGAGCAAAATCTTGATTTTATGTTTTTAATGAAAACTTGGATTGAACAAAATAACAGTGCAGCTGTTCTTATCGAATCAACCCCTCCCAACTTTAGTTTTATGAGTCAGGAAAGAATGCATAAGAGAGGAGGTGGAGTTTGCTATTTTGTTCAATGATTCCATTCAATGCAGGAAGACATCTTATGGGAACTTTGCTTCTTTTGAATATGTGGCCCTTCAGCTGAAATGCCTCCTCTCGAGCTCTGTTCCTAAATATCTATAGACCACCCAAATACTGTGCCAGCTTTTTTGATGACTTTACTGAACTGCTGTCTATAGTGTGTATTGACTTTGATCGTCTAGTCATTGTTGGTGATTTTAACATCCATTTTGACAACCCCCAGGACAAAGGAACTGTTTTGTGTTCTTGATAACTATGGACTGACTCAGCATGTGACAGAGCCCACGCACAATAAGGGACACACTCTGGACTTAATTATCTCAAAGGGTCTGAATATCTCTAAGGTTGTGGTGACTGATGTTGCACTCTCTGATCATTCCTGTGTGTTCTTTGAGAGCTCTATTTCTGTTCACAAAAATGTTCAAAAAGAGGTAACCACAAAGCGATATTTAACTGAAAATACAAGGGAAATGTTTCTTCCACACGTGCACATCTCAGTAAATTAGCTAGTAGATCATTTTAATTCAAAAATTAAAAATGTTATAGATGCTATTGCTCCAACTAAGGTAAAGGAAGTGACTGGGAAGAAAATATCTCGATGGAGAAAGGCCATGACCGTGAGAGCAAGAAAAAAGAGAGTGTCGAAAAGCTGAACGTAGGTGGCGAAAAACAAATCTCCAGGTTCACTTTGAAATCTATAAAGAGAGACTTCGCCTTTATAATTTGGAATTGAAAAACGCACGACAGTCTTTCTTCTCTGACATCATTACCAAAAACAATGCACGTGCCTTGTTTGCTACCGTCGACAGACTAACTAACCCCCCAGTGTCAGTAGCCTCTGAATTTCTATCCACCAGGGCATGCAATGATTTTGCCTCCTTTTTCACTGACAAAATTCAGAAAATCAGACAAGCAGTCAGTGCCTCTGCATCAGGTACAGTAAATGTGTTGTCCCTATGTCCACCTAATATCAATTCAAACACCATGACACAATTCCATCAGATTAATGATAAAAACCTAGAGGACATTATTCAACTTCTGAAATCCTCCTCCTGCTGCCTTGATATTATTCCAACAGGATTTTTCAAAGATGTTTTTCGTTGCATGGCCTCAGATCTACTTCATATAGTAAACAAATCTCTTCACTCAGGTATTTTTCCACAGGCCCTGAAAACTGCAGTCATTAAACCGCTCTTAAAAAAGAATAATCTAGATGCTTCAGTAATGAACAATTACAGGCCCATATCAAACCTGCCATTTCTAGGTAAAATCATTGAAAAAGTTGTTTTTCAACAGTTGAGTAATTTCTTGCATTTAAATAGTTGTTTCGATGTGTTCCAGTCAGGCTTTCGTCCAAACCACAGCACTGAGACTGCTCTTGTAAAGGTCTTCAATGACATCCACGTAAACACAGACAGTGGCAGAACTTCAGTGTTAGTATTATTAGATCTCAGTGCTGCGTTTGACACTGTTGACCACAACATATTACTCGACCGACTAGAAAACTGGGTGGGACTTTCGAAAACAGTTCTAAATTGGTTTGAATCCTACTTAAAGGACATAAACCACTTTGTTTCTATAGGTAAATACACATCTGAGTTGACAAATATGACATGTGGTGTACCTCAAGGCTCCATCTTGGGGCCTCTTCTCTTTAACATCTACATGCTACCACTGGCTCAGATAATGAAAAACAACAACATAAGTTACCATAGCTATGCGGATGACACACACATTTACGTAACAATTTCACCAGGAGACTATGCTCCAATTCAAACACTGAGTAAGTGCATTGAACAAATCAATGACTGGATGTGACAGAACTTTCTCCAATTAAACAAAGATAAAACTGAGGTAATGGTTTTTGGAGCCAAGGAAGAACGTATAAAAGTTAGCGCTGAGCTTCAGTCTGCAATGTTCAAAACAACAGATAAAGCCAGAAATCTAGGTGTAGTCATGGACTCTGACCTGAGTTTCAACAGTCACATTAAAACAGTTACTAAATCAGCCTACTATCACCTAAAGAATATATCTAGGATTAAAAGACTAATGTCACAGCAGGATTTGGAAAAACTTGTCCATGCTTTATCTTCAGTAGACTGGACTACTGCGATGGTGTCTTCACAGGTCTCACTAAAAAATCTATTAGAAAGCTGCAGCTAATTCAGAACGCTTCTGCTCGAGTCCTCACTAACACTAAGAAAAGTGGATCACATCACTCCTGTTCTGAAGTCTTTACACTGGCTTCCTGTGTGTCAAAGAATAGATTTCAAAATACTGCTGCTGGTTTATAAAGCTTTGAATGGTTTAGGCCCAAATACATTTCTGACCTCCTGCTAAATTATGAACCATCCAGATCTCTCAGGTCTTCAGGGACTGGTCAGCTTTCTGTCCCCAGAGTCAGAACTAAACATGGTAAAAGCAGCGTTCAGTTATTATGCTCCAAATATCTGGAACAAACTCCCAGAAACCTGCAGGTCCGCTGCAACTCTGACTACTTTTAAATCCAGGCTGAAGACTTTTCTTTTTGTCGCTGCTTTTAATTGAACTATTCACATCTTAAACTGCACTGTAATTTTTATCCATAGTATTTTTTTTTTTTCTTTTAATGTTTATTTTATTATATTTTCTTTTTAAATGACTGATTTTAAATGCCATTGTCTTAATGTCTTTCGTTTTTGTAAAGCACTTGAATTGCCTTGTGTTGAAAGGTGCTATATAAATAAACTTGCCTTGCCTTACCTATTGCAGATTCAGTCTTCCCAGCCTGGTGCAGGTCTACAATTTTGTTTCTGGTGTCCTTTGACAGCTCTTTGGTCATGGCCATAGTGGAGTTTGGAGTGTGACTGTTTGAGGTTGTGGACAGGTGTCTTTTATACTGATAACGAGTTCAGTATAAAAAGGACAGGTGCCATTAATACAGTTCACAAGTGCAGGACAGAGGAGGCTCTTAAAGAAGAAGTTACAGGTCTGTGAGAGCCAGAAATCTAGTTTGTTTGTCGGTCACCAAATACTTATTTTACCGAGGAATTTACCAATTAATTCATTAAAAATCCTACAATGTGATTTCCTGGATTCTTTCCCCCCATTCTGTCTCTCATAGTTGAAGTGTACCTAGGATGAAAATTACAGGCCTCTCTCATCCTTTTAAGTGGGAGAACTTTCACAATTGGTGGCTGACTCAATACTTTTTTGCCCGACTGTACATAGGGGCCTATATAGATATAAATAAAAATAGGGACACCTTGTATTGTTTACTCTCAGTACAGCACCACTTTCCGAACAGGAAATGCACGCTAATACAACATAAAATCGCACTGACAGTTATTATCTATATAGATATATATTTATTTATATATATAAATACGACATCTTGTATTTTAGTTACACCCGCTAGACAACAGTGGAGGGTTCGAGAAACAACCGTGTTTGCCGGGTGCACCGCGGCGGAGGTGGGGAGGTTCCAGCTGGGAACCTCCACCACGCTGCGGGACCCGTGGGACCCCCTGAGTCAGACGGTGCGTCTTGGTCACGCTTCATATCGGCGGCATTTAGTTACAAATATGTGATCTGAAAACAAAGTGGTCAAAAATCATTTTATTCATTTGTTGGAAACATTTTCATGATCGCTTTTTTCGTTTTACATTTTCATTTATTGTCATTTCCATTCATTCAGTCATTAAGTGGCTATTAAAATGTTAATGTGCTACATATCCACACAAACAAACAAAGTGTGCAATCCACTGAATGTTAATCTAACTGGCTTTGATAGATAACATATCTCTTTTTCTTCTCTCAATTATTGTATTTCTATTGTGCACTCTAATCATATTAATCAAACTATTGTTCGTTTATACATTTTAAGAATGGCGTTTATCTTTTTTGAGAAAGAATAAATAAATAAAAAATATTTTATTTATTTGGGTCTTCAACAGATGATACAAATGTTTGTGTCAGTAAATATGTACTAACAGAGGCGGGGGTGTTTGTGAAACAACGGGGACAGAGCTGCTGTCAGACGATCAGCTGTGCGGCGTCATCACAAACGGACGTGGCTTCACGTGACGCTCCGGAGGAAAGGACGTCCCATTGATCTTAAAACTCATTTCCCTGCTTCTCGTGGTTTCCTTGCGTCTCTCCTTGCTTCCCTGGTGGGAGGGACTAGACGCAGGGAAACGACGCAGTGAGGGAAGCAAGGAATCCATTTAACCGACCTGAGACGGGGCCCCAGTTAGAGAGGGGACGTGAAACAACAGGTGAACACAATCAGACGATCAGACAGGATGGAAAACACAGACAGGAAGCTAAGGCAGACATGAGACAGGGGGTGAACACCTTTCAAAGTAAAGCAGGAAAACAAAGACAGATCTTGACTATACAAATAAAACACAGACAGATCGTGACAAGTGGTTAAAGATACTGATTTAATAGAAGTAAAAGTTAGAAATATTCTATAAGTAAAGTCTTGCTTTTAAATCATAATTAAAGGTGGGGTAGGTAAGTTTGAGAAACCAGCTCGAGATACACTTTGTTTATATTCCATGAATGCTCTTAACATCCCGATAGCAATGAATATCTTAGAGCTTTGAAATAAAATCCATACAAAAATGTCATCTGTGGAAGCCGTACTGTAAAAAAGCACGACCAATCATCTGAGCGGCTAAAGTAACGTGGATGGCCTACCTGCCTGTCAGCCTTCCAACTGTGCACAAACTTATCTCGTGCCCTCATTGGTCATGTGCACGGTCGTGTGTGTTGGTGGAGGAGGGACTCTGTAAGGAAGTGGCAGATTTCTTCCTGTTGTGCTATTTTTCTTAATTCTAGCGCACTCGAGCCGGTTTCTCCAAAATGACTGCTACCCCACCTAACGCTGCTAATATTTAAATTATATAGCCTTCCTTGGCAATACACAGGGGAATCGTGCAATTTAATTTATTTATTATTTATTTATGTACATATTCCCTATCATGTCTTTTTTAAGTCCCCATTTATTGCTTTATTGTTTTTATATTTGTCTTGTTGGTTGCGTTGTTGGCACCTTGAGTTTATTGTAATTTCGTTGTACAATGACAAATAAAGATATCTAGCTATCTATCTTTAAGTAAAAGGGCAAAAGTAAAGGCATAACATTTACTGAAATCACCAACAATAAAGTACTATAATATTATGATTACTTATGTATTCATGTGTGTATTACGGCTGGTAAATGTGCAGCTAATTACTTTATTGCTGTTGCCACATGCTGACTCACTGCAGTGGGGATTGAACCAGTGCTCCCCGATGCAAAGATATGCGCACTATTCCACTGAGCCACAGCATCCCTCCCCAGATAAATGTAAAAAGTGAAATAAAGTGGCCATTCACTGTATGCCACATCTATACATGGAATTGCCCCTGATGTCATATTCAACTTGATTGATTTCTAAGACCATAGGATGTGATGTATGCTTATGTGTTAGTGTTGTAATCCTGGAAGGCTGGAGTCTCCTCATATCAGCAACATTTACACAAAGAGAAAAACCACAGAGGAGAGCTAACAATAGCCGTCACCTTATCTCCCCCTAAGGCAGCTCTAATGGCCGCTCACACAAACTCTGCTGGAAATTCTCAAGCATGGTATCACGGCATCAGCACACACACTCTGACGCAGTGTGTGTGTGGGTGTGTTCATGCAAATGATCAGGGAAGGTGTTCTCGTGTCCTAAAGAAATTAATTAATACATGGATAAATGTCAAAATGAAACATCTTCATTTAATGATAAGGGGTTCAATTGTTTTGAATGTAGAACCATTAAATGTTCTAAAACAAACACCACCAAAATAAACGTTTTTAAATCAATTTGAGCTTTTAGCTTTGAGTGTTATAATATAAATGAATACATTTATATTCGTTGAACAGTCAACATGTCAGTAAAATAAATACTGCTGTTTTTGAGGCAACTAGATGGCTAAAGAAACGATCAAATAACAAATGATATTACACTTAGTTAATGAATGTATGCAAAAATATGATATAAAACCAACACATGCACATACATAAACAATGTAATGAAGTTATAAACAGTCACAACACATGTGGGGTGATAAAGGAGATCTGTACACACACCAGCCTGGAAGGATGGGCTGAAGTAGAGCGATCAGCTGCTCTATGTTAGAGCGATCAGCTGCTCTATGTTAGCGATCAGCTGCTATTTAGAGCGATCAGCTGCTCTATGTTAGAGCGATCAGCTGCTCTATGTTTAGAGCGATCAGCTGCTCTATGTTAGAGCGATCAGTGCTGATGGGGTTATTAGCTCCGGTGGGAAAGGTCAACAGGGCACTGTTGTGTTGCCAGCATATTTCCTGTGTGCCATCAGCCTCTGCACCCACCTTGTGTGTGTGTGTGTGTGTGTGTGTGTGTGTGTGTGTGTGTGTGTGTGTGTGTGTGTGTGTGTGTGTGTGTGTGTGTGTGTGTGTGTGTGTGTGAGAGACACTAATGACAGATGATGGTGTGAGTAGACTCACGCCTGCCCGCTGCAGGATACTTTCACTAAGGAAAGGGGAAGTAGATCATACTGACTAACGTTCCAATTCCTCATGCCGGTTATTCCCAGAATGCACAGTTAGAATATCTGAGGTGAGAGATGGAGGCAGGTAAATCAGAGCAGATCCAGCAGCAGCAGCAGACACACAGAACACAGAGAGACAGGATGGACATCAAGCAGGTATGTGAGAGACAGACAGACAGACAGACACACACAGACACACAGAGAGACAGACAAAGACACACACACACAGACACACACACACAGACACACACACAGACACACACACACACACAGACACACACAGACAACACACACAGACACACACACACATACACACACACACACACACACAGCACACACACACAGACACACACACACACACACACACACAGACACACACACACACACACACAGACACACACACACAGACACACACACACACACACACACACACACACACAGACTGAAATGTTGACTTTAATTAAATGTATTACTGTATGTCAAAAAACGTACACATAATTGTATAAGTTAGTTGAAAGCAATAATATTGAGTTCAACATAATATTATTGCTTTCAACCGACTTAGTGCAATTATGTGTGTGTTTTTTGTCATAATACATTTCATTAAAGTAAAGGTCTGAGTTGTTTCAGTGTAGAACACAGATGCTGGTCCTGCTCCGTCCCTTCAGCTGTGTGCTCCTCCACAGATCCTCTTCTTTGGGCTCCTCTTTGGGCTCCTGGCCCCCGGCTGGTCTCTGAGGAGCCACCGCTGCCTCCCTGAACAGGATCTGAAGGAGGCAGCAGAGAGGGAGCTGAGGAGCCACTTCCAGGAGCCCCCACAGAACCAGAAACCACTGGGCCCCTCGTACTCCTGCCCCGTGGAGATGTTCACGCAGCAGCCCCCCATACACCTGAAGGACAGGTCTCTGTCCCCCTGGGGATACGTGTAAGTAACACGCGGTGCACTCACATGTCAGGTCTGTTTGGAACCTGGGGGTCAGGGGCTTGAAAGGGTGAGACCCCGTCATTGGTCCCTGATGGAGTGTGGCTGGATCAAACAGAGGAAACATCAAACATGACCGGACTGCTTCATACTGCTCTGAGGTTGAGTTTCTCAGAGTCCCAGTTCAAGGTCATGTTGGGAAAGTTGTGAGGGGAAATGTTTCCATAAAAGGTCCTCAAGCTTTATAGATCCTAAAATATGTATGAACTATTATTATTTATATTAAAAATCTTAAAATATTCAAGCAAAAGATTTATTTGTAATCAATATCTATTTTTTTTCTTTCCATATTGTTATCAACTTCTTAGCTCCAACATGTATGATCTTGTTATAATAATGAAGCCTGTAGAATTGGGTTTTGTTGGCGTATATAGAATGGTGCAGCTCTAACACTCAGCATCTCTCAGCATCATGAAGCTGCAGTGAAACTATGAGGTGATGAAAACACATTTGCACAATAGTTGCGTAAGTGATCTTGGTTGTTTATTAAAGGCAGTGCTGGTGCACCGCGCCCGGCGTCTCCACTCAGGACCGGGGATTCCCCCCGACATCACCACAGCTCTGTTGGCACATCTCTGCTGGGAATGACGCAAATTGCCACTGAGTAAAACGTGGAATCTGTCATCTGTATTAACTGTCTGCGTGTCTGTGATTGGAGACTGTGCTTCCTGTTTACAGTCCTAAGCTTTCTGAAGTCAGTAATGTTCCAAACTCACGGTGGACACCATTTTAAGTTGTTGAGTTTCACCAAAACAGTGTCAGTGTGTGACTGTGTCACTTAACACTATCTGGATTCAACAAAAGGATATTTATGAATATGGTGGACCTAAACTTAAGACGAAAACTAGAAAGTTGGACAGAGTTTTGAGGTCTCTCCATGTTATGCTAATTCCACTCTTCAGAGAGGACTATACTTTATTTTAACAGCTACAGCTCAGGAGAAAACGAAGAGACCACTCCACATTGTTCTTGAATCTCAATCTCTACATGTATGGCAGCCATTCCATTCCAGCATCTGTTGAATTCCAAAACAGAGACATTTGGTCAGCAGTTGAGAGAATAAATTAACAAAAAGGTTCATTTGACTCAAACACATACCTTTAAATAGTAAAACCAGAGAGACTGATAATGCTGCAGTGCTCTGATAGAGCTGAATCAGTTCAGGTTTAGAGATGCATAAAACAACTGATATGTTTATAAAATGCAGCACATTGAGACATATGAAAGCAGTGATTGAATTCTCTTTTGGCACGAGGAGTCTGACAGAAAGCAGCCTCTCCTCACACTTCAGATAACCCATAATGATGCTGTGCACACAATGACTGTGAAACAACATTCACAGATGAGTCTGGACTCAGGCCAAGATAAAGAGGAGTGCCCTCCAGATGACACCGCTGTCTCTCTGAATAACATTATGGGGTGTAACATTTCTCTGTCACCTCTCCTCCCCGTCTCACTGACTCATCTTGTTTCTTCCCAGGCGTGAAACGATGGAAGATCACTTTCCCTCCACCTACACCAGGGCTCTGTGTCTGTGCACTGGATGTGTGCTGATCCAGAACTCAAAGTTGGTGGAGAGCCACGACTACAACTCAGCACTTGTAGTACAGAGCATGGTGTTTCTGAAGAAGGAGCTCTGCAGGGACAAGGAGAAGTACCGCTTGAAGCCTGTCAGAGTGGAGGTGGCTGTGGGCTGCACCTGCACCAGAGCCAACAGCACCCCCTAGGGATCTAGCAGAGCAGCCGACACCACAGTGCATGTTGTGTTTGTTTTAAAATGCAACCAGTTACAGAGGGTCAGACTCAGGGTGATGAGAGGGAACATCTCCAGCGGCTCTCTGACCAATCACTGCTGAGGCTTCAAAAATCAAAAGTCACACCCGCCTGTACGTATAGGTATATTTATTGTCATTATGTCTGACATATGATGCATCTAAAATGTTTTCTGTAGGTCTATTAGATTTGATCCTGACTTGTTTAAAGCTCTGCCTAGTGCAGCTTATGTAAATGAAATATACTACATAATGTACTTATTTTCATATTGATGGGCTTGTCATCACATTTGTTTGCTATTGTATAGTTTTGCAATTTAATAATTTAAATAATAATATTTATAACTATCTATTTATTGGGTTTGCTTTGCATGTGAAACATTTGAGTTTATGAATATTTTGAATGCTCACTGCGTTATTGAGTGGATGAGGTGAACTTTATATTTATTGATGTTGCATATCTTGTAGATGTTGTCCCAGTGGGACATAATAAGTCTGATAAAGACTGAAAGTTCAGCTTCTTTGAAGCAAAATAAAGAAACATGTTTGAAAGTAAACTAATTCTCTGTCTTCTTTATTGTTATCCTTTCAAACATAATTATTTAACATTTGTAGGATCCAGGTTTGTTTGTCCAGAAAGCGTGGGTGTGTGCAGTGTGAAATGCATTGCATTTTAAAATGAAGTTATAGTTAGGGTTTAGTTATAGTTAGGGTTAACTCTATATGCATTTCTTTTGTTTAAGTGTTCATTAATGTGCATTGTCCCTGCTAAATAAACGATGAAAGAGTTACGGCCAGAGAATTTACAAGACAGGTTGTGTGTCACGAGTTGACACAGCGGTTGCCAACCCAATTCTGAAGAACTCTTCTGTAGTTCGAGGTTTTAACTAGTTTGGAGTGTAATAATCAACATTCTTCATCAGCGTGACCAAACAAATATGGCCTTGCTAGTGTTAGAGTATTCGTTATTCTCGCGTCCAGGACAGAAGCTTTAAAAGTAAGAGACAATGGAGTCTCTGAGAAAGGTTCAAATGGGTACTGAAGATTAATTATCATCTGATATTTGGGAAGAGTGTTACATTTGAAAAGGCAGAAAGTCTTGTTGCAATTTCCAGATATTGAAAGAGGCCCCTGGAGTTTCTCTGGTAATTATCAATAGTAGCAGTTAAGTGAATACTGTTCAAACAATACCTGTGTTTGTGTTTTGTATTGATTTCTCTGTTTTATCCTTTCATAAATGTGAGGACTGAAACTGCATGAACATTCTGGGGTGGTTGGTGTAAACAGGTTTTATTACTCTGGGGGAGGGGAGCAGAGAGGGAAGTCGGAAAGAATGTGTGTGTGTGAAGCAACAGTATGAGACAGCGAACACCAGATGTGGTTGTTTTGCTTCAAACCAAGGGACTGTTTCCGGATCATCTCTGCTGGCACGCGCTGATTCGCTAAGAGAAGCCATCTTTTTTGCATCCCCCAATGAGAAACTGACCACAGCTCCTCCTTTTTTGCATATAAGCCTATTCTATTTTTTAGTTATTTCTCTTTTACTCCTGCCGACAAGATGAAAGGTTCTCCCGGCATTAGAACCAGAGCAGGGGGCCCGGCCCACCCCTTTGAAAGTGTAATGTATTCTTACCGTTTATCATTAAAACAGATTATTGTTTAACCCCCATCCTGGCTGTTTTGGGTTTTCCCTCCTGTTATGATTATATCCAGCTCGCCAAACGACATGCAGAGGCAAGGTGGGTTCTAAAAACCTCCCTAACCCAACAGTACTTTAATTAAATGGCGCGGAAATATAACAAGCAGGAGATGTGAGGAGAGAAAAGCTGCAGCTTCCTCTCGCAGTCCGGGCCGTGGAAAAGAGGGCGAACAAAGCAGTCTCAGGACACCTGCACTCTGAGGACACCTCCACTCTCAGGACAGGAAGTGCACGCTAAGAATTCCAAAATAAAATCGCCACTATCAGTACAGCGCCACTTTCCAAACAGGAAATGCACGCAAATACAAAATAAAATCGTGACACTTATTATATACATATATATATATATATACGGACACCTTGTATCGTAGTTACTATCAGTACAGCCGCAGAGCCACTTTCCGAACAGGAAATGCACGGAAATACAAAATAAAATCGTACTGACACTTATTATATACAGTGGGGCAAAAAAGTATTTAGTCAGCAACCAATTGTGCAAGTTCTCCCACTTAAAAATATGAGAGAGGTCTGTAATTTTCATCCTAGGTACACTTCAACTATGAGAGACAGAATGGGGGGAAAGAATCCAGGAAATCACATTGTCGGATTTCTAAAGAATTGATTTGCACATTATGGTGGAAAATAAGTATTTGGTCAATAACAAAAGTTCATCTCAATACTTTGTTATATACCCTTTGTTGGCAATGACAGAGGTCAAACGTTTTCTGTAAGTCTTCACAAGGTTTTCACACACTGTTGCTGGTATTTTGGCCCATTCCTCCATGCAGATCTCCTCTAGAGCAGTGATGTTTTGGGGCTGTCGCTGGGCAACACGGACTTTCAACTCCCTCCAAAGATTTTCTTTGGGGTTGAGATCTGGAGACTGGCTATGCCACTCCAGGACCTTGAAATGCCTCTTACGAAGCCACTCCTTCGTTGCCCGGGCGGTGTGTTTGGGATCATTGTCATGCTGAAAGACCCAGCCACGTTTCATCTTCAATGCCCTTGGAAGGAGGTTGTCACTCAAAATCTCACGATACATGGCCCCATTCATTCTTTCCTTTACACGGATCAGTCATCCTGGTCCCTTTGCAGAAAAACAGCCCCAAAGCATGATGTCTCCACCCCCATGTTTCACAGTAAGTATGGTGTTCTTTGGATGCAACTCAGCATTCTTTCTCCTCCAAACACGTCTAGTTGAGTTTTTACCAAAAAGTTCTATTTTGGTTTCATCTGACCATATGACATTCTCCCAATCCTCTTCTGGATCATCTAAATGCTCTCTCGCAAACTTCAGACGGCCCTGGACATGTACTGGCTTAAGCAGGGGGACACGTCTGGCACTGCAGGATTTGAGTCCCTGGCGGCGTAGTGTGTTACTGATGGTAGCCTTTGTTACTTTAGTCCCAGCTCTCTGCAGGTCATTGACTAGGTCCCCCGTGTGGTTCTGGGATTTTTGCTCACCGTTCTTGTGATCATTTTGACCCCACGGGGTGAGATCTTGCGTGGAGCCCCAGATCGAGGGAGATTATCAGTGGTCTTGTATGTCTTCCATTTTCTAATAATTGCTCCCACAGTTGATTTCTTCACACCAAGCTGCTTGCCTTGCATTCTTACAGTGCAGACGCTTTTCTGCTTGCTCTTGCCTCTGCTTACTTTTTTATGCTCTTTTTCTATTTTTCTTTTCTGAAAACTTCAAGCAGCGGCTCCTGGACATTAACCTATCACTGGGACAGTTATTCTTCGTAAATAGATGGAGGGTTTCAGCTATATTTCAATATTTTTACGACGACCTCAGTCTTACAGTAGCGTGGCCTAGCAACAGCTAAAGCCTGGTACTGCATGCTATTTAGCTTAAGCTAGTTAGCAGCAAAATGCCTCCGTTCTCTACAGATGACTTCCACAAACTTCTACAGAAGATAGCCGTGTTGGAAATGAAAATGCAACGGTTGGAAGTTAACGTGGAAGTGAATGGACTAGGTTGGAATGACACCCCTTTACCAGTGTTGCAAAAGAATGGACAAAGGCATGCTAACTCAAAGCTAGTTAGCAGCTACAAGGATTCCAAGGAACAGGAGGGCTGTGTACCGGGTAATAAATCTACAAGTGGTAGTCCTCCCTCGAACTCTCTGGGTGCAAAGCCGAAGAGTAAATCATTTCCATGGGATTTGGGAGGACGAACAACAGGCAGAGCCCAGCCCTCTGAAATCTGTGATGTGACCGGCTGGCCTGCATTGTTATCACCCAGGAAGAGCACCTCTTCAACCCCTATTCATACTAGGAATCAGCCGTGGACAACTGCTAAAGGGAGAACTACAAAAAATCCTCCTAAACCACCGAGTGTGCCAATCCAGAACAGATACGCTCCGCTGACCGAGAACCGGAGATCTCTTTCTGATGACCTGGATAACCCGTCCTCTTCACATAGCAGGGTAAGGAACAATAGCTACTCCAAAAGTAAAAGGCTAGAGGGAAAGCCAACGACTGGGCCTGAAACTCTGATTGTGGGTGACTCTGCTGTAAGAGATGTAAAAAGTCTGTGTAGTAAGAACAACACCAAAGTACTCTGTTTTCCCAAGGATATGGTCTCTGACTTGGCTGAGAAGATCCTGCATATTGGGGCTGAACATCCGACTGTGAAGAATGTGGTACTGCACATTGGAACAAATGATGTTGTGAAACAACAGTCAGAAGTGCTGAAAAAAGACTTTAAATGTCTGTTGGAAACTGTCAGCTCTCTAAATGCAGATGTGTTCATCAGTGGCCCTCTACCGCCAGTCAGAAGAGGAGTGGAGAGATTCAGCAGATTGTTTGCACTGAACACCTGGCTTTCAACTGTCTGTATTGACCATTCTGTCAATTTTATTGACAACTTTAACTTTTTCTGGGACCGCAGACATCTTTTTAAGGCAAATGGAGTTTGTCTGAACAAGTCAGGAGTGAAATTGTTTTTCTCTAACGTATACAACTGCCTACGTCATCAATCTGTTCCCTTTGCCAAGGACAAGCAACAACAGGAATCAAAACAAGAGAAAGACACAACACATCGCTCAGAAAACCTTGAAAATGTATCACTGCACCCGCCTGAGGAATGTCTTGATTATGGGAGACAAATGGAGGAGTCTCCACCGCCCTTCACCCCCCCTATCACCTCTGAGGATACTCCTCCTTCACCGCACAGCTCTCTCTACTCTCCGTTCACCCTTTCACCCTCGCCCACCCTCCTGGAGATCGCTGAACACACAAAGGAGATACAGAGGGTTGGCACCGATTCCTTCCCGGAGTTCAAAGACCAAACTAAGGCGATACGCAGGGTTGGCAGCATGTCCTTTACCCCCGCTCCTCAAGGAAATGCAAGGGCCCTGCCTGCCAGTAGCTTTGCCGATATCTGTGTTGATAGGTAATAGATTAAGAGCGGTGAATCATCTTAGATACAGGAAGCGCTCAAACGTTTGTGTGAGTTTATCTAATTTAGCAGTGATTCTATGTCAGCCACAGCTTGTTACAAAAAACCTGACTGATAGTGTGTTTAACGAACTTAAACTAGTTTTATTAAATGTCAGGTCTTTGGCAGGAAAAACATTTTTAATCAATGATTTTATCACTGAGCAAAATCTTGATTTTATGTTTTTAATGGAAACTTGGATTGAACAAAATAACAGTGCAGCTGTTCTTATCGAATCAACCCCTCCCAACTTTAGTTTTATGAGTCAGGAAAGAATGCATAAGAGAGGAGGTGGAGTTGCTATTTTGTTCAATGATTCCATTCAATGCAGGAAGACATCTTATGGGAACTTTGCTTCTTTTGAATATGTGAGCTGAAATGCTCCTCTCGAGCTCTGTTCCTAAATATCTATAGACCACCCAAATACTGTGCCAGCTTTTTTGATGACTTTACTGAACTGCTGTCTATAGTATGTATTGACTTTGATCGTCTAGTCATTGTTGGTGATTTTAACATCCATTTTGACAACCCCCAGGACAAAGGAACTGTTTTGTGTTCTTGATAACTATGGACTGACTCAGCATGTGACGGAGCCCACGCACAATAAGGGACACACTCTGGACTTAATTATCTCAAAGGGTCTGAATATCTCTAAGGTTGTGGTGACTGATGTTGCACTCTCTGATCATTCCTGTGTGTTCTTTGAGAGCTCTATTTCTGTTCACAAAAATGTTCAAAAAGAGGTAACCACAAAGCGATATTTAACTGAAAATACAAGGGAAATGTTTCTTCCACACGTGCACATCTCAGTAAATTAGCTAGTAGATCATTTTAATTCAAAAATTAAAAATGTTATAGATGCTATTGCTCCAACTAAGGTAAAGGAAGTGACTGGGAAGAAAATATCTCGATGGAGAAAGGCCATGACCGTGAGAGCAGAAAAAAGAGAGTGTCGAAAAGCTGAACGTAGGTGGCGAAAAACAAATCTCCAGGTTCACTTTGAAATCTATAAAGAGAGACTTCGCCTTTATAATTTGGAATTGAAAAACGCACGACAGTCTTTCTTCTCTGACATCATTACCAAAAACAATGCACGTGCCTTGTTTGCTACCGTCGACAGACTAACTAACCCCCCAGTGTCAGTAGCCTCTGAATTTCTATCCACCAGGGCATGCAATGATTTTGCCTCCTTTTTCACTGACAAAATTCAGAAAATCAGACAAGCAGTCAGTGCCTCTGCATCAGGTACAGTAAATGTGTTGTCCCTATGTCCACCTAATATCAATTCAAACACCATGACACAATTCCATCAGATTAATGATAAAAACCTAGAGGACATTATTCAACTTCTGAAATCCTCCTCCTGCTGCCTTGATATTATTCCAACAGGATTTTTCAAAGATGTTTTTCGTTGCATGGCCTCAGATCTACTTCATATAGTAAACAAATCTCTTCACTCAGGTATTTTTCCACAGGCCCTGAAAACTGCAGTCATTAAACCGCTCTTAAAAAAAGAATAATCTAGATGCTTCAGTAATGAACAATTACAGGCCCATATCAAACCTGCCATTTCTAGGTAAAATCATTGAAAAAGTTGTTTTTCAACAGTTGAGTAATTTCTTGCATTTAAATAACTGTTTCGATGTGTTCCAGTCAGGCTTTCGTCCAAACCACAGCACTGAGACTGCTCTTGTAAAGGTCTTCAATGACATCCACGTAAACACAGACAGTGGCAGAACTTCAGTGTTAGTATTATTAGATCTCAGTGCTGCGTTTGACACTGTTGACCACAACATATTACTCGACCGACTAGAAAACTGGGTGGGACTTTCGAAAACAGTTCTAAATTGGTTTGAATCCTACTTAAAGGACATAAACCACTTTGTTTCTATAGGTAAATACACATCTGAGTTGACAAATATGACATGTGGTGTACCTCAAGGCTCCATCTTGGGGCCTCTTCTCTTTAACATCTACATGCTACCACTGGCTCAGATAATGAAAAACAACAACATAAGTTACCATAGCTATGCGGATGACACACACATTTACGTAACAATTTCACCAGGAGACTATGCTCCAATTCAAACACTGAGTAAGTGCATTGAACAAATCAATGACTGGATGTGACAGAACTTTCTCCAATTAAACAAAGATAAAACTGAGGTAATGGTTTTTGGAGCCAAGGAAGAACGTATAAAAGTTAGCGCTGAGCTTCAGTCTGCAATGTTCAAAACAACAGATAAAGCCAGAAATCTAGGTGTAGTCATGGACTCTGACCTGAGTTTCAACAGTCACATTAAAACAGTTACTAAATCAGCCTACTATCACCTAAAGAATATATCTAGGATTAAAAGACTAATGTCACAGCAGGATTTGGAAAAACTTGTCCATGCTTTTATCTTCAGTAGACTGGACTACTGCGATGGTGTCTTCACAGGTCTCACTAAAAAATCTATTAGAAAGCTGCAGCTAATTCAGAACGCTTCTGCTCGAGTCCTCACTAACACTAAGAAAGTGGATCACATCACTCCTGTTCTGAAGTCTTTACACTGGCTTCCTGTGTGTCAAAGAATAGATTTCAAAATACTGCTGCTGGTTTATAAAGCTTTGAATGGTTTAGGCCCAAAATACATTTCTGACCTCCTGCTAAATTATGAACCATCCAGATCTCTCAGGTCTTCAGGGACTGGTCAGCTTTCTGTCCCCAGAGTCAGAACTAAACATGGTAAAGCAGCGTTCAGTTATTATGCTCCAAATATCTGGAACAAACTCCCAGAAACCTGCAGGTCCGCTGCAACTCTGACTACTTTTAAATCCAGGCTGAAGACTTTTCTTTTTGTCGCTGCTTTTAATTGAACGATTCACATCTTAAACTGCACTGTAATTTTTATCCATGTATTTTTTTCTTTCTTTTAATGTTTATTTTATTATATTTTCTTTTTAATGACTGATTTTAAATGCCATTGTCTTAATGTCTTTCGTTTTTTGTAAAGCACTTTGAATTGCCTTGTGTTGAAAGGTGCTATATAAATAAACTTGCCTTGCCTTACCTATTGCAGATTCAGTCTTCCCAGCCTGGTGCAGGTCTACAATTTTGTTTCTGGTGTCCTTTGACAGCTCTTTGGTCATGGCCATAGTGGAGTTTGGAGTGTGACTGTTTGAGGTTGTGGACAGGTGTCTTTTATACTGATAACGAGTTCAGTATAAAAAGGACAGGTGCCATTAATACAGTTCACAAGTGGAGGACAGAGGAGGCTCTTAAAGAAGAAGTTACAGGTCTGTGAGAGCCAGAAATCTTGTCTGTTTGTAGGTGACCAAATACTTATTTTACCGAGGAATTTACCAATTAATTCATTAAAAATCCTACAATGTGATTTCCTGGATTCTTTCCGCCCATTCTGTCTCTCATAGTTGAAGTGTACCTAGGATGAAAATTACAGGCCTCTCTCATCCTTTTAAGTGGGAGAACTTTCACAATTGGTGGCTGACTCAATACTTTTTTGCCCGACTGTACATAGGGGCCTATATAGATATAAATAAAAATAGGGACACCTTGTATTGTTTACTCTCAGTACAGCACCACTTTCCGAACAGGAAATGCACGCTAATACAACATAAAATCGCACTGACACTTATTATCTATATAGATATATATTTATTTATATATATAAATACGACATCTTGTATTTTAGTTACACCCGCTAGACAACAGTGGAGGGTTCGAGAAACAACCGTGTTTGCCGGGTGCACCGCGGCGGAGGTGGGGAGGTTCCAGCTGGGAACCTCCACCACGCTGCGGGACCCGTGGGACCCCTGAGTCAGACGGTGCGTCTTGGTCACGCTTCATATCGGCCGGCCCTGTCACGGTTACCATGTCAGGTCACAGGTCTATGTCTAGGTTTGGGTGTTTTCACTGTTCTCTATGTCATGTTTTCCTCCTGTCGTTAGTGTCCCTGTGTTTTCTCCTCCCTCCTCACCTGTGTCTCGTTAGCTGATTGTGTTCACCTGTGGCCCTTGTGTTTCTCCTCCCCTGCCCGGCTGTTTCTTGTCTTGTAATTATCCCTCCCTGTATTTAGTCTTGTCTCGTGCTGTGTTCAGTGTTGGTGCTTCTTTTGTTGGTGACTGAATTCACCCCGGTGAGTGTTCTGTTTTGTATGTATTAGTTTCATTACCCTTGAAATAAAGGATTATCAGAGTTATCTGCATTTGGGTCCTGCTTCCTTCACTCAACCGTGACAGAAAGCACCAACCAGAAATGGACCCAGCAGATGATCCATTTGAGGTGGAACTACAAACATTTTTCCTTTGCTTTGGCTTGCTGCTATGATTGGTGGAGGGGAGCGTCCAGTGTTCTGCAGAGGGAGGGCCGCTCTGGTAGAGGCGCACCGGTTGGCTATGGAGAAACCAGACTTGGTGAAATTCTTACCTGGCTGGATTTTGAACTTCATCTGGGTGTGTGATTTCCAGCCTGCTGACTATAAACGTCTCGGTGTGTTCCGTCTGGAGTCAACCAGTGCTTCCGCCCCAGTTCCTGCTCCTGTCCAAGAGTCGTTTTCTGGAACTCGGCTGGCTTTTGGAGGTCCACGGAGCCTTCAGGCGGCTTCTAAGAGAAGGAGTCGCAAGTCCAGGCTAGCAATCCGAGCCCCAAGAGCCATGGTTCCGGCTACAGAACCGGCCCACACAGCCATGGTTCCGGCCCCAGTACAGGCCCCAGCAGCCATCATTCCGGCCCCAGTTCTGGCCCCAGCAGCCATTGTGCCAACCCCATGTCCTGTCCCGTTGGAGGTCCCGCAGACTAGTCTTCTGCCGGGGGTCCTGCCAACCCCATGTCCTGTCCCGTTGGAGGTCCCGCAGACTAGTCTTCTGCCGGGGGTCCTGCCAACCCCATGTCCTGTACCGTTGGAGGTTCCGCTGGGGGTCCTGCCAACCCTGTGTCCTGTCCCGTTGGAGGTCCCGCAGACTAGTCTTCTGCCGGGGGTCCTGCCAACCCCATGTCCTGTCCCGTTGGAGGTCCCGCAGACTAGTCTTCTGCCGGGGGTCCTGCCAACCCCATGTCCTGTACCGTTGGAGGTTCCGCTGGGGGTCCTGCCAACCCCATGTCCTGTCTCGTTGGAGGCCCCGCCGACTACTCTCCTGCCGGGGGTCCTGCCAACCCTGTGTCCTGTCCCGTTGGAGGCCCCGCCGACTACTCTCCTGCCGGGGGTCCTGCCAACCCTGTGTCCTGTCCCGTTGGAGGCCCCGCCGACTACTCTCCTGCCGGGGGTCCTGCCAACCCTGGGTCCTGTCCCGTTGGAGGCCCCGCCGACTACTCTCCTGCCGGGGGTCCTGCCAATCCTGTGTCCTGTCCCGTTGGAGGCCCCGCCGACTACTCTCCTGCCGGGGGTCCTGCCAACCCCATGTCCTGTGCCGTTGGAGGTCCCGCCGACTACTCTCCTGCCGGGGGTCCTGCCAACCCTTTGTCCTGTCTCGTTGGAGGCCCCGCCGACTACTCTCCTGCCGGGGGTCCTTTTCCAGAATAGCTTTTCAAAATAAACTTTAACCACAGGCAAAAGCTAACCGGAAGTATTTTCACAATAAAACAGTTATAAAATGACTGTATGTTTAAACTATCTTATATTATAAAATATTGATTTTAATTTCTAACAATCCCTCCTTACAGACCTTTTAGGGTATGTAAATAATACTGAAAGCAATGAGTTCTTCATCTGAACTTTGCACAGTACATAACTCATATAAAACACATACAATCAAAATGGAATGGTTCAATATCCGTCATCAGAAATACAAAGAATACTTTGGTTGGTCTTCAACATAAAAGTTTTTCTTTGTGCATAACTTCTAGTGGTAACATTCAATATCACTCTACAAAATAGCAGCAATTAGCTTGGTATCAGAACATTTCTTGCTCCCTCCTTTCACAGAAACCGTTCTCATACTACATTCAGTGTTAAGGCACTTGTTTTTACAAAGTATAAAAAGAAACAAACTATTTTAGAATAGCACAAAGTTTAATTTCATTTCATCATTAGAAGTATCACATAATTTGGACATTCTTTGAACAATCTCATCATTGACATCCATCTCTGTATATGGGGGTGGGTCGTCTTGTTCTGCTAGCATTTGTAACTGTTTCCTCATGAGAAATGTACCCTGGTATGAAAGGAGGGAGGGTACATTTCTGGCCAGTTATAACAGTTGTAGAATTTCATCAAGGCAAGGCAAGGCAAGGCAAGGCAAGTTTATTTATATAGCACTTTTCAACACAAGGCAATTCAAAGTGAATTGAAACAATGAAAGACATTAAGAAAATGGCATTTAAAATCAGTCATTAAAAACAAGAGCTAATAAAATAAACATTAAAAGAAGAAATACATGGATAAAAGTTACAGTGCAGTCTAAAATATGAATAGTTCAATTAAAAGCAGCGGCAAAAAGAAAAGTCTTCAGCCTGGATTTGAAAGTAGTAAGAGTTACAGCGGACCTGCAGGTTTCTGGGAGTTTGTTCCAGATATTTGGAGCATAATAACTGAACGCTGCTTTACCATGTTTAGTTCTGACTCTGGGAACAGAAAGCTGACCAGTCCCTGAAGACCTGAGAGATCTGGATGGTTAATAATTTAGCAGTATATCAGAAATGTATTTTGGGCCTAAACCATTCACTTAAAAGTTCCTACTTCAGTACCTTTGGGTGGTCTGTTCTAATGCTGTGATAAAGTCCCTGAAATGGTGTGAAAACTGGTGGAATATCAATAACTCATTATACTAATTTATCTTCAATTCTGGTCTACTTAAAGAACTATGCTAACCCCTTTAACAGTGTGTGGAACTTTGGGTGCCCGAGCATGTGATAATTACTCCCTCCTTTATCAAGGATACTAAAAACAGAAGTCATTTCATTAATGGTTTGTAGTTCAATTCAGGAATTTTCACTTATGGCGGATATGTTTCTACTTTAAATAACATCTCTAAATGTCAGGTCATCACTGATTACATGGATGACCATTAGGAGGTGGTGGCGCTTGTCTTTTAAAACTCATAGCCTGGTGCCGTGCGCTCCCTCTGAAGCTGCAAGTAAGATTTAAAACATCTGCAGGGTGGGTTGAGCGACCCCTTCTCCCTGAACGATATTGGTTGTCAACAATATGCACCATTACAATGAGTGATCCATGCATGCATCTATGCATCTATGCATCTATGCATCCATGCATCCAAGCATGTATTACTCCCAATTATATTGCTTTTTTCAAAATGAAAATGTGCAATCGCTCTTTGCCCAGTGTCTTTTTAAAACTCTACATCTTGGACGACAAACAAATGTTATTTCCACCTTATCAGTTCTCCTGAGGTAATAACCATGCTACAATGGTGAAATCAATACTCTAGATTGGAATACTATATTTGGCTTGGTACTAGTGCTACCTTTAACATTTTCCATTCAAATAAAGAATTGTCTGATCTTCGAGTGGTCTGTTAAAACTTTCCCTTTATACTGTAGATCAATATTGTAACAAATGAAATCTACCAAATTGGCACATGAATAAGAATCTCTTAAAGAATAATTTGTTTACATGATGAAAAGATTGAAGAATATATTCTACTCTGTACTCCTAAATCCAAAACACCCACTGCTTAAAGTATGGTGAATATGTCCATCATGTTCTCCCCTTTATCCCACAGTGTGTTTTAGGATGATTCTCATTTTACTTTAATAGTTTCCTCTTTATTACTTTATAAATTTACCAATTGATTGATTCATGGCTAATAAATATTTTTCTTTACGTATTTTTAAGTCAATTCAAGTTCTTTAAATGTGGTCCTTTTTCTCGTTTGTGAATAAGTGTGTTTATGTGTAAACTCACTCACTCCCCTTTTCTCCCCCTCTGGTTGTCAAGCCACGACCCCCTCACATTCTGCTAGCTACACAGTGGCGCCTCCAGACATTTTTAAATAGGGGTGGCCAAATGGGGCCACTGAAAATCTTGGGGTGGCCCACCAAAACCAAGAATGTAATTGTTGTAAAAGTATAGACTCGATGAAAACAATGGCAAAGAGAATCACCTACTGATATACTTTGGTTTCTTATTTTACATTTTCTGATACTATTCATCTGAAGTGAATATAATACGGATAGTTAACATTTTACTTCAAACAAATTTAAAAGAACCTTGTTTTGTGTTATGTATACATGTCTTGGTGATTTATTGTTTTGTTTTTATATACTAGTTGTTCTTTCCTTTTAAAAAGACAAATACAGCTTAATTAAAATAAGTTTCTTTATTGTAAGGCACAACATGTTCAGCATTCTCAACACATACAATACACAACATGTTCTTCAGTTATATTATGTCTCTAGGTTATAACTTGTTTTCGACTGAACAAAGCTGTTTGTGTCACACTGGGATCAAAGATGATTGACATGACTTTATTAAATCAAGTTTTAAAACATGACTATTTTATTTCAACAGGACCCAAAAACACAAGGGGTATACAATGGTAAATACATACTGTGATTGAACACAAAAACACGATCTATTATTGACCTTTATAGCAAATTCAAAACATTTACATTATAAATGATACAAAACACCATCTTTTAGTATTGGACAGAAAATAGGTGACGAGACATATTTCAATTTTTTTAGATTAGGCCACTGTGGTGAGAGTAATACATATAGCTTGTATTCCATTTGTTTTGAAAATGTATATTTATACTTTATAAACAAACTGGTTACCCTTTTTTAAATTAGCATACAGAACATTATGAAAACAAACTTGACTAATGGTCGGCTCATAACCTCAGAACACAGAAGAGGAAAAACTGCATAGATTCTCGTTTCATTTTGAAGGAGCTGCAGACCTAAAGTGTGTAGAAGACTTAATACAAAGGCAGGGTTGCCAACTCTCACGCATCTGGCGTGTGACACACGCTTTCACTCTCAATCTCACGCTCTCACGCTGCCCACACTATTCTCACGCCAAAAACAAGAATACCGAAGACTAGAAACGGGTTTGAAAACTGTTGTCACGTAGTGATCATCTTCTCAATAGAACATCTTTGATAATGTCTTCTGGTCAATCAGAATCAAGATACCGGCGTGGTGTTGTTCCAGGAAGTCCCAACGGAGAATACTTATGCGGTAGTACATCGATACAACATTACTTATTATTATAGAAATCAACACGTAATGAAATAAGACCCAACGGTTTGATGATTGATAGGTGTGTGGGCTGTCTTTCATTTTGACACACAGAACAATGGGGGCTATCCACCCTTATCCACAATGTAAAGTCATTCACAGCCTCTTCCCTCTTCTCTCTGTGAGGAGCAGCAGGTTCAGCTTTCAGAACAAAGTAACAACAAACTAAAATGACATTCATTTTTTTAAATATGTCGTGGAGTAATAGATGTATTTATTTTTCTTCTCAAGAGAGTACCAGAATGTGTATTTTATGTTAGTATTTAAAAAAAAAAACTCCTGGGGGGAGAATCCCCCCAGACCAGTTGGGTTTTCAGCAGGTCAACTCTTTCACCTGTGGGGAAATTGCAAGATTGGCTCCAGGTCGCCCTTTTTATTTACTACAAGACAAATGTGCCTTTTTATTTCATACAGTTCAATTTGGATTGAGACAGGGAAATAATCTAAACCTCACGCGTGGCGTTTCACTGTCAAGGAGAGCGTGTATGTAATTACAATGCAAATACTGACTTGAGCCCCACCACTGTATGGGTTAGCCCTACCATAGATTACACAACACAAATACTCTGGAGCCGCAACTGCCGACCCGTATTACGCATGCGCAGATCTAAGATCCAGTAGAAATTATAAAAAAGTAAAAGTCTGCTCCTTATTGTTCTACTAGGCCAACATAGAGTCAAAGAGTATATGAGAGTGAGAGTGTGTTAATTAATATATTTGTCAGTTTGGAGTAAGTCTGTAGATTTGTTTGTGTGTGTGTTTCATGTAGGCCTCTCACGATAATTAATTTGTTGGATACATTTTCCCGGAAATTATTACGATAAACGATAATATTGTCGGCACCGTTGTATGACCATTTTAGACCACTGACATCATGATAATATATAATAATAATTCAAGTACATCCTTTCGAACTGCTAGTCACATCCTCATGTAAATGACAATTTATCGAGTTCATTTTTATTTATCGTACGATACGTCAATGAATTGCTTATCGCGACAGGCACACAATAAAACAGTGGAAACAAACATGTGTTTGACTTTCAATAGTGAATGAAACGTTGTGCCCTTTATAGTCTGTGTCCAATATTGTGTACTTGTATGTATTGTATATATATCCTATATATATGCTATGGTCCCGCTGCTGACACGATAGCAGTCATTTCGTGCGCATAATGTGTAATTAAACCTATGATATCAAAATCTCACTCCAGCCAGGTACCCAAAGTTGGCAACCCTGACAAAGGTCACAATCACATTAATACAACTGTACTTAGGTTTTAGTTTCACTTTTACAAAACAGAGTTCACCGCGGTGATTTTAGTTTTAGGTTGGATATTCGACGGACATTCGCGGACCCGCCAGCAGCGTCAGTTTCCCGGACCCGCCAGCAGCGTCAGTTTAACGGGGAGATCTTCTCCGCGAAACGAGGCTTTCACTTAGGGACCATCAACAAATGACTTTTACAATTAGACAAGAGAAATGTTCTTTTGAATAAATCGACAGCTTCTCGATCGTGTGAATGTGAAGCAAATTCACTCAAGAGCAGTGGTTCTCAACTGGTGGGTCGCGACCCAAAAGTGGGTCGCGGACCCGTTTCGGGTGGGTCGCGGATGTGTGAGTGTAGAAAAGAAAATTGAAAAAAAAGAAATTGGATTTTTTTTTTTTGGGGGGAAAAAGTCAAACTTTTATTTTGAAGGCCCGATGTTCTAACGCTGTGCATGCAGTCGGCGTTTGACTGGAAGTACCGGAGACCATAAACGGTTTTGAAAACTTCTGTCACGTAGTGATCATCTTCTCAATAAAATATCTTTGCTGATGTTTTTCCGAGTCTTCTGGCCAATCAGAATCAAGAGTGCTGCCGGAAGTCCCCACGGAGAATAACTTAGCGGTAGAACTCTTCTTTATACATCCATGGGTACAACTTCAGATAGAAATGAACACATAATGAAATATGACCCCCGGTCTGATGACTGACAGGTCACAGAACAATGGGAGCTATCTCCCCTTACCCACAAAGTAAGTCACACAGACTATCTCCTCTTTGCTCTTCTCGCAGCAAGATGTCAGAACAAAGTGAAAAACAAACAATGGCATAAAATATTATTAATATGTCGGGTAGTAATAGATTTATTTATGTTCTTCTCAGTGTACCAGAATGCATAGTTTGTTAGTATTTGTAAAAATCTCCTGGGGGAGAATCCCCCCAGACCCCCCTGCTGGGGTTGGGTTTTCAGCACGTGCCTTTTTATATAGTTCAGCTTTGATTCCATCATCTCATTAAACCTTTTTTAAAAGCATGCTTTAGTTCTGTGAAGGATATGAGGGATATATGCACTGTACTTCACTTTAGTTAATATTGTATGCTGAGTATATATTACAGCATGATTTTTTGTTGAATAGATTTAAGTTCTTCAAAATGTTGGGTCGCGATGTATTGACCAAGTAAAAAGTGGGTCCCGAGGCCTGACCAGTTGAGAACCAGTGCTCTAGAGCATACATTTATTGAATACACCTCTTTTTATTGCATTTTAATACTTTAAATATGTTTTATTAATATGTTGATGGAAAAATGAGCTTATTTCTTCAATACCTTCCAGGTCATGTGACCGATTCACTCAAAATCAATGCTAGGTCAAAGAACTACACTGGCTGCATAGGACACACCTCTTTTTATTGCATTTTAATACATATTTGTATGCGAAAATGAGCATATTGCTTCAATGGAGGAGCCTGCCCTAAGATGTTCATTGTCATAACTACACTGTAGCTATGTTCGTATGACAAATAAAAACCTTGAACCTTGATTAATGAATTAAAGTGCTACTTGTTGTTTTGCCCGCTGACCGGCTGGTCCTGTGGCTCGTTTTTTTTTTTGTAACTAGCTGATGCACAATCTAATCCTGTTCTTCAAAGTCACTGTCAGCATTCTCAGAAATGTGACCCTCACATTCTGATACACCTTCCTCTACTACATCATCACATGGTTCTCTCTCTTCCAAAATCATTTGCAAGGCCCTCTGAGCCAGTGGCGGCGCCAGAGATTTTCTCTAGGGGGTGCTGTGGGGTAGCTTGACGTTTCATAGAGGGTGCTCAAACATTAAGGGTTTCCCATTAATGCACCAGTGCGAGTGCTACAGTTGAATTTTCTACTGCAACACTCCCCACACGCACACACAGTGCACCCGCGACTGTAACAATGAAGGCTCGATAATCAGCTCACGGCATATAGGTGTAAGCAGGGGTAAAGTGCTATTTTTACAAGTGGGGGGTGGACCTCACCTCCTCTAGGGGGGTCCTCACCTCCTCTAGTGGGGTCCAGGGGCATGTTTCCCCGGGAAGATTTTTTTAAATATTGAAGTTAAAAGCATCAATCTGGTGCACTTTGAGAGCAATATTAAGAGCTCTATGGAAACATCTCTCAACATCCATATGACACAGAACTGTAAACAGATTTTCTATTTCTTTATAGATATTTTACAAATCACACACCCTTTTAAAACAAACCCACTGAGATAACTAGACTAAAGTTAACTATCTAAACACTGAGAGCCCTTTACTTCACCTGAGCTGAAGTTATCTGAGACTCTCAGTCTGACAGGAGAGAGTTCTCCCTCCACCTTATTGTTGAAAAAGCTCCTTATATCCGTTAGCTTGGCTAGCTAGCACCAGATGCTAACCACAACGATCTCCGGCAGATACCCACCGGTGCGCGAGGCTCTCTCGCTCGTGCACGCACACAAAATGGCTCGTGTCACACACACACACACAGAGCAGAGCTTGAATGAAACACAGAGACCAGAGAAGCTACTTGTAGGCTACTCAAGACGCTAGGCTATTATGTGCAGAATCCCTCTCGCTTTCAGGTGGTTTTGATTGAGTGCCCACACGTGGACGTTTAAGGAGTAAAAAACGATCCATCTTTCACTTTGCTGTTAGCAAATCATTTGGTGCTCTAGCTAACAGGAAGTCACTCAAGTGTCAAAGTAATTTAGCCTATAGGTAGGTCAAAAATCGAATGGGTGCTGGCCATTGGCCTAATCATATCACCTGTGTTGGCTTTATGTTTTTGGTCAAAAATGTGTTTCACATTTGCATTGATGTAATCAATAATGTTTCTAATTTAATAAAAATAATAATAATAATAATTTTCTAAAAAAAAAACAAACATATTTCTTGGGGGTGCTTAGGGGGTGCTTTGGCTTAGGGGGTGCTTTGGCAATCCCCCCTGGCGCCGCCCCTGGGCTGCAGTATGAGATGGAAGCTCAAATCAAGCAACTCGCTGGCTGTGTATTTGTTGTTAAATATCAGATAAACTACTACGCATACGTGACTGGCGAGGCGGCGTGTGTGGTGGGGGTGCCAGTGGAGTTGAGTAAAGTTAGAACGATATTGGCAGATTCGGATTTCACGGATCAATAACTCATGAACCAAACGTTATTCACACATAAATGACGTCTCCTATGTACCGTGGTAAGGTTGACAACGAACTACATTCACATGTTGATCAAAAAAAGCCAATATGCGCCGTCCTCCCAGCTGGACACATTAAATTGGTCTCCTTCAGCAGCCGGAGAAGAAACAAGTGCTCAGGGACCGTCTACAAAGTGCGTTCTCCGAAAAAAGAAAATACAATAATATTCAATAACGTCACTATTATACAGTATATTTCTCCCAAACTCACTACACACATCAATAGTCTCCTGGTGGTCGGACTACAGCAGAGAGTTTGGAAGAATATGGTTTGGAATCATTTTAGTGAATATTTATAGTGTCAAATCTTCAATAAATATGGTATAATCTTCAATAACGTCACTATTATACAGTGGAGTGCTACCAAACTCACTACACACATCAATAGTCTCCTGGAGTGGAGTGCACCAGCTGGGCGTAAAAAAGTAGGGCTTAACTCTAATGTCGGGCTTAGCTACGTCCGACATAGTGATTCGAATTTACACCGAGTGCACCAAGCCTGACTAGTCTCGGGCGTAGCTGCGCCTAGTCTTAAAATGCGCGTCCACGTGAATACACGCGAAACAGTCATTGTTGCCAAGCAACGCAATTTTACCATTTTACAGACTCAGAGGACCGCAGAGAAGAGGGAATTCCCACACCCACAGCGTCAGCGATGACTCGAGGGGAATCCCAAATGGCCACACCCCGAAAGAGAAAGAGGGATTTGTCAGAGCTACAGCGGGAACTGACGGAGAAAGAAATCGTTCGTGTGGAGGTGGAGACCGTCAAATTGAGAGCGGAACACGAACAAATTGAGCTGGAGAAGGAGAAATTGAGACTCCTCTTAATGCCCTTTCATTATTAAACATGTAAACAAGACGCCCTGCCATCGTTAATATCCTTCTTGCCTGTTTTACGTTACTATGGATACTAGTCTGTCTTTCCGATTTACGCCTGCTCCATACTAGGCGTAAATGTTACACCCGGGCGCAACGCATACAGGGCTTAAGTCTAAGTGGTGCTCTAGTCATAACTTTAGTTTAGTCTTAGCCTTCGGTTCTACGTCGGACGTAGAGTTACACCCAGTTTACGCCCAGCTGGTGCACTCCACTCCTGGTGGTCGGACTACAGCAGAGAGTTTGGAAGAATATGGTTTGGAATAATTTTGGTGAATATTTATAGTGTAAAATCTTCAATAAACATGGCATCATCTTCAATAACGTCACTATTATACAGTGGAGTGCTGCCAAACTCACTACACACATCAATAGTCTCCTGGTGGTTGGACTACAGCAGTGAGTTTGGAAGAATGTGCTTTTGAATAATTTTTGTGAATATTTATAGTGTAAAATCTTCAATAAATATGGTATAATCTTCAATGGCGTCACTATTATACAGTATATTTCTCCCAAACTCACTACACACATCAATAGTCTCCTGGTGGTCGGACTACAGCAGAGAGTTTGGAAGAATATGGTTTGGAATAATTTTGGGGAAGATTTATAATGTATTATAACATACTGTATATACAATGTTACACATTGTATATACAGTATGTTATATATAAATTAAGACATGAAACAACTTTTTCATTAGCTATGAAACAGTAAAATGGTCACAATCTTATGAAGGACCCAAATGCAGCACTCGAGAAACCAAACCAAGGAGTATTGGTAATGAGCTTTATTGGTAATAATACCAGAGCAGAGGGATAACAGAACAGTATCAGCTGGGTGATGTGCCGGCAAACGAACCAGAGGACAGCGGGCAGAAGGTGAGTCAGGGTGCAGGTGAGGCGGTCAACGTAGGTACTGCAGGGTCAGACAGCAGGCCAGGCAGGATAGTCCAAGGACAGGCAGGATAAGGGATCAGCAGAGCAGGCAGGTCGGGGACAGGCAGGGTCGGAACCGGGTAGGCAATCTGATGACAAACGCGTGAAAGACTAGCATGAAGGCAAAGTACGATCTGGCAACGGGTGTGTGTCTGGTGAGGGTTTAAATACTGGCAGTAAAGCTAATGGGTGCAGAAGAGAAAGAGAGTGAGCAAAAACGTGGGTGTGGTTAACAGGTGAGACAGGTGAATGGAAAACTACTGGTGAAAGATGGAGCAGACTATTTTTTAAATACAAAATAAAGTTAACATTAAAAAATAAAACATTTCAGGCTTTTCACCTACTGTACAATATTAATGAACACATCTACAATCTAATGTCAGACATCATGAACATCTGTGACTACTTTAATCTGTAATTGAACATATATTTAACATCTTAATTAAGAATATAACAATTTAAAACTATGGACAGGTGATTATTAATCATTACTTCAGTTGCCCAAAATCTTTAGCAAAGCTTTTTTCTGGATTTTTGTTTGTTTTGTACAAAATTCAGCTTTAATTTAGCCGATTTCAAATCACTGGCTGGGCTGGATTTCCCCCCACATGCCGTTTGTAAGCGCACTACTTCTACTGTGGTAGTAGTTCAAACTACAAGCGTTACCTCCCCAAATCCTGGTACCTCTGGTGAAAGTTACACAAACTCACCTCTAGCCTCTTTAGTTTGGGAGGATACACAACACACAACACCACGGGGTCTTTCTTTGGGTATTGGTGCAGCAGGCATTCCGAGGCACTGCGTGTGAAACCATCTCCCACAAGTTTCACACTGAATCTACATGGGGACAAATACAACAAAGATATTAAGAAAATGTAAAGTGTAGGACACTTGTAAAGCAGGCATATTCCTTTATATTTTATAGAGATTATACTTTTTTTTTTTATATATATAAATACTTGTTGTTATTCAGGTTTATCTGTACTGTGCTAAAACTTTAAAAAATTGTAAGAAAAACAAAAGGAAACCTGTAATGCATACAAATATACAACATGTCATTACTTTGATGTTATTCCTGAAATCTAACTCCAGATGATCTGTAGATTATCTACTATTCAGATTATCTTCTGGAGTTTCAAAACTATTCATCATGTAGCCTCACCCAAACAGCATCCACAGCAGCTGTGGGCAGGTCCTCAGTTCCACAGAAGGAACAGAAGTCATCCTTTGAAACTGAACACATAACAGGTGTATTACTGTTCAATTTACAGGAAGCCGTCCATATATTCATTTCATATGTTTGGCTAATACCTGATCCTCTGAGAATGTATTCTGCCATGTCTCTTCGTAGATGTTGAAGACATTGTTGTGATGACTTGATGTGAAACGTCTGTGGAATTTTGGGAAATCCCTTCACTGTCATCTCGGCCATCTGGACTGATGGTAAAATAACATGACGTTATGACGTGTGTTTGAATTTCCCTTTCAAATAAAATGCTTTATTATTAATGAACACAACATGTTGCATTGAATCACCTGCAGGACAAAGGCTCCACAGCTGGTGGCATCTTTCTGGAAGGTGTGGGTTATTTTTCCGGGCTGCCATTTGATGCTAACCCAGTCCTCTTTTCCCAGTCTGTTCCGGCGCATCTTGAAATACTCTCTAGAACAATAGGGGAAAAAAGTAATTGGCGCTCACTCTTTGCCTTTACCAAATGTGCGTTTAACCAATGTATTTCCTGTAATATATTTTATATTACCCAAATTTGTAACCAGCCTTTCTGGAGTCCTCAACTTCATTTGACCCTTGCAGAGGATCAACCACATACATGTGGCTTGAAAGGGCATGGAGGTACTGTTTTAAAAAGTAGCATACCGTATAATTAAACCTTTTTCAATATGTCAACAGCAACAATAATGTATCAGCGTTTCTTCAAAAATGAAAACCACAGTTAACTAATAGATTCACATTATTAAAATCACTTCAACTATTAAAAACGCTATTAAAAGTAATACTAAAATAATAACTACCCATTTTAAATGGGTATAATTAAGACTTAAAAGTATTGAAATAATTAAAGATGTCAGATCAGATGAAAGAAAGTTGCACAATTTGGGGTCAGAAGACTCAAGTCTTTAGCGGAGCAGTAGCGACCACCAATGAGAAATGTTTGAATGAGTACTTATTTTGGACTACATGTTATATTGTTTCCCTATGATATAGATAAAGAACATGAAGACATTAAAACTAAAAGAAGCATCTTTAAATCAATCCTGAGGCAAAGATGCATTTACAAAATGGGGCTGCATGAGATACACATTTTAGTCTTAACTCTGTCACAGTATATGAGTCATGTATTGCAATATGTTTTAATAGCAATGTATATTTAGTTGTTTGCATTTGAATAAATGTAATCATACATCTTCAAAGTAATAGTTGATGAACTTGAAATGTGCACACCCTAAAAGCAGCTCCAGTATGACGAGTACACGAGTAGCTGATACTCACCACACACTTCCAGTGCACATTTCTTATATTCACAAATCCAATGGCTCCATCATATAGATCACATGTCACCTGAACAAATTAGGGAATATGTAAACACAAGTGTTATTTTCTATAATATACAGGTGCAAAACAATCATTTCATTTACACAGTATTCATTCCTTATTTTTCTCAACAGGAACAAGAAAAAAGGGAAGCTTATATTCTAAATGTATTTGTTAAAAACAACACAAATGTCTCCAAAAACGACATCCATGATTATAGTAACGCTGGAAGGCGCCTGGAGACACAGCTCAGTCTCCTTTCTCAAGCCTACAAAACTAAAGGGATGAAAATACTTTGAATAATCACTTTCACTCACCTTTTTTTAGCTCTTGCCTGGCCATCTGCTCTCGGGTGCCGTGTAGGATTACACCCACGGTGTAGTGATCCAGGAGGTATAGACGGCCAGCACTATCCTTCAGGGTGAGGATGCCTCTAATGTAACATTCGGTTACCTTTTGGATAAACTGTAGAGGAAATAATCATACAAAATGCCAGCTAATATAGAGGCCAAAGTCGGTTTTAATCACATCATTGTCAGATCATTTTAGAATGGATAAATTAAAACGGGTCTATCTAAAGTCACACTCCAGATGGAATGGCCTAACAATTTACTTGGATATCATTTTGTGTAGCACAAATTACATACTTTTTGTCAACAATTGAATCATTAACATATGGCTTACGTGAGATGAGCAGTCCGGTACAGCATAAGTTTTTAATAAATACTTGCCTCGCCTATGATGAGTTCATCAGGTCTCAAACTCTGAAATGCTCTGTGCCTCAGGGTGAGATGATGCTTCTCTTCCGCATGTCTTACAACAGCCACAACAGCTTCAGTTGGTTTGCATGTCCAAAGGGCATCAACCGAAAATGAAATGAACAATGGTATCATAATAACTACGTACAGCATTCGAGATTTCGGCATTTAGATTTTCTACGTTTTCTATGACAGAAAGATTGCCTCATGCTAAAACGTTTTTAATGCTTTCTTAACGTTGTTTTTAAAGCTTGAAGAATTGCTTACTTTGTTACACTTTTTAAAACATACATTTTAATATAGCAAAACAATAGCTCTGTTGCAGGCGTGGACCCTTTACTTGGGGGGTCATTGCTGCTGTTCTCCACATCTGCTCTGAATATCTTCACCAGTGTTCAGAGTTAACTTTGCTCTTTTTGGAACTGGAAGAATGTCTGGAGTGGTGTAATATTTGGAGCTGGAAGTGCGAGGCTTTGCTCCATCTCTCTTTGCCCAACCTTCCTTAGATTGACTGATGTCTTTTGGTAGCAATGTTTTGAGGAGTAACTGCTCACATAAGTGATGTGCCATCATGTGTTCTCTGTACCTCCCCTGGAGAGAGCCATACATCTTTCTGATGAATGTCGCTGGCCTCAGTCGTCTCTGCTTTTTTAGAATAGAATGTTTGACTACTCCAAACCATCTCTCCACATGGCAGTTTGTGTCCCTTGATTTACTTTGGCCAAATGTGTCTTCCTCTGTGTCAGTTGCATATCTTTTCAAATTCCCCAACAGCAGCCCACTCCAAAGGGGAAACATCCCTAGATAGTTGTCAAAAAGGACATCAACAATGCCAGGGCATAAGTATGGATATTCATCCTGTGGGGTTTCAACCTCCTCTTTTTCAAGCTCTCCCTGTACCTCCTCCATGACCTTCCTAAACTCATATGTGAAGGGAGATCTGCCAACAGCTGTGTGGGCATTTCTTCTTTCTTCATCATCTTCCTCCTGGGTTAAGGGGCTGTCTCCTAACTTGTCCCCCTCTTCCATGTCAGGAATCCTGCGTTCTTTTATGAAGTCCTTCATGGCCTTCAGATGGATCAGGACAGTATTGGAATTGTGCTTTCCAATAAACACAGTGCACAGCGAGCGGAAGATGTTTAGTGCTGTGGTCATTGAAGTTGCATTTTGCAAACTGGCAAATGCAAATGTTACAAATTCCTTCAAACCCTTGTTTGCAGTTCTTCTCCCACTTGACTGAGCTACAGCTTTCAGCACGTGTGCAGAGCAAATGTGTAGCACTGTCAACATTTGGACTTCCTTCCATGGCTTCAGCTTTGAACAGATAGCGAAAGCCCTGTCCAATGAACTGACAATGCTCTCTTTGTTAAAAGAAAGGAGAACACTTCGGAGCAGGGCCCGGCTGTAGTCTGTTTCTACCTGATGTACTTTTATGTGAGTGTACTGTGACAGTTTGCGGAGGAACAGCATCAGCCAGAATGTGATTGGTGGTATGGAGTGTTCATTTGTCAGCATTTCACAGACTGGGAGGGGAGGTACTTGCTGACCACCTCCAGGAAGAGTGAGGCAGTAATAAAGCACTCTTTTGGTCTGACCTGGGACTTTGGATGCAACATTACCTGTAGCATCTAGATATAGGGTCAGCGGTGTCTTCTTTCTCAGGTGTTGCACAACTGTGTTTACTCCGGTTTCAGAACACATATGTACTCCAAATGGGTCAACTTGAAAATGCTGTGTGCACCCAGGCATCCTGCGATCATTAGAGTCACATTCCTTAATGATCATTTGTGTGAGGTACATCTCCATGACAACATCCTCATGGATTCTTTTACCTCTTTTTACTTCTGAACGTATCACTTTGAGAACATTTGTGTTCAGACTGCGGCTTGTGTTTCCTGAAGTCAGTTCAGAACAGGTGTTTTTTTAAGTTTACTGTAAAATCCTTGACTCACTCCTTTATGCAGGGCTCTTGCAATTCTGCCTCTTCTTCTGTTTGCTGCCCGTCGGAATGTTGTCTCATTTGCTTTGTGTGCCATGTTCCCTCTTTGCAGCACAGGTATTTGAACAAGGGTGTCTCCCACTGGCTCATTTTGGATTTGAAAGAAGAAGTTGGCCCTGCAGGAAGGGAATGTACAAACTGCACAGATGTTTAAGTACGGACTTTTAATGTTCCTGCTGTTGGGAGTTGTTATGTGGTGACTCTTGAAGGCAAGTGGACAACAGGGATTGTTCTCTCGGAAACTCTTGTACAACACGTCGGTCGACGGTTGCCTCAGTTTGTTTGAACCCCTCAATGGAACAATATTTTGCCATTTCTTTCGATTTACTGTTATTCTGAACCTTTTAGAAACTACCGGCAACTTCCGCCACTGTGTTTTGGTGCCTGTGTTTTTATTGACATCTTGTGCTCCTCTTTGCAAATTCTGTTCTTCAGTTTCTGCCTCATTGATTTCTATGTCCTCATCTGATAACTGGTCATCTACTTCTCGTCCACTCTGAGAAGACATCCTTTGTTGTTTGTCTTCTCCTTCTTTATTTTCTGTGTCCTCATCTGATACCTTATTCTGAATCATGCTCAGAGACAGGTCCTTTGTAAGACAGTCTTCAGAACATTCCCCTCCAACATCTCTCTCGTTTTGATGTTCCTCCATTACCTGAACTTCCTTCTGCTCTAATGACTTTTGCCGTTTATAGATCAAATCCTTCAATCCTTTTCGATTGGTGGTCCTTACAACCCACAGCCAATGACGGTGTTTCTTATCATCATGACCAAAAAGGATTATAGCGAGTTCCGACCAAATATATGAAGAATGTATCTCTTTTGGTAATGTGAACACTCTTCATTCCTCGGACCAACGCTTCCATTCCACCAGCCATTGCCCATAAGTCCTTCCTCTGGGCCCGGTTTCCTTTTTTAACTCTTCCCATTATTTTCAAATGTCCTCTAACCTAGGAAAAGGAGGACAGGCAAAGCGAAATACTTTTTCTCAATATAAAAAGAGTTTGAAGTAAACTTTTTAGAAGCACATATAAGAAAAAACTGTGGCCAAATATGTAACACTAAGTTGGGTTTTTGTTTTGGTTTGCAAAACTAGTCATTTGTCATTTTAATATGTGTAATATTACATCACAGGAACAAATAACATTTGTTTGTACTTTTATTCAGTAACATTTCAGTTGATCAAATACTAACAAGATGAGCTCAAACGTAATTGTCTAAACAGGTATATAATCAGGGGTGCACATCACTTTTTTGCCCTGGTTCTCAAAGGAGCACCTGGAGATGTTGGAGGTGCGCTAAGTGAGCAGCAGGGGCTCGGGTTCGTTCGTTCGTTCGGGTTCGTTCGCTCTCTCTCTCTCTCTCTCCATTTATAGTCCTAAATCCTAGTCCTAATTTCTTGCACTAAGAAGTACTTGCACTAATGTCCAATTTATGTTTCTTGTTGATTGTGTTTTTTTCTATATATTTATTACTTACTTTTATACCCTTGTTTAGCTAGAACGTTCTTAATTTGTTTTTATATATATATATATATATATATATATATATTGTTTTTGTTCAGGCTGTGGGACTGTAAGAAACGGTATTTCAATGTTTCTGTATGTATAACACATGTGGAACATTTGACGTCCCAAATGCATAATTCCAGGTTTGTTGTTATTTATTTTGAACAGTAGTGCAAGTTTCAGTATAAAAATAAGGAACTCTGACATTTTGAATAATTAACTGTATTACACAGATAAAAACAAACTACAAACAGTACCCCACACACTCAGATGGCCAGATTATCTATAATGGCTGATGTCAAACAAAAAGGTTTCATCAAGCTGTAAAACTAAAAAGAATGTCTTGAAAATATTACATCATAAATAATAAGAAAGTGTTTCAAGAGCGCAAAGTCGTTGAAAAACATATGCCTAAAGCTTCCGTTATGTATTTTGGTCTCTTGGCTCTCATGTCTATTGGCTTCTTAAAAACAGCGGGGATCAGCTGTTGAACTGCTGTTGTCTTTCTCCGGTGATTGGCAAATCTAGGTGATGCCTTCTGATATGATTTAGCATGTTTGGCGTGTGTTACCATTAGCATACCGCACAGCTGTAGAACAACGCCGACACACCGTCCTCGTCCGATCCACCACTCGCGCACTTCATCGTTACTGTAGTCCACAGGGAACCCGAAATGTTCCCACACAGCTGATTTAAAAGAAGCAGGTGGGTTCTAGCTCCTGTGTGTTATCTGAACTCGCAAAACTAACTTTTCTTCTTCTGGTATTTTGTTCGTTTTGTTGTTGTTTCTTCTTGTTCTTGATTTGTTGTTTAAGGGCGGCTGGCAAACAGCTTTTAGGCGCAATACCGCCCCCTGGATTATAAATAGTGGATACTGCCCTAAATAACAGACTTTTTTCCCACTCGTAAAAAAAGGCGTATTCGCCGTGTGACTGCATGTGCCGAACCGTGACGTCCGAACCGTGACGGTACGCTACTTTAACTTCAACTTTGGCTAAATCTGTAATAAACATTTAGTTTTGTTCACATATTTATACAAATGTACCGGTGGTGTATAACAAACAGGAGACTATACAGATTGTAAATTGCTTTGGATGAAAGCGTCAGCTACATATAATGTAATGTAATATTAATGTGTGTAGTGAGTTTGGTAGTAATAAACTGGATAATAGTAAAATTATGGAAGATGATGCCATGTTTATTGAAGATTTTACACTATAAATATTTAAAAAAATTATTCCAAACCATATTCTTCCAAACTCTCTGCTGTAGTCTGACCACCAGGAGACTATTGATGTGTGTATAGTGAGTTTGGTAGCACTCCACTGTATAATAGTGACGCTATTGAAGATTATACCATATTTATTGAAGATTTTACACTAATCACCAAAATGATTCCAAACCATATTCTTCCAAACTCTCTGCTGTAGTCCGACCAACAGGAGACTATTGATGTGTGTAGTGAGTTTGGTAGAAATATACTGTATAATAGTGACGCTTGTAGTGCCGTGAAGAGAGACTCGGAGGCGGTGTATTAAGAATGGAGTTCCAATATTTATTATCGATTTATATCACAGAGGTTAACACATGCACTCCTCTGCCTGATGAGCTAGCAGGAATGGACGCTAACGCTACAGGTGTTCCCACTAAAGGGTCCGTGTGGCAACACAATACGAGAGGGGAATTATGTCCAATAACGTGTCACCACACAAGCCCCCCCAGAATTCACGGGTAAACAAAATCCGTATGGCGGGGAGGAACAATCCGCCTGCCCCCACGAGACCTGCGCACCGGAGTGGGTACAGCGACCTCCGCCCGTGCGGCCCCTGACAGAGGAGGGACCGGAACAACAGGTCCACACTCCCTGACAGGAATCAAAGCCGGGAGTCGGCCCCGTCTCGGCGGCCGAGCCAGCACCACCGGTCGGTCCACGTCCAAGTGAGCAGCCTTCACCCGTTCAACCGAGACGTGCTCAGCCTTACCGCCCATGTTAACCACCAGGTGTTTTTCACCGTGTTCCAAAATCCGGAAAGGTCCATCGTAAGGGGGCTGCAGGGGGCCTCTGTGTGCGTCGTGACGAATGAAGACGTGCCCAGCCGAGCGTAGCTCCGCGGGAACTTGAGACCCTGGCGCACCGTGCTGAGTAGTCGGGACTGGAGCGAAAGCCTCCGCCGCGTCACGCAGAAAAACTCGCTGGGCCGTGGCAGACCAGGGAGCTGATGCATTTGGGAGGAAATCCCCTGGAACTCTTAACGGCTGCCCGTAGACCATCTCCGCTGTAGAACACTGCAGATCTTCCTTAGGTGCGGTCCTCAGGCCCAGCATCACCCAGGGCAGCTTGTCGACCCAGTTACCGTACGTAAGGCCGGCCTTCATGGAGCGATGAAAGCGCTCGCAGAGGCCGTTAGCCTGAGGGTGGTAAGCGGTAGTCCTGTGCAGCTTAACCCCCAAACTGCCTGCCACAGCGTTCCAGAGCTCGGACGTGAACTGAGAGCCCCTGTCTGAGGAAATGTCTGACGGGGTGCCAAAACGATACACCCACGTTGCAATGAAGGCCCGGGCAACGTCTGCGGCTGATGTCGAAACGAGCGGAACCGCCTCCGGCCAACGGGTCGTTCTGTCCACCATGGTGAGGAGGTAGGAAAACCCCTGAGAGGAAGGCAACGGACCAACCAGGTCAATGTTGACGTGATCAAACCTCCTCTCAGGCACCAGGAAACGCTCCAACGGGGCCTTCGTGTGGCGGTGCACCTTAGCGCGTTGACAAGCCACGCACTCCCTGGCCCAAGTCCTCCTGTCCCTTTTCAGTCCTTGCCAAACGAACTTCGCCGCTACCAAACGCACCGAAGGTTTAACGCCGGGGTGTGACAGGCCGTGCACAGCCTCGAACACAGGACGCATCCAGCTGGCAGGGACGACAGGCCGCACCAGGCCCGTAGAGACGTCACACAGGAGAGTAATTCCCGTGTCGCCGAACATCACGTCCTCCAAGCGCAGCCCCGCGCTCTCCACCTTCAGAGCCTGGACGTTGGGATCTGTGACCTGGTCCGCCGCCATGCAAGTATAGTCCAGGCCCAACTGGACGGCACCGATGACGACCCTGGAGAGGCCATCATTAACCAGGTTCGACTTGCCAGCCACGTGCTTAATGTCCGTAGTGAACTCCGATATGTAGGACAGCTGTCGCTGCTGACGTGCCGACCAAGGCTCCGCCACTTTTGACATGGCGAAGGTGAGCGGCTTGTGGTCGACAAACGCCGTAAATTCACGGCCTTCCAGCATGAAACGGAAGTGCCACACGGCCAAATAAAGTCCGAGGAGCTCCCGGTCAAAGGTGCTGTATTTGCGTTCTTTAGGCGTCAGCTGGCGGCTGAAAAAGGCGAGCGGCTGCCAAGCGCCCTCCACCCACTGCTCGTGCACTGCGCCGACCGCGTAGTCCGACGCGTCCATGGTGATGGAGATGGGAGCCGTAGATGATGGGTGTGCCAGCAAAGCCGCCTGAGCCAACGGGGTCTTGACCTCAGCAAAAGCGTCGTCCGCCTCTGCTGTCCAGTCGATCTCCTGGACGGGGGTCTTGCCTTTCAACGCTTCATACAGCGGCCGCATGATGTGTGCGGCCCGGGCGATGAAACGGTCGTAGAAAGTCACCATCCCCAGAAACTCACGGAGCGACCGGGCTGTGAGCGGGCGAGGAAAAGCCACAACAGCCTCCACCTTCGCTGGCAGAGGTGTCGCACCGCCCTTGGTGTTGCGGTGCCCCAGGAAATCGATGTCCGACACACCGAACTGGCACTTTGCAGGATTGATGATTAATCCGTGTTCGTTGAGCCGTGTGAAAAGGGCTCGGAGGTGGGACAGGTGCTCCTGCACTAAAGCGCTGGCGACGAGTATGTCGTTGAGGTAGACAAACACAAACGGCAGGTCCCGCAGCACTGAATCCATCAGGCGCTGGAACGTCTGAGCGGCATTCTTGAGTCCAAAAGGCATCCGCAGGAACTCAAAAAGTCCAAAAGGCGTTATCACTGCTGTCTTGGGAATGTCCAGGGGGTGCATGGGCACCTGGTGGTATCCACGCACCAGGTCCACCTTGGAAAACACCCCCGTACCGGCCAGATGCGCCGAAAAGTCCTGAATGTACGGCACCGGATAGCGGTCAGGCGTAGTGGCGTTGTTGAGTCGGCGGTAATCCCCGCACGGGCGGAACCCGGCGTTCGGTTTGGGAACGACGTGCAGAGGGGAAACTGTCGGAGCGGCGGACAATGCCCAGGCGCTCCATGGTTGCGAACTCCGCCCTCGCTACAGCCAGCTTAGAAGGGTTCAACCGCCGGGCCCTGGCGTAGACAGGAGGCCCCCCGGTAGTGACGTGGTGTTCCACGCCATGCTTAGTGGTAAGCGCAGAGAAGGTGGGTAGCGACAGGTCTGGAAACTCGGCCAACAATCTGAGAAACGTGTCTGCCCCCGACAGCGAGCCCGACAGCCCGTCGTACGCTGCGCTGCCAAGTGTGCACCCAAGGGAAGAAAACGTTAAGGCGTCAACCAAACGCCTATTCTTAACGTTCACTAAGAGTCCATGAGCACACAAAAAATCCGCTGCGAGGAGGGGAAAAGAAATTTCCGCTGTCATGAAATCCCAGCTGAAACGCTGTCCTCCGATGCACAGACCCATAGGCCTCATGCCGTACGTGCGAATGGGACCGCCGTTAGCCGTCGTCAATCGCGGTCCGTGCCCCCCACGGGCGACGTCTTCACTCGACGCTGGAACTACGCTCCGTTGAGCGCCCGTGTCACACAGAAACAGGCTCCCCGAAACGCTGTCGCTGACGAAGAGGAACCTGCACGTGCCGCCGACACTCTAGCCACTACTGTGTGCCGGCCCCTCCGTTTCCCGGGGGTTTGTAGCTGCACGGAGCGATGCATCTCTTCGCCCTTGTCCCGAAACGTGCGTGGTAAACGCACTCTCCGGCGTCTCCACGTCGGCTCGCCACAGCCGTGTCCGGCCTCCGCCACAGCCGTGTCCGGCCTCCGCCACGCTTTCTTGACTGCAGGTGGGCCGCTGAGCGTCGTGGCTAACGTCTCTGCACCGGGCTGTTGTGCAGCCAGGAAAAAACAATCCGCTTCCTCTGCCAAAGCACGGGGCTCCGTGACAGGCGTGTTGGCCAGCGCCGTCTGTACCCGGGGAGGCAAGTGACGCAGGAAAATCTCCGTGAATAAAATCCGGGGATCTTCCCCCCCTAGCAGATTTAGCATTTTCTCCATTAGCTGGGATGGCTAGCTGTCTCCTAGGCCTTGAATGTAAAGTATCTGGCGGGCCCTCTCCTTAGCATAAGCTAAATGTCTTAAGGAGAAGGGCCTTAATCGCCTCATATTTGCCATGATGTGGGGGGGGCTGCGATGAATCCCACCAACCTGGACGACGCAGAGCTGCCCAGCGCTGCTACCACATGGTAGTATTTCAGCTCCCCGTCACGGACCTGTCGGCAGGCGAAGTGCGCCTCCACATGTGCGAACCATGCCTCCGCGGCGTGCTCCCAGAATTCCGGCAGCTTTATGAAAACATCGCGCTCAGCCATGTTCGTTAATTTTCCGGAAACTTTCTCGGAAAAGTCGGGGTCACCAGTGTAGTGCCATGAAGAGAGAGTCGGAGGCGGTGTATTAAGAATGGAGTTCCAATCTTTAGTATCCATTTATATCAGAGAGGTTAACACATGCACTGCTCTGCCTGATGAGCTAGCAGGAATGGAAGCTAACGCTACAGGTGTTCCCACTAAAGGGTCCGTGTGGCAACACAATACGAGAGGTGAATTATGTCCAATAACGTGTCACCACACGCTATTGAAGATTATACCATATTTATTGAAGATTTTACACTATAAATATTCTCCAAAATTATTCCAAACCATATTCTTCAAAACTCTCTGCTTTAGTCCGACCAACAGGAGACTATTGATGTGTGTAGTGAGTTTGGTAGTAATATACTGTATAATAGTAACGTTATTGAATATTATTGTATTCTCTTTTTTCGGAGTTGCACTTTGCAGACGGTCCCTGAGAACTCATTTCTTCTCCGGTTGCAGATAGAGACGAATGTAATGTGTCCAGTTTGGAGGACGGCACGTATTGGCTTTTTTTTTTTATCAAAATGTGATTGTAGTTCGTTGTCAACCTTACCACGGTACTTAGGAGACGTACTTTGTGTCTGCGCAACGTTTTGTTCATGAGTTATTGATCCGTGAAATCTGAATCTGCCAATATCATTACAACTTTACTCAACTGGCCAGTGGGGGGGCCAACAAATATATCAGGGTGGCCATGGCCCCCCCCTGTTGGGGCCACTGGTGCCAACTCCTCTGGTTCTGTCTTCTTCATCAGTCCACCTTCTCCTCAGTCCATCCGCTCTTGGATACTTCCGCTGTAACTCTTTCCAGTGGCCCGACTGCTTTGCATTTCATCTCCTCCTTTACAGTCTCTTCGCTGTTGCATAGAGGGCGTATTCCGCTCTCATGTCCCACACTCTGCTCTTGTGCCAAATCTCGTGGCTCAGCTTGGAACTTCATTTCCTGTCTGAGGGACTGATGAGAGTGTGCCTCTTTAAGTCAGCATGCTGTTTTGGTTCTGGATGCAGTCTCGACGTTGTTGGTTCAGCTCTGGTTCTGTCTGTTCGATGGAGAAGGAGTCTCCTGTGGTGAGGTAATTTGTTTGCTTGGAAGATGGGGTCGTAGTGGAGAGAGAGAGAGATCCCGGGACTCATTACCTATAGAACATTCTAACACACTGAGGTCAAATAAATCCAATCTTTTCCACTCTATTTTCTAATCTTAGATGTTAAATGCCATCTTAAACACAATTAATTTAACCATATCCCTAAACATTGTTTTCACCCACTGTAACATGTTTACTCCAATTAACTCTTTCAGGAAACCATTTTCTTCTATAAATTCAAATACCTACATGTTTCAAGCACCACATATTTCACACCCTAAGAACGTCCCCATATTTTCTCCATCATTTTAAATCTCACTGTTATTTAGAACATTAGTAACTTTTGTGACTGGACATATCTGTGCAATGTCGCCACAATCTGCTAGGGAATTAATAACTTTTTCAATAATTGTGCTCAGATAGGTCACTAGTCGGTTGTTCATAAACTTAACAGGGGGTGTTTCTGGTACAGACTAAAACATGGATCCAGTGTATTTGGAGATTCCCCTAATCTGTAAATCCCCATCACTTACATATCCCGAACACTTAAACCCATCTCATCATTTGATACAAGAACTGCATATAGGGGGGGTGAATCATCTTGATTATAACCGCCTCACCTTTGGGACCGAGTATTTCTAATCCTCCTCTTGTTGCTCAGCTGATCTTTTGGCTCTGGGGATAAGTGAAAGTCTCTGAAACACAGCTGGAGTTCTGTTAGTGATGTGGGCATTCTCTATGAGTGAACTAATGGATCCATGTCTTACATGATATTGTACTCCCCATCCAACCAGAAAGGTGCCAAGTGTAATGAGCACAATCAACAATGCTATTCTCACTCTTATACCTAGGGGACCCCACAATTGCTTTGGCTTTGTTCTTGACATAATCTCTATTTGCTCCATGGTTGTGTCAGTTACAGAACGGGGTGCTCTCTTTTCCTCTCCCTCTCCTGACAGCCCGTCAGTCTCGTGCAGCTCGCTGAACCTGTAATAAGTGACCCGACAGTAAAAGAATAAATATATTTATAACTAGTTTAGCTAGTTCCAGAGTTGATAAACTATCTAAGTGTGTTAGGTCTAACGGCTTACGTCTTACGGCTCCTACACACAAGCAGACATACAAGCATGCGGTTTGATTGGCTAGAGCTTGCACCAGATCCACTCCAAGCTAAATCCACTGACCTCTACACTGGTGTCAGACTGGTCCAAAGTGCCCTGGTTTGTGTGGAGGAACTGAGATGTGACAGTCAGTTTGACACACTTTGGGAGAAATTCACAAAAGACAGAGAGACCATAGAACCTCTTGCAGCAGCCCCTCCGAAGAAACGAGGCAGAGTAATGTCCCACTTGAGAGACTATGTGGTAGACACCACAGTTGGTCACCGTCCGGAAGGATTGGGAGAAAAGACAGAGTGTAAAATACTGTATTTCAGTACTCTGGATTCTGTAGTGGGAGAAATGACAGCTCGATTTGGTGAAAGAAACAGCAAACTAGTAGAGGCCCTGTGCACCTTACACCCAGGGAGTGAATATTTCCTGGATGCAAATAAAGTGAGACCACTGCTTGACTTAACAGGGACAGAGATGAAGGAAGCTGAGTTTGCTGTTGCAAGGCAGTTTCTGCAGAAGGAAATGTCCCAATCAGACAAAAACTGGACAACACAGGACATTTTGAGAAGATACTGCGAGCCTCTGGCAGCCATGCCTACTGTGTTAGAAACACTGAAGCTCAGCTTAACCTTCGGTGCATCAACTGCAACATGTGAAAATTCCTTCTCAACTCTGAAAAATGTGTTCAGTAAACACAGAAGGAGCATGCTGCACAAAAGAAAAGCCTGTCTCATTCAGATCGCTGTTGAGAAGGACCTTACCAAAAAGTTCACTGGAGAGTGGAAGGAGAGACTGCTGAGAAGATTCAACACAGCTTCCAGGAGGCTACAGCTCTTCTGAGGGTAAGAAATATTGTTGTATCACTTTAGATATTTTATTGTATCAATTATATATTTATTTTTACATGATTATGTAACCCCAGCTGTTGGCTAATGTAAGTAATACTATTGTACTGAGTTTATCTATTGAAAATCTAATTATGTACATTTTATTATGGGTTTAACCTTTGATCTCTGACTCTGCCCAATAAGGATCCTGTGCTCCCCGGTGGTTCCAGTGTGCCACTATCTTTGAAGCTCCTACAGGAAAAATTGGACTAATCTTTTCAGAAAATGGCTGCTACGTTACAATGTGAATGAGAATTTAAAAAATACCTCTCAAATCTAGTTCAAATCTTCTGTCACATGTTATTAAAAAGTGGGTTGTGTTGCACTCTAGTCAAAAGTGTTTTTTTTAGTATAGAATACTGTTCTGTTTTACACCTCACACATATCAAAATCTTATCTCGTATCCCAAGCCTATCAACAAGCTAATGTTGCAGCTGAAATGTTCTCCACGTCACAAAGCCATCTTCACATCATGATGTGATACCAGTTTTCAAGCACAGTCAATTCTCTTCCCAGAGTATACAGGATTGTCTCAGAAAATTAGAATATTGTGATAAAGTTCTTTATTTTCTGTAATGCAATTAAAAAAACAAAAATGTCATACATTCTGGATTCATTACAAATCAACTGAAATATTGCAAGCCTTTTATTATTTTAATATTGCTGATTATGGCATACAGCTTAAGAAAACTCAAAAATCCTATTTCAAAAAATTAGAATAGTTCCTCAGACCAAGTAAAAAAAAAAAGATTTATAACAGCAAAACACAATCAAACATTTGAAAATGTCCATTAATGCACTCAGTACTTGGTTGGGAATCCTTTTGCACGGATTACTGCATCAATGCGGCGTGGCATGGAGGCAATCAGCCTGTGGCATTGCTGAGGTGTTATGGATGCCCAGGATGCTTCAATAGCGGCCTTTAGCTCATTAGCATTGTTGGGTCTGGTGTCTTTCAGCTTCTTCTTCACAATACCCCACATATTCTCTATGGGGTTCAGGTCAGGGGAATTTGCAGGCCAATCGAGGACAGTAATGCCATGGTCAGTACACCAGTTACTGGTGGTTTTGGCACTGTGGGCAGGTGCCAGATCATGCTGGAAAATGAATTCCTCATCTCCATAGAGCTTTTCAGCAGACGGAAGCATGTAGTGCTCTAAAATCTCTTGGTACACAGCTGCATTTACTCTGGGCTTGATGAAACACAGTGGACCAACACCAGCAGCTGACATGGCTCCCCAAACCATCGCTGACTGTGGGAACTTCACACTGGATTTCAAGCAACTTGGATTTTGCTCCTCTCCAGCCTTTCTCCAGACTCTGGCGCCTTGACTTCCAAATGAAATACAAAACTTGCTTTCGTCTGAAAAGAGGACTTTGGACCACTGTGCAACTGTCCAGTGCTTCTTTTCCTTAGCCCAAGTCAGACGCCTCTTCCGTTGTCTTGAGTTCAGAAGTGGCTTGACCATGGGAATACGGCTATTGTAGCCCATTTCCCGGACACGTCTGTGAACAGTGACTTTTGATACCTGGACTCCAGCTTCAGTCCACTGTCTTTGAAGCTCCCCCAAATTCTGGAAGCGACTCTTCTTCACAATGCTGTTAAGGCTGCGGTCATCTCTCTTGGTTGTGCAGCGTTTCCTGCCACATTTCCCCCTTCCAACAGACTTTTTGTGGATGTGCTTTGAAACTGCACTCTGTGAACAGCTTGCTCTTTGAGAAATTTCTTTTTGTGTCTTACCCTCCTGATGGAGGGTGTCAATGACGGTCCTCTGGACAGCAGTCAGATCAGCAGTCTTCCCCATACTTGTGATTTAGTTTACTGAACCAAGCTGAGTGTTTTTCAAGGCTCAGGAACCCCTTGCAGGTGTTTCGAGTTAATTAGACGATTCAAGTGATTCGTTGAACACCCTACTAGTATACTTTTTCATGATATTCTAATATTTAGAGATAGGATATTTGAGTTTTCTTAAGCTGTATGCCATAATCAGCAATATTAAAATAATAAAAGGCTTGCAATATTTCAGTTGATTTGTAATGAATCCAGAATGTATGACATTTTTGTTTTTTTAATTGCATTACAGAAAATAAAGAACTTTATCACAATATTCTAATTTTCTGAGACAGTCCTGTATGACGGGACCAAGGTGATGATGGACATGGTTTTAATAATACTAAATTAAATGGGACTCATCTGAGTAACTCACTCACTAATAATGAAATTATATATGGCGACTGTGGCTGCGAGGGAGTGGTCGTCTTTCAACCAGAAGGTCGTGGGTTCGATCCCAGCCCATGCAGTCAACATGTCGATGTTTCCTTGGGCAAGATACTTAATCCTGAGTTGCTCCCAATGGCATGGCCAACGGTGTGTGAATGTGTATGCATGTTAGTTCCTAGAGTTAGGTACACTGCTCTGTATGAGTGTGAGTGGGTGAACGACATGTAGTATGTAAAGCGCTTTGAGGGGTCTTAAAGACTGGATCAAGCGCTATATAAGTACAGTCCATTTACCATTTATATGACAGTAAAACAAGAATTGTTTAAAAGGGGAGTGATTTGTAAAATATCCATAAAGAAAAAGTAAATCTGTTTCATATGGGTGTTGAGAGATGTATCCATAGATCTCTTAATTTTGCTCTCAAAGTGCACCAGATTGATGCTTTCAACTTCAATATTTAAAAAAATCTTCCCGGGGGAGCATGCCCCCGGACCCCTAGAGGAGATGAGGACACCCTCTAGAGGAGGTAAGGACCACCCCTAGAGGAGGTGAGGACCCTCGTAGAGGTGTTAGGTCCACTCCCGACTTATAAAAATAGCACTTTACCACTGCACCCTCTCTAATCTCAGATGCACCCTCAGTCATTTTGTTCTGGAACCGGGCCTGCCTCCCTGTCAGAATGACAAAGATCCTCAGTGAAGCACAAGCCCATGTTTCTCACTACATTGTAAGTACAACTTATTAAAAAGATCAGTTCAATGGAACAAATGTCGTCTTAGTGTTATTGCTTGATGTTAACATTGGTTTGCCATGAATTTAGTGATGGATTGTAAACATTTGTAAACATTTGAAAGTGTTTCTCAGTTACAATGTTGTTGTTTTAATAAATCAGACACTGATGGTGCAGCACTGTAGGCTACTGTACCTCTTTATAAGCATTTTTTCATTAACAAATTGTGTTTGCACTGATCAGGGGGTACTTGGCTGAATTTTTTTTTTCAAAGGGGGTACATTATTGAAAAAAGTTTGAGAACCACTGTTCCAGGGTATTTTCTGATTACCTTGAAGGCCCGCCACTGATATAACCACTTTACTCTAAGTCCCTCTCGTAGACATCCTGCTGAATACACACACTCAGCTGGGGGAGGGGATTCAGCTAGCGACTGTATATGGGGACGATAGGTTGGGACGTGGGGGGACGTTGACAGGAATTTAACGTAAAGCCAGCCCACATTTTAGTAATGAAGTGAAGTTCTCAGGACATCTGGATCAGCTCCGTTGTTCCCCCGTTTTTAGAGAGTAAGGAGTAAGGAGGAAAAGAGAAAGGGTTTTATTTTCTGACACTTTGTGAGTCTCCTGACACACCGGGGACACATATTTATGTATAAAAGACATAAAAAACTTCATTTTGCATAATAGGTGACCTTTAAAGTTTAAGAGGGGGGGGGGGGGGGGGGAAGCACATCCACCTGCTAACTGTATAAGCTCCAGCAGCAACCTCGGGGCAGTACAATGGGCAGCGGCTCTTCACTGCTCCATGCTGTGTGAACATCAGACATTTGGAGTATTTGAAAACACTACTGTAGTTGTAGAAACACTTTGAGGATGTCAAAAGGAGATAACTGTGCTTTAAAATGGTAATCTAATAACAAATGAATTAACTTCTCAGTCAAATAACAGCAATAACTGTAAATTGTTCCATTTATTACTTTATCAAAGCATTTTATACAAAGTGGGAACACAAAAACTTGATGAAAATGATTTCAGATCAACATCTGGAAAGACACTGTCACTTTTATGTAGCAAACTTCTTCTGGCGGACAGGTGCAGGCAGCTGCGACAGGATGTCCAGCAGGGGGCGCTCCACCACCACCAGAGAGTGGTCCTCCAACAAACACACACACAGCAGGTGCTGTGGGAATATCAGGGGGAAATAAATCAGTGCGATTGATGGCAAAATGAACTATAATGCTTAAATGTGTATATGTGTGGCTAACAGGGTCTCTGCTAGATTATTAAAGGGCATCATACACAGAGAACCTTCGGCTCTGATCCGATTGAACAGTTGCAATTAAAGTTATTCAACCTCTATTGCACATTAAGCTTATTGGCACAATATACAATTTCTCAGCTGTTTGCGATAAAACAATTACACAAGAACTGTTTTAGTATTTTAATGAGACTACTATTACAAGGGTTTTTATCCTAATTCAACAGATAATACTACTTTTAATGAGTACTACAGTCTCAAGCTTATCTGTTCTGACCTGCTGCAAACGTGATGCCATACCCCAGCTTCTGACCGCGCTCCTGAGGAATCCTAGCACATTCCTCATGGGCAGGGAGTGGCCTCCAGTTCACTAATATTGTGTTACGTTATTATGAGAATGCTCTCATACTGGTTTGATTCTGAAATTGCATATATTTATATAAATATATGTGTGTGTGTCCGCATCTGTAGCCTGTTATTGTCTCATTATACCGCACTGTCAATTAATTAAAAGTAAATATATAAGTGGTCATGAACACATCTGTCCATCAGACAGAGGGCTGCTGTGCCTCCTGTCATCATTAATGGACGTCTCTTTAAAATGACCGCAACAACTAATCGGCTTAATCGATTACCAAATGAGTTGCCAACTAATTCAGTCGTCGATTTGTTGGTGACGTCATCACGTGTGTTTTACGCGCCGTTAAGCTCCAACGTTATTGGTCTTTTTATTGGTACTGGAGACATTTAAAAAATATGTCCTGTATTATTGCTACAAAAACATTATATCGCAGTATTATTGCTACAAAAACATTATATCGCAGTCTTAGTGTCGCCAACTCGTTTCTAATATGCAAAAAGACAAACAAATGCGTCTATGATGTATTTTCGATCAGACGAGATCTCTCTCCCCGGTCTGTGTGCGACGGGGCGGGGCAGTTTACACACACGCAGCTGCTACATGCAGCAACTAGTGATGGGAATTCCGGCTCTTCTTGGTGAGCCGAGCCAAATGATCCGGCTCCCAAACGGCTCTTCAGTTTACCACATATTATACCTTTTAATTAAATCAAATGTAGCCCTGTTTTGACAAAGTATATGTGTACACATATATCACTTAAATTATTCAATACAACCTTTGTACTGAAGTATTCAAAAGTAAAAATTACATGTTTAATATAAATGATTTGCTGTGGCCAATTGTTTTCATTGCATTTACCACGCCCCTCTGCAGGAGAGGGGAACGTGCTTTGAGATCAGCTGCTGGGCTGTCAGAAGAGGGGGAGAAAAAGAGATCTCCGTCCTCCGTGTTTTATTCTTATAGAAGTAAGAAGAGAAGTAACGGGGCAGAAACCCTCCTTTTTACGCAGCGGTCCAGACATCAAACGGTGACACATATTCAGTGTGCAGTTCCTTTGGCATTAGGGCAGGGACATCTAGATACTTTCCAAGGTTTGACATAATGAGTCGTGCTACTTTTAAAGCAAGCAACGATGTTTTCAAATCTGTAATCAAAAAGCTCCTCAAAAACACTATCGAAGCAGTTCCTGCCGTTGCTATGTTAGTTCAAACAGTAACAACGGACTACTTTTCTTAGCGGATGCATGTTAATTTAAATCAATACATAAAACAATTTTTTAAATCAATAAAATCATTTTCTAAATCCATAAAAGCATTTCAATTCATATTGGGAGTCATGTCGTTACTTTGTTGAGAATGTGGCCGTGTAATAAGCGGGATAATGTGCACATTGCACAAAAAAACGGCTCGTTCGCGACCGACACATCACTAGCAGCAACACACTGCGGAGATGGCGGAGAGAACGCGCTCCGAGGTGTGGTTAAACTTTAGCCGTCTCGATGTGGACAATGCTCGTTGCCAAAAGTGCAATAAGAGTTTAGCATGTGGGCGGTAACACGAGCAATTTGTCTAAACATTTAGCAAAAGTGCTCCACATTCAGACGGAGGAACGCACCGGGTTCGACTGTCTTTCTAGTAGCTCTGTAGCCCCATCCACGAGGAACGTTTCCACGTCAGGTGTTATGTATGCTAGCAGCAACACACGGAGTTAACTCGATTATACAAACACGGGTTAATGATTAGAGGTAACTAGTATCAGCTATTCTGTTTACAGTTCTGTCATCACATTATTTAATACGATTTGTTAAAACATTGTTGTTTCTTTTGATGTGAAATAATATTTATTTAATTGAAATAAAAAGCAATGTTCATTTTGTTCAAAATGTGTTTAGTTAATTTAATATGTATTTTTAAATCAAGTATTCATCTTTATTGTCTTCATTGTTAGTTTCCACATGCCTAAAACAACCTCAAGCTAAATCTAAAAGTTGATGGCTAAATAAGAGAAATTGTGCAAGGCATAATAGTCCGAATAGTCGATTAATCGTTTAATTAATCGATAGATTCATCGATTATCAAATTAGTCGTTTGTTGCAGCCCTAGAGGAGAGGAGTTCTCATTTCTCTAACCGCCTGCTGCTTCCCCTCCTCTCTCCTCGGTTCCCCTCCTCTCTCCTCCGCTCGCATCTCCTGTGGGTGGAACTAAGACACGAGGATAGGAGTCGAGGAGGGGAAATTAGAAAATTGAGATGCCTTCACTCTCTCCAGTACAGGTTAGCTCGGAGTGTTAGCGATGCTTGCTAATGTAAACACAGACCATATTACTTCCAAAACACGTCGGGCATTGATTCTGAAAGCGACGTTTCTGATAGGGCCGTTGGTCCACCATCCGATATGACGTAAATTAAGTCATATCGGATCAGCTCCGTTGTACCCCCGTTTTTAGAGATTTGCGCACAGAGGAAAAGAGAGAGGGTTATATTTTCTGACACTTTGCGAGTTCCCTGACACACGGGGACACATATTTATGTATAAAAGACATCAAAAACTGCATTTTGCATGATAGGTCCCCTTTAAATCCCAACAGAGATTTTCTATGGAGTTCAAGTCAGGACTTTGAGGTATGCTTGTATCCTGTTGGAATGTCCAATGACGCCCACGCTTCAGCTTCCTCACAGACGGCATGGCGATTTTTCCTAAAATGTCCTGATACTTGACTGAATCTTGCCCTCCACACGCTGCAGGTTTCCAGTGCCAGAGGCAGCAAAGCAGTCCCAGAACATAAACTGAGCCAGCGCAATGCTTCACTGGAGGCAGGGTGTTCATTTCAGCATGTGCTTCATTCTTCTTCCTGCAGACATACCCCTAATCCATAGGCCAAAACTCCTCTGGCATATTTATATGGTTTTGAGCATATTGGAGCCGCCCTCTTGGGTCAGGAGTGCTGTACGACTTTTAGTCGAGGCATGGAGCCCATCACTGTTTAGAATGAGCCTTACTGTGCAAACTGAAACCTCAGTGCCTGCCAGGCCCGGACTGGCCATCGGGAGGACCGGGAGGCTTCCTGATTGCCTAGACTGTTAAGTGGCCTGCTGGCCTGAGGATTTATTTTTATTTTTTATGTATTGTGAACGCAACGCTGCGCAAATCTGGGTCTGCCTCACACAGGGTGACTGGCTGTCTACATGATGTGGCCTGCCCACATGCCCACTGTCATACAGATCATACATCCAAGCCCTTGATTGGTCTTCGTGTGTCATTCAACCTCGGGAGGGTGTGTGTATGTGTGGCGCGAGTGAGAGAGAGAGAGCGCACCGGTTACTTGTATTGTTGTTGTTAGCATCTGGTGCTAGCTAGCTGCTCTAATGGATATAAGGAGCAGTTTCAACAACAGGTTGGAGGGAGAGCTCTCTCCTGTCAGACTGAGAGGCTGATAACTATAGCTCAGTGAGGTAAAGGACTCAGTGTTTAGTTAACTTTGGCCACGTTTACACAGAGACAAAAACAAAAACTAACCTTAAGGTCCGGACACACCAATCTGACAAAGAACTGACACAGACGGACCCCGATTGTTGTGTCGCCTCGCGTCTCTGCCATGTGTCGCACTGGAACACACGGCAAAGACTTCAGCCGACGGCCAAGAAGTACGTACGAACTGTGCATGCGTGAGTGGCAATAACTCTCAACCGGGAGACAGATTGCGTGATACACCGAGAGAAGAAGAACAGACTGCGTGATATAAACAAACAACAAATAGCGTGTGCGTTCCATTTTCACTCTACAACGAGAAGCTCATGGGGCTTTCCCGAACCTGTGTCGAGAGCTGGAGTTAAATAAAATCTCAGATTTGCCTTCTTAATAGTTTGTTTGGATCCCTCACTTCCGTTTCGCTTCTCATGCACTGATTTGCTAGCTGAACAGCGAATCAGTCATTTATTTTGCCGACTGCCGGCTTTCGGGCGAAAAGGCGAACGGCCCGGCTGAAAAGACCCGACGGTACGGGACACACCAATCTGAGTAGGGCATGTCGACGCTCATCATCGGCCTGACGCCCACCGACGCCGATAATCGGCCTGGTGTGTCCGTGCCTGTAGTCGATATCAAAAAAGTCTTCCGTCCACGCGGAATCGGCTCAAGAAACGTGTTCGTCCACACGAGACCGCTCGACCCGCTGGAGACGATGTAATACATATGCAAGTGGTGCTGTACTTCCGCCACAAAATACACTAAAAGCAGCAAAAAACACCCCTCGAGCATGGTTGCCCTTTTGTTTATTCTCCGCGGTGGATTTAGCAACTAGTAGTTCATGTAGTTCTCCATGTCCACTTGTTGCTGATGGTTTGGTAGAGGAGCTGTAGATTTTGTACCAACATCTGTAGCATGGTCAGCACGAAAGCAACCCTGTGATCCACCATTGTTATTGGCGAAACACATCAGCAATGACGCGGGTGTGAGCAGCAGAGGTGGGGAGAGGCGGGGCTATGGCGTCATCGTTATCAGGAAATGATCGCATAGGACGTACACACGGAGCCGTTTGGTCCGCAGATCTACCCACCTTGCGAGGCGTTATCGTTTGAGGGCTCCGTTTCCGCGGTTCTGTTTTACGGCCTTGTGTGGACAAACCGTCCATACGATAGAGAACTGTAGCGGATACAACCCGTTTCATCTTCGTGTAAACGTGGCCTTAGTCTAAGTTATCTCATGCTCCTTTCACACCAATGCGGTTCCAGGGCCGGTTCTGAGCTGGAGCTTGAAAAGCACCGTTTTTTCCTGTTCACACCGCAGCGGAGCCGCCTCTAAGCTCTGGAATCCGGTTCGTTTCAAGCACCAAAAAGTTGTCGGTCTAGAAAGAAAGCAAGCACCGCATACGTCACGCTTACGTTGGAGGCGGGGGCAGGATCAACCTCTAACAACAACAAAAAGCCTAACCCTGTGTATTTTTTTTAAAAATAGGTAATCATTTAAGCTTTGTTAGTTCCAGGTTTAATATGTGCAATAAGTTCATTTCAATACGTTTTGCAATAAACATTGAATCAGTCCGGCCCTCATCTAGTACAGATTTTTTTATTTTGGCCCATTGTGTAACTTTGTAAGAACTTTTGAATGTAGCATGTAACGACTGTAAAGTTGGTAGTAAAGTCGTCCCATTTCTTCCATTTCGTTTCGACAGAGCAAAACCAAAACAAGTAGCGCCTCAATACAATCGGCCATTGTGTTGGTTTTGTCGATGTGAGGGGTTTCCGCGCGGTTTGGCTTTATAAAGCAGGCACGCAAACGGTTATGTCATGATGCAAACGATGACGCAGCACCAGTCGGGCTCTGAGCGGTGTGAACAGAGCGGGAGCTGAACCGAAGAACCGGTTTCGAACCAGAAAAGCTCAAGCACGGAGCTAGAACAGGAAAAGCCTTGGTGTGAAAAGGGCATCAGAACGGTTTGGTCACAATTTATGTAAACACATATTTCCATTTGAGGGGGGAGTGATTAGAAAAAATGCATGAATAAAAAGAAAAAAATGAAGGTGAAGGTTTTAAAACTTGTTGAGAGCTAAAACTAGTCTTTGCTGCTGCCTCAAAGAGGAGTGGGGGGGGTGGGGACACAGGAGAGGCTGATTCAGGAGCCCAGACACACTCACAACTATAAATGAACCAAAAATAAAGAAATAAACAAGTTTCAATGTTTTTTCATATTGGATATGTTATGTTATTGGTTTTGGCCATGTTCTTATGATTATTTAAATGTATATAGTTCTGTTTTATGGGTATTTCCATAGATCTCTTTATTCTCCCCTCAAAGTGCACCAGATTGATGCATTTAACTGCAAAATTAAATAAAAAATCCTACCGGGGTAGCAGGCCCCCGGACCCCCCTAGAGGATTTGAGGTCGACCCAGGCCAGGCTGATTTAAAAAAAAAAAAAGGCCGATACCGATTATCGTCAAATGCGGAATATCAGCCCCGATAATCGGTATCGGCCTTTTTTAAAAAAAAATCAAATTGCCGATAAAACTTTGGCTCTGATGCGGCCGTTTCTCTGGCTGCAGTCACCACTGTGTACACGAGCAATGTCCCGCCCACAGCGCTATCTGATAGGCTATTACTGAAGTGTCAATCAACACTGAAGATTTGCCAGGCGGGAGCCAGCCAGAGAGGCGGGACCTTCTCAGATTACAGGCAGGTGCAAGCAGCAGCGCTGAGCGGCAGAGCCATACATGTGTTAAACCAAAGATCAATAAACATCCCTATCCCCTATGCCAGGGGTGGCCAACCCGCGGCTCTCGAGCCGCATGCGGCTCTTTGCCTAGTTTCATGCGGCTCTTCAGTTCACATCGAATTGTATATGTTTGAGTTTGGAGGAGAGACACTGACTCCTGACTAGTGTTGCACGGTGTACCAATACTTGAAAAGTACCGCGATACCCTGCCGTTAAAAACGTTACTATTCCTCTGTTTCATTAGTATCAGTACTTTAAGAATGACGGGGGAAAGTACTCCGGTGAGAAAGCGCCGTGTAATAAGAGCCGTGTGTGTTCAGCGCTCTGCTTCCACTCCCTGCACTGCAGCCGTGCCTGCAGTCCCTCCCCTCTCAAGCACACTCAAGTGCCTCCCCTCTCTCGTGCACGCGCTAGCTGCCAGAGCATGTGAGAAAACGAGAAGCATGGCTGCAAGTGGGAGTGCTACTGCCGCTGCGCCTCGGCTTTTTGACAAAAAAGATAAATGTGGAAGTATTTTAGCTATATCTCTGACAGTGAGGGCAAGCCTACGGACACCACGAGGCCTGTCTTTAAGAAATGTATTAATTGTATTTAATACGAATTCTTGTCATTTATTGTATTTATTGTTCTCATTGTTTAAAAGTTTGTGTTGTGGTTATGGTTATGGCACAATAATTACATTTAAGACTGTTTCCCTTTTTTTAATAAAAGTATCGAAAAATAATCGGAATCGCAATTCTTGACTTGGTATCGAAACTAAAATGTTGGTATCGTGACAACACGAGCTACTCCTGACAGTTAAACCTGATATTTAGTAGGTCTGTTAAGTATTGAATGCTGATCATTCTGACGTAATTTGGCCGGTCAAAGTTGTTTGGGCTCGGATAAAATCGTTCCTTTACTTTCGTCCTGTGTTACTTTCGTCCTGTGTTACTTTCGTCCCGGCTCTCCCTACGTGTGTATGTGTGGTGTCAGGTGTCAGTATGAGAGGATGACAGCGTGTCTAATTTTGATGTGGCCCAAGAGCCAATCACAATAATACCTGTGATGCAGTGAACCAATCACCTTTGAGGGGGGGAAAACCTATCCTTGATTAAACACTATCCAGTGTTTCCCCTACCATTGTCTTGGAGGGGCGCTGCGCCCCGCGAACGGAGTTATATATATTTAAAAAATATATATAATTATTATTATATATATTGCAAATAATCTATAACTACTGTCACTTTTCACATTGAACATGTGCTCTTTTATTAAATAAACTAAACGCTTTCATTTTAAATTGTGAGTTTAGTGTTTTTGACCCTAAGAAACACTGATGCATTAATCAATAGCGATAATCCACAGCTCCTCTCTCTGCTCCAGAGGATGTAAAACATATATATCCCAATGCCACAAAAATGCATCAGTGACGTGGTTGAAATCTTGTCTCCAGAAAACAAAAAACTGAAACCAGCGGTATCAGTGACTGTGTATTTGATGTGGCTCTTTGCAGTAAAATATAAAAAATGTGGCTCTTAACCTCTGACTGGTTGGCCACCCCTGCCCTATGCTGAAGTTGCAAAAACACCACGATCTTATGATCGCAGTTTTTCAGGTTGATATGTGAACCTCATTAGCTAGCCAACATGTATCTAGCAAATGTTTAGCAAAATATTAGCTAGCACTAGTGTTTTGCAGTTGCTAGCAGCTTATTGGGATTTTATGCTAGATAGACAGGCATTGTTTTGATATTATAAATTAAGCATTATTGTTAGTTAAGCATGTCATCCTGCAGCCCCACTTCTTGTCTCTCTCTCTAACTCATTGCAGATGGCTGCACTAAAGAAAAGGGCACAGAGAGGAAACCAGTTGTAAGATGTTTAAAAGCTCATTAAACATAATATATGCTTAAATGCATTTCAAAGAGGTTGTGTTGAGTTGTGTTGGAGTTTGTGTTATTCTACATTTTGACACCAAGATTTTCTGATTTTACTGCAAATGTATATCGGTTCCAAATATCGGTTATCGGTAGTGGTGCACGATAATTATTGGCCCGATAATTATCGGTCCGATATTAGGAATTATGACGTCATCCCGATAAACCCGATAAAAGTATTAATAGCCCCGATAATATACAATATATTTTTTGGGTAAAAAAAAGAAAAAATACTGCGGGTGTGGGTGGATTGGGATGAGGGGCGCTTGTTTTTCACTCGGCTCCTCCCGTTTTGCCAGTACTGTGGTATTAGTGGTTTAGGTACGTAAATGGTGTGCGGCCGTGAAGCCAGGACAGGAAACAAACATGTCGTCGGTAGTATGGGACTATTAACAAATGCAATGCAGAAGTTCCACGAGGAGGGAAAAAGGCAACGAGCTATAATACTTCCAACCGATTAGTCACCTGAAACATCGCCATCGCTACGATGGTGTGTTAAAAGCGTACGAAGACGCCTGCGCTGCTAAACTAGCGGCGAATCCAAAGCCAGCTGCAAAGGCACCGGGGCTTTTACCTATCAACGAGGCTTTTGAAAAAGGCAAGAACACTGATTTTATGTCTTATTTTTTACTGATGTAAAGCACTTTGAACTGCAATCCCCTGTATGAAAGGTGCTATACAAATAAAGTTATTATTATTTGGGAAAATAAATATGGTCACTTTGATGAGTCAAAACTGTTCTTGGCTTTGTTTTGTTCATAGTAGTAATGCTCATGTCATTTGCTCACTACTAGTCTTTTTTTTACCACCAGGTGTGCAAAAACTACAGGTACATTTAATATATATATATATTATATTATTATCGGTTATCGGTATCGGTCTTGAGAAGCAGGAAGTTATCGGTTTCAAAAAACCAATATTGTGCATCCCTAGTTATCGGTCTCCTTGATTACTAATAATTGGTATCGGTATAAGCCTTGAAAAAGCCATATCGGTCGATCCCTAGTTCAGACTAGCTTTTTTTCATGAGGATTTAATTCCTCTTGCACCTTTTTATTGTTTTATGTTTACATTTCAGTGTTGTATCAGCCTGGTACTATCGTTCAGATTGTCATTGGCAAAACTGTGCTGTAGCTATTGAGCATAGGACAATCAAGTCTTTGGATCTGTTAATCAAAAAAGACTGGATTTTCAACAGGAAATTACGTAAAACCATTCGATGTTTTTTTTATGATCTCATGGGAAACCCTAGTTCAATTAAAACAGTTAACGTAGCGCTCCTGGGCTCAGTGCATTCGTACCTGGAAGTTCTTGCATATCTTAAAGGCGTGGCTGTGCATGATCCTCTCTGACTCAGGAAGACTCCTCAGTGTCATCTGATTGTAGAGCGGAGTCTTCACTTCAGGGAGGGGCTGCACAAAGAAAGAAATAGAGCATGACAACCATTCAAACCCCCGCCACCCTCTTCCTTGCCTCAGGAGGAAAACTGAAACACTCCGGGCATAGATAAAGCAACATCAGCATGACAGACAGCCTTTCACTGAGCGCCCACATACCAGATTCTGGTCAATGATGCAGAACATGAACGTGTCGTGCAGGATGATGTGAGCTGGATTTTTAGGATTGAAGGCGATGTGTGTGATGGGGGTGTCTCTCTCCATCCACAGGGGGTGCAGTCCCTGTTTCTGCAGCTTCCGACTCCATTCTGTGTACTCCTTCTGTACCAGTGAGTACTCAAAGATCTGTATCATACACAAAACACAAAGCATTACAGGGGCTGCAGGGCTCGACATTATAAATGGCCCGCTGGCCCGGAAGCACTGTTCAGACACACCCCGGGCCAGCATAACGTACTTTCCACTTGGGTCACTAACAATATTGCTTAAAATAATAATAATTGTCCTGTGGTATTGGTATTTTGACTAGCAATTGTGTTAAATTGTTTCGTTTATTAACACTACAACATAGCGTTTCGTGAGGCGGTTGTTGTTGTTGGGTGAAAAGAAAACGGCTGTTTTTTTTTGCAGTTTAGGATAATGAAGGTTCTAATCTAATCTATTACATAGCCATTACATTTCTAACTCCTAATGACAGGAAGGCAGAAAGCGTATTATACAAATAATGATACTCATAATAATAGCAGACATTTTTTAACAATGACCACAATATCATTATTTTAATAAACCAAATATGAACAATTGAGGAAAATGAGGAAGAACTGATGATTCAAATGTTGTAGTACAAGTAGTAATGTAGTTAGTGCATAAATTGCTATTGCAACAATGTGTTCATTTTCTTCATTATTAGTTGATTTTTTTGGACGAATCCTCTTGGGCCAGTGGTTACAATGGTAGGGCCAGTGATAATAAAATGTTACCCTTAATGTCTACCCCTGGACTGTAGCACGTACATCTCTGTGTTGTACTTAGCAGAGCAGATACTTTGTTAGCCGATGACAGAATCACACGTTACCTGCTGGTCTGCATGCACCACCACGAGGTTGCTGTTTGTTGGGTGGATGGCTATGGCAGTGGGGCATGAGCTGTACACCGGAACTGTACAATGAAGCTGCAAACACAAAGAGGGGGAGGGGTTACTATTGTTGCTTTGGCTATAATTCAAATTTGACCTATCAGTTAACAGCATGATGGAGTTCAAACTCACCTTGAGCTTGTCCAGGTTGAACACATGGATCAGACAGTCTGTGTTTGCAGTAGCCAGCCATTTGCCATCCTCACTGACACACAGCAGGTGGACAGGCTGAGAGGAGCCTGATGACACACACACACACACACACACTTATCTAGAGAGCATCGTAACAGCTTTGACGTGCTTCAAAAAAAGAAAATGCATTCCCCAACTGGGCCATGACCACTGACGTTAGTGAAGAGTGAGTATCTCCTGCAGCAAGGACTAAGCCTGTCACGATAAGCAATTAATTGACTTATCGCACGATAAATACAAATGAACTCAATAACTTTTCTGACCTCGATAAATTGCCGTTTAAATTGCGTGTTTGTTTACATAAGGAAGTGATCAGCATTTTAGCCCAACGTGCTGTGGCTGCTGGCGCGGCACGCTGTGAGGGGCGGGGCTCACACACAGCCAGGTCAGGAGACTCCGCGTGCAGCAGTATAGCAGCCAAATGAATAAGATAGAGACAAGCAGGAGACAACGTGTGACTTCCTCGAGGGGAATTTGAAGTTGAGTGGAATTGGTTGCAAAACCCAATTCCATCTCCGGTGTGGGAATATTTTGGATTTAAGCCAAATCAACGATGCGAAACTACGGACTTGAATGAGCCGGTGTGTCGCATTTGTTTTAAAAAGGTAGCAACAAAAGCTAGCAATACGACCAACCTTAAACTGCACCTGAAACACAACCACCCCATTCCGTGTTCCCAGCTGGGAGCAAACACGGCAGCTGGAGATGGAGAGCCCCCACCTTCCCGACAGTTTGCAATCAAAGATGCATTTGCCCGACAATGCACACATGTTGGTGTTCCTGGTTTGAAAACAGATTTGGATATGGCCTGTAGAGGCCTCTGGGTCTTTGTATGGACAGTGCAGTACACTTGACTGCTATTTTAAGGAGCTCTTTTTTTGCTTGTGAGACAATGTGTGCTCATATTTATTTATATATATATGAGAGAGAGAGCTCTATTTTCCAGCCTGAGTCCATTTCATTTATTGTTTTGGTTGTGTGTGATTAAATGTATTTGTTTTATTTATTATATATAATTGATGTATTTGAATATTATTTCACATTTCATTTGCAATGTTGAATGTTCAATACAAAGTTCTGTTTGAAAGGATGTACTTGAATTATTATGATATATTATCATTGTGTCAGTCGTCTAAAATGGTCTTACAACGGTGCCGACAATATTATCCTTTATCGCAATCATTTCCGGGAACATTTATCGTCCAACAAAATTAATTATCGTGACAGGCCTAGCAAGGAAAACTTCATACAGGGAACCATTGCATAATAACAAATGGAAAAAGTGGATGAATTACCTACATGGAGGTGAATGCAGCAATTGTCTTTTATTTCCATAAGTAGTACATTTTCAAAGTTAGTTTGCACACATTCTGGTAATTAAGTAACCATGGTTTTCACTAGGGCTGCCCTCGAATAAAGGTTTTTTCTAGTCGACCTACTAACTAATCGTCGCAGGTTTATGATATAAATATATAATATATATATTTTTTTTTTTTTTCTATAACAGCATGGTACGTTGTGCTAAAAATAAAACTAATAATGAACCTTTGAAATATAAATTAAATGTAGAGAGCGGACACAGCGGTATAAACAGCCGAAGCTCCGGTAAGGATTCTTATTGTGTGTGCGAACAAGCAGCGAGGACACACACGGAACATTTAGTTATAGTTTCTATTATTCATCTTGGAATATAACAACCCAATAAATACTACAGAGGAAACGGAAACACTGAAAATATGAGCATCGGTTAAAAACCCTCTGCATTACGCCCTCATCATGAAATTAAAGCTTTATCGTTTTCTCAGGTCAGAATGATTATATATTATAGGTCTATATATGTTGATACAAAGATAGGCCACTGCTGCTGTTTTCCTCTGAGTCTGAGAAAGTAACACACGTTGTGGGGATAATTAAGCTCTGTGTTTTGTTATGAAGCCGGCATTCAGGAAGCTGCGCTCTGATGGTGTGGATATGGAGGAGACGCTTTGCCGTCGTAGTTTGTATGTCCTTTACTCGCTCAGAAAGATCCACACTTTGGATTTCCTGCCCGACCACATTAACTTAATGACCAGGCCGCGCTCTGAATGAAGTCTGAGGGGGTTTCCGGCTGACGCATCATAGCACATGCAGCGCAAGGATGGAGCTTTTTCTTTTTATATATCGCAGGGCTCAACGCTATCTTTTAAAAGTGGTTGCCAGGCTGGCAACCAGGCATCAGCTTTTGGTTGCCAAAACTGAAAATATGGTTGACATTTTTAGTCACCTTATATTTTAAATAATTAAGATGCTATACAGTTATACATCAACTTAATAATGAAAATGTGACAAAAGAATGTTCAAATGCTTTACAATAAGTAATTATTATGTTAAATAAATGAAAACCATTCACAGTTAAGAATTAGATATTAATGCTGTACATTACCTTTAATATGTCTAACTATATTTAAAATGTGTTACCTTTTTATAGTGATTTAAGTGATTATATTTGTATGCCAATATTTTCCTATGGTAAAGTTTCGTTTTGCACTTTTATTTTGGTAGTAATAAGATCGGGACTCTTATTTTGAAGGAACTTTTACCGGAAGTGAATACACAACGGAGCAGAATGAACATATATATTTCGCCTCCCAAGACTTTACACATTTCCTCTTTGCTTTTCGTTCGGATTCACTTTGCGCTTTATCAGTTGAATCACTTTGAACATTCGTTTGAGATGTTGACGTGTTGGCCGAACCTTTTACCCCACAGTCGAACAACTTAATTTGCTTCGCCATTTTTTGTAAAACAAACACACGGGGCACCGCGCACGGGAGTAAACGTGCATCGCTTTCTGGCTCCGTAATCACACCAATGCACGTGCAACTTAAGTCTCAGGTTCCGACTGGTCACAACAATAATTAAATATCACTCTTAATACAACAAATAATTAACATTTATCTATTTTGGGGTGCACATTTTGCTGTTTGCTGTCCTTATTTCTTTATGTTAAAAACTGGTTGCCATCAAAGGCCAAGAAGTGGTTGACATTTTTTCTGAATGGTTGCCAATGGCAACCTGGCAACCGTTACTGTCGAGCCCTGTATAGAATTAATTTTTCTCGACTAATGAAAAATTACTCGAAAGCCCCAAGCCTGTTTTTCAGGTTTCAGGCTCGAAAATGACATTCCCAGAACAAATGACCATATCTTCCCTTCTAAAAAGGGTTAAATTAATAATATTTTTTCTCAAAGTAATGATAAACCTGTGAGTTGGATGTAGAAAAGTCAGAATCAATATAGATGTTTTTTATTTTAAAGAAAATTCAGATTCAACATGATAAAAAACTGTAAATTATAGTGTCCGTCCAAAAGATATTTTGTACTTATAGTGAAAACTAACCTTGGATGATGGGTTAGTAGACTAAAAGCTTTAGTAATACAAAGTACAACATATAATAAGTACCCTGTATCAAGATTGATGCAAAACAAGTGATATTTGTCCTTTTTAGACAGATTTAGCAAAACCTCTTCTGGGGCCATTTGGGTGGATTTTCCTTATCTCTGGCCCCCGTGTTCGATTTTGACATGGGTCTTTCTGACCGTTAGAGCCAATAGAATCGAAGGGAAATCGTCCCGGACACACACTCATGTTAAAAAAAAAAGGTTTGCGTCTTTGCGCATTCAATCTTGCTACAGTAGGAATGGCCTGCTTTGATATTTTAAAACGGAATTGCAGTTTTATTGCTTATAGATTATCAGAACATTTCAAAGGGGACACAGCCACATTGGATATTAACCTATGGATTAACTACAGCATCGTTGTTATTGTTTTAATGCCATTGAAGACCAGTTTTGACCAGACAACCTGTGGCAGCCCCGAAGCTCTGGAACTCCCTCTCCCAATACCTCCGTGAGTCTGAGTCCCTCACCCTGTTCCAGTCCCGCCTCAAAACCCACCTCTTCAACTCTGTATCCATAAGCCCGCCCCCCTCTCAACCAACTTCCTCCTGACTGCTTTTCTGTTTTGTTTTGTTTCTTTTTGGCTTTGTTTTTGTTTTGTTTGTCTACCCTCCCTCTCAAATGTAAAGCGTCTTTGTGTTCAAGAAAAGCGCTATAGAAATAAAATGTATTATTGTTATTAAGGTAAGCCATGTTAGCGTTGTAGGCTACCTAGCACCACATGTTTTGATGTACGTTTTTGTTGATAACGTCGCGAGTTTGTATCTTTCAGTGTTGAGGTGGGCACCGTTAGATTCTGTGTCTTTATGATCATAAACGATGTGTTGGATGTGCAGCTAGGATAAGTAATAAGGGAGCTAGGAGTGATTTTCGGTGCAGTAATAGGTTCGCATTTTTTGCTCGGGGCTAATTCAGAGGGTCAGTGTTAGCATTGTGTGTTTTGTTTTTTTAAACAAAAAATGAAAAAGTTAAATGACTTTTTTTCCGTTATATGGATATAAAATATTCATAGTTTATTAAATATTAAGGTTCCTTAGACGTTGTTTCCTGTAAATGATGCGATTTCGGCCCCGGAACCGGTTCCGTGGGGCTTAAGAGGTTAAGACTTAATTAGTCGACTAGTGATTCACAATGTTTACATTTTCACAAACATCATCACGCCATGTGTTGCTAACAATGCTATAACATAACAGCAGGACTGAGACTCACCTGATTTGGGTCTGAGGGTGTGGAGGTATTTGCAATCTGACTGGTTAAGGTCAACGACTAGGACTGAAGAACGGCAGGAGGAAGCAAAGAGTTTGGTGGAGTCAGAGGAGAAGCAGAGCTGCTGCGCCGAGCGAAGGTCCTTAGGGAGTCTAGACACCTAGAGGGAGATGAGGGAGGGAGCTTCATCATGGTTCTTCTTTACCTACAGTATATAGACAGTCTCTACTGTTATATGTAGAGGCCATAGGCGCGTTCACACCGCAGTACATTTCCCACTTTAGTTCCGATATAGTTCCGAAATGTCGCGTTCAGACTAGTGTTAATTTCGTCAGCTATTTTTTTATTTAGTTTTAGTCTTAGTCCTGTGTTAAATTTCCTTTTTAGTTTTAGACATATTTAGTCATCTTCATCCTGTTTTTATTTAGTCAAGTTTTAGTCGACTAAAATTCTGAGCATTTTAGTCTTATTTTAGTCGACTAAAAGTCTGAGCATTTTAGTCTTATTTTAGTCAAAGAAAACTAAGTATTTTAGTCTACTTTTTGTCAATGAAAACTGTTGAGTCTTTTTTAGTCATCAGATTATATAGAACATTTCAGTCAAACTAGTCTAGCCAAAACCAATAATTTGTCATTTTAGTATTTATAAATAAATAAGATTATATATTGTCCTTATTTGATGAAAAACACAGGTTGAATGATTAAGAAGCTTTGCAGAGAGTATCTGGTCAGGTTTGTGGTGTTTTTACCTGTGTTATGGCCACATTGCTTCCCTTCTGATAAAACAATTCACTTTTTTTCTCCGCCTCATTGTAGCGAAAATGGGCCCAAATATCATATTGTTTCTTTCTCCCAAGCAGTGGTGGCTTTAGACTTTTTCGTTGTCAGTCATTTTGACGGACAGGATCGTAACATTTCCGTCATAATCCATTATTATCCGCCGAGTGCACAACTTATCACTCACTCGCGCTGACGGGGGGGTATTCGGTTAACGCGAGTGCGACCACTGCTCCCAAGCCCTGTTGTTGCCATTTTATTTTCTGTTAAATAAGGTTAGTTAGACCCGAGTCTTCCTGACAGTTCATATTGTGCCGCTGCCCGGTGTAATTCAAATCTACCCCCGCCGCGCGCACCGCAGACACACAGCTGTTGCCCTGCCGCAGCACCGGAAATGGAACTGCTGGGAGAAAAACTGACTATCAGAGATGTAACGTTATCTTTGATAATATTTCGTCTCCTCATTATTCGTCAACGAAAGTAAAGAGAGATTTTGGCATAGTTTTTATTTAGTGAACTACATTTTCGTCTCGTCACTTTTCGTCAACGATATTCCATCATCCTCACAGACTTGCTGCACCACCACGCCCCTTCCCGCTGCCTCCACTCATCAGAAGCCAACCTCCTATCCATCCCCACCCGCACCAATCACCGGACCTGGGGGGACAGAGCCTTCTCCGTCGCTGCCCCTCCCTCTGGAACTCACTCCCCCAACCCATCAGAGACTGCACCGACCTCACCACCTTCAAAAAACTTACAAAAACTCACCTCTTCAATCTGGCTTTTAATGTGTGATTGTTTTTGTATTATTTGACTTTAACTTTAACTATATATTTATTTGTTGTTCCTTCCTTTTCCCTTCACTATATCTGTAAAGCGTCTTTGAGCACCTGTAAAAGCGCTAACAAATTAAATCTATTATTATTATTATGATGATTTCGCTACAGTTATTGTTTACTGCCGTCGGTGCAGTCTCGTCATCGTCTCGTTTTCGTCATGGAAAAAAAGGTCGTTGACGAACATATTTCGTCATAGTTTTAGTCAACGAAATTAACACTAGTTCAGACCAAAAAGAGCCGGAACTAAAATTAGTTCATGAGAACCTTTTTACCCCCTTTTCCGTCCCTGCTAGAGAGCAGGTACTTTCGTCGGAGAAAAAGATTCCTATGTCTGATTGGCTGGGCGGATTGCAAACCACACCTCGTAAAACTCCCAAAAAGTTTTGTTAAGCCGCCATTTTATTATCCTCGCATTAGCATTATTAGCATTAGCACAGCGCAGAAACGCAGAGAGACTAACTTACGGCCCGTCCACACTACAGCTTCAAAAAAAGCTTGGAGCTGGGCGCGTCTGAAGCTCGACCAACAACCAATCACATGAATCTCCTGCCCTTGACACACAAGCAGCGGTTTGATTGGCTAGAGCTTGTACTGGCATATGATTTGATTGGCTGGCGCTGGCTACTCCGGCGACGGACCGCTATGCTACCCACAATTCAGTTCGGCGAAAAGCGAGGCAACGTGACGTCACCCCATTCAAAGTGAATGGGCAGACGCGTTGGAAACCGTTTTTGAAGCTGTCGAAGCTGTAGTGTAGACGGGCCTTTATGGCAACACAAAAGAAAACATGGGAGCAGTGGAGATGAGGAGGTGTCGGCGTTCGGGCGATTTACTCTGAAGCCAGTACCCAACTCCGGGGACTTCCGGCCGTGGACTTCGGGTGGCAGTATACGCCGTGAAGTGGTTTGCGGCCTGCCAGTAAACCCAAACCAGAAGAAGACGAAGTGACGTCAGCGGCTTCATTTGCCTAATCCTCCCCCAGGGACTTATTCCGGTGTGAACGCGATCTGTACTTAGTTCATGAGAACTAAAGAGTTCTGATGAACTAAAGTGGGAAAAGTACTGCGGTGTGAACGCGCCTCATGTTCTTAAACTCATAACCAATATTTAACTGAGCTTTACATGTAGCTCAAGGCCCCAACAGTTTCTCTTGTTCAGGGTGATGGTATATCTACTATGTTAATGTGTGAGCAATAAGTCAAACAGAGAGTAGCATATGGAAAAAGTGGATGAGCTCACCTTGGTGACACTGATGGTGTTGTTCTGTAATCTGTAGAGACGGAAGCTGGAGACAGTGGAGTACGCCAGCCAGCCTCCACATGGAGACAGAGCGCTGCAGCTGATATGATCCTCACCCTGCGGAGACAGCACGGTCAATGTCCTGTCATCTCAAAGATCATATATGTATGAATAAGTCACATTCCTTGTATGTTAACGCAACCATGGCCAACTAAGAAACGCTTAGTTAAATTAAAATGACCACCTCAAGGTTATATGCCATGAAACTGGTCATGTTCAGTTAACATCCATATCTCTCCAAATGTCATCAGTTTATTATTTTATCCTATTAGAACTTTTTTGTGAGGTCAGTGAGCTTTTACACATCTTATGAAAATCCCTCCAGGTGTACTGACTGACGATGTAGGACAAACAAGAGAAAACAAAGAGAACTGAAGTGAATAACTGAAATTACTGTTGGACCTGTCTTACAGATGGGTAAGTAAGGCAGCAGGCTTCCACCAGATTTCAGGTGTACATTTAAAAACACACATACATCAATCAGCCATAACATTATGACCACCTGCCTAATATTGTGTAGGTCCCAAAACAGCCCTGATCCGTCGAGGCATGGCCTCCACTAACCCTCTGAAGGTGTGCTGTGGTATCTGGTCGTAGGTCCTTTATGTCCTGTAATGGCGCATTTCCACTGCAGGGCCTCGCACGGCTTAGTACGGTATAGTTAGGCCTTGGTAGGCCAGGCTCACAGGTGGAGCCGTGAAGTCATCTTCAATGCGAACCACAGAAAACCAACACCAGCCGTTAGCTGTTAGCACTCAGAGCTCACAGCTCCTCATATCTGTTCAGAAACTAGACTAAAGTTAAACAAGTACAAACCACAGACTGCCTGTGTCATGGTGAATACAGTCACTGGTTTATTTATGTCTGTATAGGCCGTTGTTGTGAGTGTAGATGGTCGGAGCATATACTGCGTTAGCTCAGCCGATGTCCATTCAGAAAACACGCATTTTAAAAAGGTTTTTCGCCTGCCATCTGTCTGCAGACTTGTCAAAGCATTAATTCATGGTTTTTACTAACCGGTATCAGTATCAGGGATGCAAACTCATCAGGTATGAAAAAGGTGACAAGGATCCGAGCCCCCCGACCCCACGGAATATCAGCTTTAAAATTAAGAATAACAGAGGATTTTAGCAGTCAGAACAACTAAAGCAGCATTGTTAATAATAACAGAAACGCCAAATAGTCACATCTAATAGAAATATATAAAAGCATTTATTTTAATTGTGTAGCAGTCAGTTCATAATTTTAGCAGCACTGTTGAGCATTTTGAAAATGTATTTTCATGCCTCTGCGCAAGTCTTTCTATCTTTATAGCCACTGGTGTAAAGTAACCAAGTTCATAAACTCAAGTACTATACTTGGGTACAATTTTGAGATACTTGTACTTTATTTAAGTATTTAAATGTTTTGCTACTTTGTTCTTCTACTCCACTTCAGTTCAGAGGTAAATGGTGTACTTTTACTCCACTACATGTATTTCATACCTTTAGTTACTTTACAGATCTGGATGAATGACGTGAAATATAATCAAGTGTTAAATCAGACTTTAGTTCCACCTGGAGTAAATTCACAAGCTACCCTACAGTATACAAAGTAGGGATGTAACGATACCAAAAACTCACAGTACGATATTATCGCGATAAAAAGTCCACGGTACGATATTTATCGCGATATTGAAAAAAAAATGTTTTTACTTGATTTATTTTGCTTTATTAAATAATAAATCGGATTTGTACAGCATTTTAGTAGGATAGTAGTATTTTAAAGTGTCAACAATATAATAATCAGACCCTGTAAAGAATAAATCAAGTTTCACTTTAGTTTTTCAAGTAACTCACTAACTCACTCACTCAGCATCATCAAGGTTATCTTTTAAGAATATGACCATGTCCACATTTCCAGGTAGAAACTGGGATGTTTGGGCGTTCACTATATCCCCTGCTGTGAAAAAACTCTCACTTGGTACTGATGTTGCTGGGACAGAGAGATATGCTTTGGCCATGGGTGACAGCAGTGGATAAAACTGTGCATTGTCTCTCCACCACTTCAAAACAATACAGTTTTTGCCAAGAAGGTGAGGCTTATTGACGGGGCGAGATATAAATATACTGTTGGTACTTGTCAATGTCTCTAGGTATGTACATGTAGCCCTGTAAATGCCATGTCCTTTTGTGTTATCTGTTTTATGTTCATGTTGTAACATTTCAATGATTTGTACAGCACAGTTAGGTTTGGAAACGGTATAATTTCCTTTTTGGAGGGCATGCATAACACGGCATAACACCGGAGCCTCGCTTCGGGGAAACTTTGGCACTATTCCGAGTTTGTTCTCATCTGTCAAAATGACGGACTGCTTTCAGATTTGTCCGTCATTGTTAAAAAAAATCCGTCATACACGGAAAATATTCGGTTAACGCAACCTCTGATGGGACCATCTGGTTGAATAAAGGTTTAAAAAAAAATATATATTTTTTTTTTTAATTAAAGAATAATTTAAAAACAAATTTGAAAAATCGCGGTAGATTTTGTCAGTCTCACGATGATATTCGATATATCTTTACATCCCTAATACAAAGTCTTTCAAACTAGCTGCACCTTTACCAGCTTTGAGAACACTATAAATATCATATATATTATTCTGAAATGGACCAATCTACACAATGACTACTTTTACTGTCGCTACTTTAACTATATTTTGATGATAATACTTTTGTACTTTTACTTGATGAACATTTTGAATCCAGGACTTTTACTGTAACAGAGTATTCCTTCACTCTGGTACTGCTACTTTTACTCAAGTACAAGACCTGAGTACTTCTACTTTTACTCAAGTACAAGATCTATACCACCTCTGTTTATAGCCTATGAAAAAAACTATTAGAAAACGAAGGCTAAAGCTAACGTTAGCAGATAGTGACAATGTATGCTAGCTAGCTAGCTCAACGATAATATTGTGACAGAAAAAACTTTCAGTGCACATCACGCTCTGCCGCTCCGACTGGGAGCTCTGCTCTGAACACCTGAACGGCCCGTTCTAACAGATGTTCACCAGCGGTCCAGTCTGTGCCACAGTGACTCCGGACCCCACAGTTAATATTAACGAACGCACCATAGGTAATGTAGCTGCTGAAGCTAGACCCTCATACCGGAGCAGCAGAGCCTTATTATACATAGATGAGCAGAGCCGACAGGCAGGAAGACTCGAGCACACAGCTCGCGCTTCATTATAATATATAAAAAAAGAACACCATGCGTGTCATGATGGCACATAACAGCCCCCTTGCCAGCGATTCTCTCTCTAGTTTAGCATACTCAGCCCGGTTGTTGGCCCGGAAAGAACCTGGATTTTGGAGGGCCACAAAAACTGTGAAACAGTACCCATTAGCCGGAACTACCCCTAGTGGAAATGCAAAAAAAAAAAAGTGGTTGCCATTGTAACGAGATAATCAATGTTCTTCCCTTCACTAGTCATTGGTCATAATGTTATGGCTGATCGGTTTAGATACACAACGTTAGTACACACCTTCCTCTTCAGCTGGATCAGCTTCTCTGGTTTCCTCTTCACAGGCAGACTGTCACCAGGACTTCCTGTTACCATAAAAAATCATTACAGTATTGCAGCTGTGCAGTCAGTCCCCAACTACTTTTACTGCTTACATTATAATGTGCAACTGGTTGTGTGAGAGTGTGTGTTGCCTTCACCATGTCCATTACTCTCCCCTAGTCTCCACAGCTCCAAATGATCAGGGAACTGGAAGAGCAGCAGTCCTGCTTTCTTTGCACAACAAACTAGGCTTCTCTACAGGGAACACACAGAGGTTAGCAGGTCGTCACGGAAACATTGGCCTTTAAGATGCCCCCTATACAGTGCATTCCAAAAATAAATTGCAGATTTACGCTAAAATCTTTTTCATTAATTTTCCCCTCATCGGCTGATATTGCTAAATGTTTTCAAATGTAGCTATATCAGCTCTGAGTCCTGGTGAAAGCCTTTCCGAATGAAAGGGTAGAAACATTAGAAATATTATGATGGGAGGCACCTGTGCTACATTCCATATGTCAGAAAGAACAGTCTGAATAATAATGCCAGTGTGATACTTCAGTTTATATTAAATCAATTTGCAAAAGTGTTTTAATTTGTAACCTTGTAATTACCATGTATTGAATGTATAATCAATTAGCAACAGTTAAAGCATATAGCTGCAACATAAGGTGATGAACCGTGCTTACATGTGGGAAAGCAATTTTGCGCAGTGCTGACTCCTGGGTGTTCTTCTCCACCTTGTCCAAAAGGGGGCGCACTACCAGTTGGGTGTCCATACCTGACAAAACATTACCATATTCTTTCATATCAGCGCAGGGTTTCCCACACAGACTATACTTGGGCGGGCCGCCCAGGTATATTTCGCGACCCATTTAGGTTTTTTTTTTTTTAATATATAATTTTTTTTTGTATTCGTCCGTGACCACGACGCCATCTGCGATCGATTAACTTGTGGACAATGATCCCTTGCTCCCTTGCTCTGATCTCGCCTCCTTCTGGCCTGTTAAGTGGCCTGCCTCACACAGGGCGACTGGCTGTCCACATGATGTGGCCTGCCGACATGGCCACTGTCATACAGATCATAAATCAAAGCCCTTGATTGGTCTCTGTGTGTCATTCAAGCTCGGGATAACCTCAGCTCAGGTGAGGTAAAGGACTCTGAGTGTTTAGATAGTTAACTTAGTCTAAGTTCTCAGTGGGTCTCAAATGGTGTGGTCACCATTTATGTAAACACATATTTCCATTTGAGAGGGTAGTGATTGGTCTAATGGATAGTGAGGTGGGCTGAAGATCGGAAGGCTGTGAGTTCAAATCCCACCAGGAACACCACCACTAGTGTGCCCTTGAGTAAGGCACTTAGCCCTTAGTTACTCCAGGGAGAATGTCCCTGTAATCGGTCATTATAAGTCGCTTTGGATAAAAGTGTCAGCTAAATGAAATGTAATGTGATTAGTAAAATATGCATGAATAAATAATTAAAAAGTTAACTTGGTGAAAAAAGGTAAGATACACTTTTAAAACTTGTTGAGAGAAAACTAGTCTTTGCTGCCTCAAAGAGGAGCAGGGGGAGAGGAGGGAGACAGGAGAGGCTGATTCAGGAGCACAGACACACTCACAACTATAAATGAACCAAAGATAAAATTAATAAACAAGTTTCTGTGTTTTTTTCATATTGGAAATGGTATGTTATTGGTTATGGCCATGATTTTATGATTATTGAAATGTATACAGTTATGTTTAATATAGGTGTTTCCATAGATCTAGTCTCTTTATTTTTCCCTCAAAATGCACCAGATTGATGCATTTAACTCCAAAATAAAAAATAAAATATTACGGGGGGCATGCCCCTGGACCCCCCTAGAGGATTTGAGGTAGACCCCCACTAAAAATCACATGGATAGGTTCCTAAATACATTTATTTTTTTAAATAGTAACCCATTTCCATATGTTCATGTGTGGGTAGTAGATTTAAACTATAGGGCTATCATTATGGGCCCTGCCTGTACCTGTTCGCTCTGCCATCGCATGAAGGGTCTGCTAACAAGCGACCAACAGAAAGGTTAATGTTAATGTTGTTGCACGTCACTTTGCACAAAATGATTATACAGGAATGAAAAGTCAATAAATAAACCTGTTGTTAAAACTTTTTTTTTTTTTAAACCCCCCCCCCCCCCGCTGCCACCACCCGCCCAAGTACATTTCAGATCTGTGGGAAACACTGCAGCGGATCACAATAAATAAATACTGAAAAATCTGAACTGGCACCAACATGATAAGTCTCTGTGTTGGTTTGTTCATGATTTGATGGCATTATGCAGAGGTTCAACTCCTCTGGATGAAGCACTCATGGGGTTAAACTGAAATAATTGAAAGGATGTGATGATGCGTTTGCATTAAAATAATATTGGACATAACTTTTAATATCATACTTTGCCTTGGATAACACTGCCAAGTTGATTAACGTAAACAAAACAAAAAAGCACTGACCTCCAGAAACCACAGCTGTGTCGGTGTGAGCGAGCCCCCTCACATCATGGGAGTGGTTTTTAAAGGTCCTTGTTCGGACCCATTCCTTATCCTGCTGGCCAACATTAGAGTAGAGGAACTGAAACTGGACCACCGTGCCCTCTGACGTCCCGGCTACCACGCTGCTCTCGTCCTGTGAATTATGTGGACAGTTGTACGTTACTGGATCTATGGGCTGTGCAATAACACTACCTCAGATCAGGGGTTTATGAGTGTTCTAATTATTGGTTGCACACTTACCTGGGAAGAAGACAGGGCCAGAACGTCCCACTTGGTGACTAGGTGGGTTCTGACCAGAGTCCCTGTGAGTCCATCCCAGACCTGGACCTTTCCTGCCGAGTCACCGCTGATGATAGTGTGATCTGACAGGAAGGCGATGCTCCAAACCACCACCTCTCTACTCTTTGATGCTCCGACTCCTCTCTCCACCAGCAGTCTGTGTGTGGCACGGCCTGACGTGGCAGTAGAAAACAAAAAAAGTTAACAAACATGAATCTTATATGATGCTAATAACTCCCGGATGGAATGTATCTACTGACCTGACTCAGCATCAAAGATTTTTATCATGTCCATCATGCCAGCAGCTATCAATGTACCAGAGGGATGCCAGCAGAGAGAGATAATACGACCTAGAAAATCACAGGAAACAAAATGTCACCAAGTCAAAGAAAGGGTTACAAATAAAAACAATGGTTTTAAGTTAAAAAATGTTCTTAAAATGAATGTCTCATTTGATCATAACTTGTAAAATCAAGCAGCTCAATCATTGTGTTATTATTCAAGCTAGGGATGTCCAAATACATGTCAACTGTAAGCTACATTTTTTGCATGGATTTCATTAAGAATTTGACTAATGGTGTTTGAGTAAAACACCTGGATTGAGAAATAGTTCAATATTGCACATTACATTTTTGCGAATAAAACTGCAATATAACCAACACTTATTATTTCAAAAAATGCAAATGTAATCACGGGCCTTTTGTTATTATGTTAGCTATGATTCAGGGTAAATGTGTGATAACATTGCTGGATACTGTCCAATGTAAGCGTATCTATATATTTATACAACTGCCAGTTGAAGAGCAGAAATACCTCTGGGTCAATTTGAATCTTACCCTTTTGCCTGTCGAGGTTTCTTTGAAACTGAATCCTCTCTTCCAGTATTTCAAATATTTTCACTGTCCCGTCTTCACAACCAACCTGGATTAGAAAACATTCAGTCAATTTATTATCGACTTCGAGCAAGGTCACCACGCTGGGCGGAAGAACATTAGCATCAGGAGTAGAGTAGATGAAATATCCACAAGGTGCTGACTGACCGCGAGCAGGCTTCCCTGGCTGTTGCCACTGATGCTCCAGATTGGTCCTCCATAGGCCTCCACTGTGTACCTGGGTCTCAGGTTCTCCAGGTCATACTCTGTGATCTCTCCATTCAGCCCGGCACTGAACAGGCGCTGGCCCAGCCAACACAGAGCCTCCGCAGCCCGGCCGTCCTGCCCTGGGATGACCTGTGGATCAACATCAAAACATGTTGAAAGTGCATGGAAAGAAAAGTGGAACTGAAGATGAAGCCCTAAGGGTTCAGAGCTTTCTTTAAAACACCACTGGCTGCCTCATTTCATTCATTCAAGACCGTTTGAATGTTAGTGCTGTTCAGTTGTGGGTCCTTTTAAATTGTCTATTGTTTTTACTATATGGCTGTTATTGTTTTATTCTTGTTTATTTTTACCTTTTATTTGTGTTTTACTTATTTTATTTGAAGATTGTAATACCTGAACACACTCCTGCTACTGTAACTAAATAATTTCCCAATTTGGGATCAAATAAAGTACCTATCTCTATCTTTATGGTTTGTGAGCAGAGTTGTGTTTTTTTGTATTTTATTTATTTCTCTGGACAAAACTTGGGGCTGGAGGGAAAGCTGTATTTTAGTGCAGGTTACCTTCTCTTGGAAGTAGTTGTCCGCGAAGTTGAAGATCTCCAGAGCTCCATCAGCCCGGCCCACAGCCAGCCGCTCCGTGCGGGGGTTAAATGCCATGGCTCGGATAGCAGTGGGCATGTAGTCGAAGAAGCGAACACGGTGCACCTTGAACTCAGCCATTTTACTTTGAGGAAAAACGCAAGAGGAAGACTGTTACAGATAGGCAAAACAGAACCGTAGAGCTGTCCGTTACCACACACACCAGGGTTGCCAACTCTCACGCATCTGGCGTGTGACACACGCTTTCACTCTCAATCTCACGCTCTCACGCTGCCCAAACTATTCTCACGCCAAAAACAAGAATACCGAAGACTAGAAACGGTTTTGAAAACTTTTGTCACGTAGTGATCGTCTTCTTCTCAATAGAACATCTTTGATCATGTCTTCTGGCCAATCAGAATCAAGTGTTGTTGCAGGAAGTCCCGACAGAATACTTTTGCTGTGGTACATCTCTATACATCGATACAACATTACGTGTTGATAGAAATCAACACGTAATGAAATAAGACCCCACGGTTTGATGATTGATAGGTGTGGGCTGTCTTTCATTTTGACACACAGAACAATGGGGGCTATCCCCCCTTATCCACAATGTAAAGTAATTCACACAGCCTCTTCCCTCTTCTCTCTGTGAGGAGCAGCAGGTTCAGCTTTCAGAACAAAGTAACAACAAACTAAAATGGCATTAATTTTTTAAATATGTCGTGTAGTAATAGATTTATTTATTTTTCTTCTCAAGAGAGTACCAGAATGTGTATTTTATAGTTAGTAGCCTATTTCAAAACAAACAAAACAAAAATCTCCTGGGGGAGAATCGCCCAGACCCCCCTGCAGGGGTTGGGCTTTCAGCAGGTCAACTCTTTCACTTGTGGAGAAATTTCAGGATTGGCTCCAGGTCGCCCTTTTTATTTACTACAAGACAAATGTGCCTTTTTATTTCATACAGTTCAATTTGGATTGAGACAGGGAAATAATCTAAACCTCACGCGTGGCGTTTCACTGTCAAGGAGAGCGTGTGTAATTACATTGCAAATACTGATTTGAGCCCCACCACTGTATGGGTTAGCTCTACCATAAGGCGCATTCACACCGCAGTACTTTTCCCACAAAGGTTCATGCGAACTTAGTTCATGCGAACTCTTTAGTTCGCATGAACTAAGTACAGATCGCGTTCACACCGGAAAAAGTCCCTGGGGGTGGATTAGGCAAATGAAGCCGCTGACGTCACTTCTTCTTCTTCTGCTTTGGGTTTACTGGCAGGCTACAAACAACTTCACGGCGTATACTGCCGCCCGGAGTCCCCGGCCGGAAGTCCCCGGAGTTGGGGACTGGCTTCAGTAGAAGCTGCTGGGACTCCCAGCCAATCAGAAATATAGCTCTTTTCTCACAAAAGAGCCGCTCGAAAGTCCCTGCTCTCTAGCAGGGACTTTCGAGCGGCTCTTTTCTCACAAAAGAGCCGCTCGAAAGTCCCTGCTCTCTAGCAGGGACTTTCGAGGGGGTAAAAAGGTTCACATGAACTCATTTTAGTACCGGCTCTTTTTGGTGTGAACGCGATAAAAGAGTTCACATGAACTAAGTTCGCATGAACCTTTGTGGGAAAAGTACCGCAGTGTGAATGCGCCTATAGATTACCCAACACAAATACTCTCTCGCAACTGCCGACCCGTATTGCGCATGCGCAGATCTAAGTAGAGTAGAAATGATAAAAAAGTAAAAGTCTGCTGCTTATTGTTCTACTAGGCCAACATAGAGTCAAAGAGTATTTGAGAGTGAGAGTGTGTTAATTAATATATGTGGCAGTTTGGAGTAAGTCTGTAGATTTGTTTGTGTGTGTGTGTTTCATGTAGCCTATAGGCCTCTCACGATAATTTATTTAGTTGGATACATTTTCCAGGAAATTATTGCGAAAAACGATAATATTGTCGGCACCGTTGTATGTCCATTTTAGACCACTGACATAATGATAATATATAATAATAATTCAAGTACATCCTTTCAAACTGCTAGTCACATCCTCATGTAAATGGCAATTTATCGAGTTCATTTGTATTTATCGTATGATAAGTCAATTAATTGCTTATCGCGACAGGGACACAATAACACAGTGGAAACAAACATGTGTTTGACTTTCATTAGTGAATGAAACGTTGTGCCCTTTATAGTCTGTGTCCAATATTGTGTATTTGTATATATTGTATATATTTCATATATATAGGCTATGGTCCCGCTGCTGACACGATAGCAGTCATTTCGTGCGCATATTTAATTAAACCCATGATATCAAAATCTCACTCCAGCCAGGTACCCAAAGTTGGCAACCCTGCACACACACACACCTCCCAGGGAGACACACTGTCAGTATATATAAATAAAGCTCAGTATAACAGTCATAACTCATAATAACATAATAATAATATAACAATTACCTGCTGTTTATCCTCACAGTGTCTACACTTTCTGAGCTGTGAACCCCACGCTGGAAAACATCCGCAGCCACGTTGTGAACCTATGAACCGGAAATGAATTTGACAAACACACAGCACAAACCGGAACAACATCATCACACTGACAGCAGGAAACCGGTGGCGGGAAATACTAGCAGACTATGAAGCACATACAGTAAACGGTTCGGCATAAACACAGCGTTCTGAGAGTTGGTTATTGTTCTCGTATAGTTACTGCTGTGTTGGGCACTTTTAATGCCTCGGTAACGTGTCGGTCTGTTTCATCCTGTTCGTGTTGCAGCACGGTGTCCGCTCTCTAACAGCACGATGGTTCAAATAGTCATAAGGTAAGATACACCGCATGTGTTCAGCCTAAAGGTTTGTGTATACCGCCTGGAGGAGTCCCTGGGTGGAGGAAGTACTCCGATGGTGTAGTACCAGAGTGTAGGAATACTCTGTTACTAGTAAAAGTCCTGCACTGTTACTCAAGTAAAAGTACAAAAGTGTTATCATCAAAATTGACATAAAGTCAAAGTAGTCCTTGTGCAGATTTCAGAATAATATATATGATATGTTTTATAATGATTGATCATGAAAGTGTTCTCAAAGCTGGTGAAGGTGCAGCTAGTTTGAATGACTTTGTATACTGCAGGGTAGCTGGTGGATTTAAAGTATGATTTAACACTTGATTATATTTCACATCATTCATCTACATCTGTGAAGTAACTACATTTATTAAATAAAAGTACACTACTAACCTCTGATTTGTAGTGGAGTAGAAGTAAACAGTAGCAACACATTGAAATACTCAGTTCAAGTACACGTCTCTCAAAAGTATAAGTACAATAGTAAATGTACTTAGTTACTTTACACCACTGATCATTTGTAATAGTAGAGTAACGGTACTGTGAATGAGATAGCACAGGGACAAAACACTTCTTAGGGAACACGTTTATGGAGAATGTAGGGAATGAACCGCAGTGATGTAAGTATATTTACTAAGTACTTAGTTACTTTAGCACATTTATACTTCTATTTCACTACATCTCAGAGGGAAGCGTTGCACTTCCTATCGAGAAACATTTATGAGTGATTTTTAGATTAAAGTTTTGTAAAAGCTTCTTGTCCAGTGAAAACCGTGTACTGTGTTTAACCCTGATAGGTGAAGGTGTTGGTCGTTTGTATTGACACAATTCTTCTCTTTCTCGCTGAAAAACATTTAGAATCCTCTTGGGTCCGGTGGAAAATGCATCTTCACAAGTTGACTTTAGGTAGCGCTTCTCACAGGACAGCAACAGAGCTACATACATATTAATGTCATGCATTGCTGTAGATTTACCAGTATATAAATGTGTTGAACCGAACCTTAAAAACTCCTACAGCAGGAAAACTCAACATACACATGAATGCTGCAGAAATATTAATCACAAAGTAAATCACAGAGAAAGTTTTACTGCGCAATCACTACTTTTACTATTCATACTTTAAGTGAATTTGGATGATAATACTTACATACTTTTACTTATGTAGGGTTGATAATGCAGGACTCTGACATGTGGTGGAGGATATCTCATGTGTATAATGAAGTCCTTCAGTTGATGTGAGGCTCTGTTGGTGCTCCTGCAGATCAAGTGTGGATGGCAGCAGTCCTGCTGAGTGGCTGCTTGTGGAGCTGCAGGGAGAGATGTTCTCCAGACACAACTCTGCTCTGGCAGGGAACGTGATGGGAGACCTGCTCTACACCATAGAGGTGAACACGGTACCGCACACTGCTGCTATCAAAGCAAACTTAGTTTTAGAGTTACAAACAAATCAGGCTCATTCAACAATAATATGGGATATTTGTATCATGTATATTCATAACTCTTTCTCCAGTGCTCAGACACCTAAAAAGTTCATAAAGAAGGACATACATAAAGATTATACAATTCTCTTGTTAAATTAATTGCCAACTATTTTATAATCTTTTTCCCCCCTAAGTAAATAGGTCAGTTCGGTTGTGCCTTCTACATGTCTTCTCTCAGTTGCGACATTGTTTCACTCTCCACCTGCCTTGTCCCGTGTCTCCAGCTACGTCTTTTGTCTTCTCTTATTTTTCATTTCCTCGCTCCTCGGGCCGTTTCTCAATCGCGAGGATATTGGCTTCCAAGCCAATATTTCAAGGATGCTACGTCATCAAGTGGCGCAGCAGGACCGTTCCAATGTCCAGCATACTTGGAATTCCGCCGTGTCCTTGTTTTGGGGGAAATTTCGAGGCTGCACATGGGTAGACTTCGTGTCCTTGAAATCCCCCCAATGCTTTGCGCACGGACCAATTTCCCCAAATCTGTGGCGGAAAATGTAAGGCGGGCCTCTCATATGATGCACACCTGCACACTTGCTAGCCTGTTCCACTCTTCGTTTTCCGAATGCCAGGAAGGATTCTTGTCTGGCTTCTGAAGCAAGTGACTCGGAAGACATTTGCTACCAAGCAAGCGTACTCGCGATTTGAGAAACGGCCTCGGTCTCGGTCTCACCAGAAGTTGATTTGTCTGCGCCATCTTGAGTAGCGTCCCAATGGCCTTATGTTTGCCGGATGGAGCGAGGAGCGAGGAGCGATAATGGAGGAGTGATAATCGAGGAACCACCAGACCATCCTTCGATGAAACCCTCAGACACTCGCCCGCCCCCTTACTGTGTATCGCTCACTGATTGGACGATGCAGTGCATGCACTGATGCTTCTTGACATGAGAGCAGAGTGAACAACAAAGTGGTCAAAAATCATTTTATTCATTTTTTGGGAACATTTTCATGATCGCTTTTTTCGTTTTACATTTTCATTTATTGTCATTTCCATTCAGTCAGTCATTAAGTGCTATTAAAATGTTAATGTGCTACATATCCAAACAAACAAAGTGTGCAATCCAATGAATGTTTTGATAGATAACATATCTCTTTTTCTTCTCTCAATTATTTTATTTCTATTGTGCACTCTAATCAATATTAATCAAACTATTGTTCGTTTATACATTTTAAGAATGGCGTTTATCTTTTTTGAGAAAGAATAAATAAATAAAAAATATTTTATTTATTTGGGTCTACAACAGATGATACAAATGTTTGTGTCAGTAAATGTGTGCTAACAGAGGCGGGGGTGTGTGTGAAAATAACAGGGACAGAGCTGCTGTCAGACGATCAGCTGTGCGGCGTCATCACAAACGGACGTGGCTTCACGTGACGCTCCGGAGGAAAGGACGTCCCATTGATCTTAAAACTCATTTCCCTGCTTCTCGTGGTTTCCTTGCGTCTCTCCTTGCTTCCCTGGTGGGAGGGACTAGACGCAGGGAAACGACGCAAGTGAGGGACGCAAGGATTTCATTTTACGGCATAAGTTGTTAAATGTTTAATAAGCATAACTTACATTATCCACTTTCTCAGTCACGATCGGTTGTTTCCATTAACAGCCAAATGTTGTCTAATTCAATTCATTCATTTAATATGTGGGCACAATCTATTGTTGGACAACATTTTCTCCTTTCCTTCTGTAAAGGAAAGTCCAGTGTTTCCCCAGCTAAAGGAGCTTATAAAGGAAGCGTTGAAGCTCCTTTCCATCATCTAGATCTAGACAATTTGAACATCTCTTGTCATGGTCGCCAGTTCCCTGGTAATTTCCCTGCTTTAGATACGCTCCTGAGCAAAAATAGACTTGACTGCAAGGTCAAACTATGCCATGTTGGGTCTTTACATTTTAAGGGAAGTCTTTTGAATTTGATGATTACAAATGTGTGAGAACTCTGTTTGAAGATCTAAGTTGTAAGCTTCATCAAGTGAAACAAGCTAGTTTCTCTTTTTTTATTTATAGTCATTTTTTATTTAATTCTCTTAGGCCCAACCTCGAAATATACAAGGAGATTGTAGCGCTTGTCTTTTTTCAAGCATATATTGCAAACACTTATCTCAGCGTATCCATTGTGAAGTTTTGATGCGTTTGTGTTTCTTCTGTGATGTTCAACTGAATGTATTATTATCACTAAAAGTTTAAACCAAACTAGTCATGGCTCTTAATGCTGCTGTCTTTCTTCCTCCCTCCACCAGGGGGTGCCAGTGCTCATTGTAGGGCACCATATTCTTTATGGGAAGCAGGTGAAACTGGAAAAACCCTTTGCTGTACTCACCAAGCATTCCAGCCAGGGTTGCCGTGACAGTGACAATGAAAACAATGATGTCCCACAGTTACCCATGGAAACCAAGCAGCCAGGAGCCCACTCCACCTCCTACTGCGTGACCGCGCTCATCAAACGGAAGCTGATCTTCAAGACGCGGCCCAAACCCATCATCACCAACGTCCCCAAGAAGCTCTAGTGGGACTGCAGCGCCTCCTCACGGGGTCAGAGGTCACCTGATCCATCTGACCGTCAGAGGTCATTGCCCTCTGATATCATGCAGTGTGATTACATGTGTACATCTGATCCATCCTGTAAACCTTTAAACCAGGTCGGGTTCCAACGAGAGACTTTAATGACGCCTCTTTCCAGTATGAATAAATATTGTATTATATATCCATCCATCCATCTTCTTCCGCTTATCCGTGGTCGGGTCGCGGGGGTAGCAGTTCCAGCAGAGAGCCCCAAACTTCCTTTTCCCTGGCGACATCAACCAGCTCTGACTATGACTGTATTATATATGTTGTATTATATTCCTTACATTTGTATAAAACTGAGTATTAGGCCAATACTGACTCACTGACCATATATGGGATCCGATGATAATCTCAGTGCTGACCTTGAAAATGTACACTTAATAAATGTCATGTTTTTTTTAATGTTAAACGACATATTTGCTACCTTCAGATTAAGTCCAAGACAGCCAGACACAGAGCTGGCCATATAGTCACACTCTGAATATGATGCTATGATAAAAATCATAGTTAATGACATTCAGAATAATAAGAGCAGATGTACTCAGATGGCAGTAACGAAGTACGTTAACTCAAGTACCGTACTTAAGTACAATTTTGGAATTCTTGTACTTTACTTGAGTATTTCCATTTTTTAATACTTTGTAATTCTACTCAACCACGATTCAGAGGTAAATGGTGTACTTTTACTCCACTACATGTTTTTAATACCTTTAGTTACTTCACAGATGTGGATGAATGAGTGAAATCTAATCAAGTGTTAAATCAGACTTTAGTTCCACCTGGAGTAAATTCACAAGCTACCCTGCAGTCTACAAAGTACTTCAAACTAGCTGCACCTTCACCAGCTTTGAGAACACTTTAATTGTTAGCAGAGTAAGCATAACTTCATTGCTGTTTAGCATCCAAATAAGCGGAGGAATAACGAAGCATCAGAGACAGTGGCATTTCATTCAACGGGCCCTCCCATTGGAGGCGCGGCTTTATTTATACCCATCATTGAACTTTAACCTGGTTCACTATTGGCTTCCAGTCATGCACAACAAATAACAAACACAAATTAGTAACACATTTACCTGAATGTTAACACCCCCACTTGATATCACATTGTGGTCTTTTAACAAATAAACACATAAGGTTCTCTACCTTACAGAAATTGAAACTCTAGCTTACAGGCATTATTACTCTCCAAACATAAACTTTGCAAACTTAATCAACTTAAACTTTGGTGCAGGTTTTGTCATAACATCTGCCACCATCTGGTCTGTTGGACAATACATCAGATTTGTTTTTCCCCCTTCCACAGTTGACCTCAGAAAATGATATTAATGTGTTAACAGAATTCTTTGCCAACGCTATTGTGCCCTGGTTGTCTTCGTAAATCGTAGGTAGTGTATATTCACATTTGTCAATGCCCTCTAGTCGTTGTATTAAGTACATACACTCCTGCATAGTAGCTGCTAAAGCCATACTCTGCTTCACAAGTTGATAAAGCGACAGTTGGCTGCTTTTTGGTTTTCCAGGAAACCAGTGGCCCGCTCTCATTAAGGCTAACACAATAACCTGACATACTCCGTCTGTCGGTTAGATCAGCAGCCCAATCTGCATCGCTGTATGCGTGTAAGCCCAGTTTTTCACTCTTACATTTCCGGTAACACAGTTCCCTGTCGATTGTACCTTTCAAATATCTCAGTACATGTGTTACAGTAGTCCATTGCTCTTCTGTCGGCTCAGAAAAATACTGGGACAGTTTACTGACAACAAAACTCAAATCAGGCAAGGTGTCGCTCTCGGTTTACAATCCTGCATTTAAACCTTTCAAGTATTTTGTTCACATATTTCTTCTGTGACATCTTTACACATGAATCAGTTTGATCAAAATCAATGCCCAGGAAATGTTTTAGTGGGTCTTTGATCCTGATTTTAGCTGAGCATCTCTTTAACAACTTTCAATGCATTGTTATCACTAGCTGCAATGATTATGTCATCAACCCATATTATCATTATCCCTTTCCAGTTTCTTTTGTAACACAACGGTCAGCAGGGTTCTGTCGGAACTCTTTTTCACTCAGATTTGTTCCAATTTCTGCCTGACTGTTTAAGCCCATATAGTGACTTTTCTAGCTTGTACACCAACTTTTCACCTTTACTGAATTTGACCTCAAAACCCATATATATATATATATACCCCCAATGAACTGATATATGTTTGTTTTTTTGGGTTTTGTGTGTAAAATGTGGAGATGGGAGCAGTTTTTTTCAAGTGTACTTCTTTCTGGTCAGAAGAAAGCTCCGGACAAATTTAACATGGGAGTCTATTGGGAGCTAGGTGGACTTTTTGACAAGTTTTTGTCTCTTCATGCCCTCATGAGGCATTTTGTTTAATTTTATTGCTGAATTATTTTTTATTTTTCAACGTAGGAGAGGTTTTCCTACAATTCAAGCATACAATTATGTCCCAGGAGTGTAGGGTTTGGGAATTATGGCAGTTTAAAGAAGAAGATGTAAGGCAAATTTCAAGCTGTCCTCCACTGTGACATCACGCACTCTAAGCCTTAACGAGCTGCGCAATACACACTTATGTTAAAATCTGAAGAAAGCATCTTTACCAAGCTCCAAACTAAGTTAAATATCTCAAAAAGTGTCAAAGATATAAAAAATCTGAATAACAACAAGTTTTATAGCTGAAGGTCTTGTGATCATTTTAAAGTTGGAATGAAGTCTCTAGCTGAAAGTATGTGGAAGGAGTAGCATTTGGCGCAAGGTGTAGGTAAAAGAGGATTTGAAGGTTCCTCCCAAATTGAAGACACTACCATTTTGCAGATTACAGATTGATTAGATCACCAGTGTGAATTTCTAATACCTTAGCTGGATCTCTTATGATCCTGATAAATGCTTTGACTAGTGTTTGCCTTGAAGTAAATCTTTAAGCTGCAAGCTAGTTTTGATTTTATAGTTTGATAAGTGAGATTAACTAATGATTACATGTTAAAACATATTAGTTTGAAAAATGTTTTTGCTATTATGTATCTGTGATTTTACATGTGTTCATTATTATGCTTTTGACAAAAAGATGCTCCAATCCTATTGTGATTGGCTGTCTCAATTAGTGTGATTGAATGTTTCAATCTTATTATGTTGTTATTTATGTGATTGTTACTGATGTAATTGATGTGGATTTACACAACATAAGTCCACACTCAAATCTGAAGATTCCCATTGATTTAAGTATTGAACAAATTATTATTAAATTAAGGTTTTAGGTTATCAAAATTGATAAAAAGAGAAGACTGTCAGGGAATAGTTCTGTATACATGTTTACCTTTTGCCCTCTGACGCAGCTGCCCAACCTTGGGCAGCCGCTATCTCCCTTAAGGAGGGGCTGCCCTAGCATTTTGTTGTTGTTACCAGTTTGTGACCGGGCAACTCTCGGTCAGAGATAGTTATTGTTGTGGGACACCTGAGCACATCCTCCTCAGGGTGTAGATGACCCCGAGCCATAAGCGACAACAAATGTGATTCAGTTTCACCAGCTGTTTAGTCTATCTATTGAAGAATGTTGATTATTACTCTCTGAACTAGTTCAAACCTGGAGCTACAGGAGGGCTCTTCAGAACTGATTGTGGCATCTCAACCGTGTGATCAAACCGTGGCCGTGACATGTCTTGTGAATTCTCCGGCCGAAGCTCCAAATAAACCGTCAGTGTTTGCCATCAAAGCTGCAGCTGTCCTCGTGTCTCTCTGAGTCCTGACTCCATCAAAGCTGCAGCTCTCCTCGTGTCTCTCTGAGTCATGACTCCATCAAAGCTGCAGCTCTCCTCGTGTCTCTCTGAGTCATGACTCCATCAAAGCTGCAGCTGTCCTCGTGTCTCTCTGAGTCCTGACTCCATCAAAGCTCCAGCTCTCCTCGTGTCTCTCTTGCGGCTTTCACACCAGCGCTTTTCCCTTAACTCCGAGCTAGAGCTTTTCTGGTTCAGCTCCGGTTTCCCTTTTCTGCTCCCGCTCTGTTCACACCGCCCAGAGCCCGACTGGTGCTGCTGCTGCTGCGTCATGACGTCACCGTTTACATCGCTGATTTGCTCCCCAACGGCATTACGGCGCTCACAACAACAACGGGGAACTGCGTCGGGTCGATGATCGTTTTGCTTTTAATCACACAAAGCCAGATTAAATTAAATAACGACTTCTCCAACCTTATGCTTTTCTCCAGAGTGCCGTGGTTCATTGTTTATTAATGTGTTTCTGCGGCATTCAACTGCTGCAGTGTTGGCTGCTCTTCCACGGGAGTTTATTCTCCCGTTAGCTCCCGGTTAGCTCACACTGCAGCGGCCGCTCTAAAAGTATTCACTGTCCGACTCACACAAGCAGCTGATACATATCCCCAGTTCCCCTTAAGTGAATGTGTGTCAGTCTGAATTAGGGTTGCCAACTTCCAGACATGGAAAAACGGGACACATGCATGTGTCCCTCGCGCGCGCGGGGGACATTTTGTAAATTTTGTCCAAAATGTTAAAAAATAAAATATTTGAAAAATGGTATTAAGTAATGAAAAGTATACATGATGTGAACATGCACGGTACATCATTATTAGACTTAATGTTATCCTTCAACCAACCATTTTCCCATCAATCGGCTGACTGACTCTCACACACAAAAACAGCACCACGACAGCGCCTTCTCTCTCTCTCTCTCTCTCTCTCTCTCTCTCTCTCTCTCTCTCTCTCTCTCTCTCTCTCTCTCTCTCTCTCTCTCTCTCTCTCTCTCTCTCTCTCTCTCTCTCAAAACCACACGTTAACAAATAGAACAATAGTTGGCTTTTCCAGAGAGATTGATCAGTATCAGTAACCTCCTCACCTGCTGCAACCTCGGTGGGAGGAGGACACAGCTCTTTTAGAATATCCCTCACAGTTTTGGGGCCAAGCACATTGACTGTTATCATCTCAGCCTTTATTCTTCCACATTGCATTTTCTTTGCAGTGTTCGAATCACTAAACATGGCACTTGCCCGCTTATTACTGCAGTCCATGCTGTTGTAACTCAAACCATGCTTAACTGTGTGATACACTGATGTTACCTCACATGCAGCAACTTTGTCTTGTTCTGCAGTTGAACTGCCGAAGAATTTTGTAATATTTGATGCACCTTTATTTTGTATTGCTCGCTTGTGCTGTGCCAGCATGCTGTTTCAGGTCGTTTTCTCCACCGTGACCTATTGAAAACTCCCTCCGACACAAGGTGCAGAAGACCCGAGACAGATCTCCACTCACGGGCTTTACCCAACTGTATTTTCCTTTCCACTGTGTGTTGAAAGACACAAGTCTTTTCTTTTTAGAAGGGCCAGGGCCCAGAACCACATCCTCTCTCTCTTCTCCTCTTTCATCGCCACCTCCACCGGCAGCGCTCATTTTCCACTACTGAACAGGCTGACATGCCACACAAACAATGATGCCGCGCCCGTGAAAATCTCACATACACGTGCGAGCATTGTGCCTGCCCTGTCAACTGAGCGGTCCTAGCGCCCTTCGCGGCCAGACACACTGCATTGCGCGCAAACATAATTTTTTATTTTATTTTCCCCTTTACACGGGAATCCGGGACAAACAATGTCCCGTACGGGACACGCCCCTTTTGGCTCAAATACGGGACGTCCCGGCTAATACGGGACGGTTGGCAACCCTAGTCTGAATTGACGCTGTTTGGCATTACAACGCTGTTATGAAATTTTCTCTGGTATAAAATGGGTGATGTTAGCATAGCAACCGAAGCTAAACTGACTACTTGCTATTGCTATCCTATTGTGGCATAAACCGTTTGCTACAGGCACATTTTACCGGCGTATTTTTATTATGATTCTACTTGTGATAGTCGGACACGACAACCTGTGCAGCCCATGTATTGATTCCATCCGATAGCTGCTATAATACAAAACAAAACGTCTGCCTCTCCACAATGATCAATAACAGTGAACGGATGGTCAAAGTAAGGTACAAATAAACAGACGCCACCTCTTAGCTCCGAAGCTCTTGCCTCTAGACCGACAATTTTTTGGAGCTGGAAGTAAACCGGATTCCGGAGCTAAGAGGCGGCGCCGCTGCAGTGTGAACAGGAAAAACCGGCACTTTTCAGGCTCCAGCTCCGAGTCGGAGCTGAAAACGCGTTGGCGTGAAAGGGGCATCTGAGTCCTGTCTCCATTGCTTCAGAAGTTTCCCCCACAATAGTGACTACATGGGAACAGCTGAGCGAACAGTTTGGTGAAAAACATTCACAATAATTGACTCAGTCTTCCAGCCAGCAGCAGTTTGAAATCTTTCCAGAACATGTACAGTGTGTAACTATGTGTGTGTTTGTTTGATGAAGGTGGTTCCCATGCTGAGGTGAAACCACAGAAGTAAACCTCCATCCTGTTGGTGTGTGGTGACTGAAGGGGCCAATTCATTCAGCTGCTGTAGAGCTTCATTCACACACCTCCCACATTCAATCACAAATGCTTTTAAAGTCATACCAAGAAGCGTGTTGTTAAAGGCTCAGTCACTCTAATCAGCGACTGATTACTCACATGGCTTCATCGAGAGCTCCTGTAAAGTAATCCTCATGCAGCTCAAATGACCATGATCCTGCATGTGGGGGGGATATATATAGTAATGCGCAATGTAAACCAAAAATTATATTTTGGTTTTTAAAGGCTGAATGGTGATAAAATATATATATATCTAGTTTCTTTTTTTTACAGAAACAAAAAGTAGAAAGGAAATATACCCAGCTACTGTTGGCATGACAGTTTTAATAATAAAAGAAGTACAAATTCTAAATATTATCCCATTAATTTGTTATTGTCATTTACATAAAACAGCTCACTTTTTACATGACTGTATTTGTATTTGAATATTTTTCAAGAAACTGTTTAGAGCTAGCGCAAGGAAGTTAAGCAGTTCATAATGTCCTTTATAATATCTCTTTTTTATTAGGCAATGAACCACAATGGTACGGATAAACATGCAACATGTTTTACACATACACACACATACACATATCCTAATTTCTATCACCATGTGTGTGTGGCAGCATTACATTCATACTCTGCTAACTGAAGCTGGCACCATGACATAAAGGTATATTTGAAAAATACGTTACTGTGGTCGTTCAGTCGTTTAAAACACCAGCATTTCAAAGATAGAGTGGGGAAATGTACACATTGACCTGAGGATGGCCAAAAAATAAATACCTTATATCCTCGGCGAACCATGAATGTTAACCCCACCTACTACAGTACACGTTTTATGCAAATCCAGCCACTACTCATAAATGTATTGGATCAAGTGGAGAATTTGATCAGATTATGGCAGGTCACCATGTAATGTGGTCACAGTGAGAAATCATCAATGCCACTAATTCCCCACATTTATGTACAGTATGTTTATAGTTTCTTCTGAACTTATTCAGAATGCAGAATAAGAAAATCATCTACTACATTTTCAGTTTGGTTTTAAAGTATCATTCATCTCTTTAAAAGGCTTGTTAGTCTGTTCATTTTCTTAAGGATTTATACTTGGAGAATGTATTAAATACTGCCCTCTATTTATTGGGAAAATACATCATACAGTATGTCTTTGTTACGATCTATCACATCAGTTTGCTGTTTTATTTTTTAAAGTTTTCACCCCCTGTGTTATTTATTTCCTGTGTCTGTGTTCTATTTCATCCTTACTGACCGCCAGAGGCTGTGCTTAGCACTGAATATCTTCTGTCTCGCGCATGCGCATGTTGAATATTTATATCAACAAATCACGTGTGATCTCGTATGACCCCGGAAGGCATAAGTTCCGGTGTTGTCAACGAGTTCAGTCCTTTTTCATCTTCTCGCTGCACAGGTTACTACTTTATGTGTAGAAGCCAAGCTAGCTTATTGAAAATTAGATTCTAGCTCATCGCTTCCTGTAGCCTTGTGATCGTCTCGATCGGAGCTGGAGGCTAGAACGCTCGCCCTCCAAAGGCTGCGACGAGCTGTCGCCCTCACAAGGGAGGGGGCCGCAGTGTTCACCGCTCAGAATCCGAGGAGCTCCGGAGCGATAAAGAGCGGACGCTCCTGCACGTCAGTCGGTGAGATCGCCACCATTTATTGCTGATTGTGCTATCCATTCTCAAGCCAATGAGATAATTGTGTCCAAGTTAGCCGAGTGCTCTCGCTCAAGCTAATATGTTACTGTACTAGTTAAGAGAGTGTCTCTGCTCCCCTCTCACGGCACACATTTGGTTCCTTACCTGTTCCATCCTCCAGTTAGCTGAGTGCTCTCGCTCAAGCTAACTCGTTACGGCGCTAGTGAAAAGAGTGTCTTCGCTCCCCTCTCACTGCACACAATTGGTTCCTGTTCCATTCTCCAGTTAGCTGAGTGCTCTCGCTCAAGCTAACTTGTTACGGCGCTAGTGAAGAGAGTGTCTTCGCTCCCCTCTCACGGCTGAAGCGTTGAAGCTTTAACGCACGCCGCTGTGTGGATGGGCCGTAAGGCTCTTTCCCGTCTTACGTCTGATGGCCGAGCCCTGGCTGCCATGCAGGATGCGGCAAGAATCGGCCTTGACCACATGCCGGCTGTTGAGCCTACCATTGCTTCCCTCATAGTTTCCCCTGACGAAGCTCTGAGGTCGGAGGCCAGGTGCCCTCGACCCCAATGTCGGGTCACTGATGACCTGCTCACTAAGGCTTACGATGCAGCGGCGCGCATGGACCGTATAGGCAATTCCCTCTCTCACCTCATGCTCGCCCTCTCAGCTTCCCTGCAGCAGGAGGCTCTTAGCGCTTCCTCTACCAGCCTCAGTGACACCTCATTACAGGCGTTCACTCTGATGTCTAGAGAGCTTGGGCGCCTGATGTCCACTCTCGTCTAGACTTGTCGCCAGGTTTGGCTGGCACAGTCACCCTTATTAGAGAAATGTAGGAGGACTCTCCGTGTTGTCCCAGTGGAGCCGGGGGGCTGTTTGGTTCAGCTGCCCCCCGGTAGGCCTAGAGGTTCAGTGTCTGCCTCCCATCGGCTCGCCCCGGTGCCCGCCATGGGCCTCAGCGTCCCACGAGGGGGCCGTCCTGCTACGGTCCTGTTAACTCGCCCCCAAGGCAGCCTCGGCATCCGGTGCCTAACCGCCCCCCCCCCCCCAGAGCCTCCAGAGGCCGGAGGGGCAAGGTACTGAGGGTCTGGGGCCGGCTGTCGGTTATTTCTCCCAGCAGCAGCTCAACTACTGGGTAGCTCAAGCTTCAGACCCCTGGGTGGTTTCCACTTCAACCCAAGGGTACAAGCTTCAGTTCCGACGCCGGCCCCCAGCCTTCAGCCGGGTCAAAATGACCACAAATAAGCGACCCGGCACAATAAATCGCCCTAAACAAGGAGCTGTCAGTCCTCCTTGCCAAGGGTGCAATCGAGCCTGTGGACCCGGCTTCTACTCAACCTACTTCCTGGTAAGGAAGAAAAGCGGTGGACTTCACCCCATCCTCGATCTGAGGGGACTCAACAAGTTACTAAAGATTTTACCTTTCCATATGCTGAGCACAGCGGACATTCTTTGTACCGTTGCCAGGGGGGAATGGTTCACGTCCGTCGACTTGAAGGACGCTTATTTTCATGTGGCTATTGTGCCTCATCACAGGCAGTTTCTTCGCTTTGCCTTCAGAGGCCGTCATTTCCAGTTCAGGGTGCTCCCATTCGGACTCTCCCCCTCCCCAACGGTGTTCACCAGGTGTGTCGCGGCAGCCCTCTCGCCCCTGCAGTCTCAGGGTATGAAGATTCTGCCATACTTAGACGACTGGTTAATCTGTGCACCATCCCGGTTGCAGTCGACCCAGGACACGGCTCTCCTTCTCTCTCATGTCGCTCGGCTAGGCCTCAAGTTGAAGATGAAGAAGAGCTGTCTGAACCCCTCTCGGAGCCTAACCTTCATTAGTGTGGCTCTGGACACAGTCACTATGCGGGCCTGTCCATCTGCTCAGCGCCTGGACGACATCCTCCAGCTTCTTCCCATCTTCAAAAGGGGCAGGTATCTGGCATATATCCTTTTTCTCCGCCTCTTGGGCAAGCTGACAGCTGACTCAACTGTCGTTCCATCGGGCTTGTTGTCACTGCGCCCCCTGCAGAGATGGCTGAACGGCCTCCACTTAGACCCCAAGTTGCACAGGCACAGACAAATCAGGGTGTCACAACAGTGCCTCTCCACTCTATCCCCATAGAGGGAGAGGTCATATATGTCGAGGGGCGTGGCCATGGGCTCCGTCCCTTTCTGCAGAGAGACCGTTACGACGGATGCCAGCCTCTCGGGGTGGGGTGCGGTGTGGCAAAACAGGACAGCTCGTGAGCAGTGATCTGCTCAGGACTGCACAGAACACATCAACGTGCTAAAGCTGCGAGCTGTGCACCTAGCACTCAGGCACTTCCTGCCATACCGCTCGGACAACACTGCAATGGTGTATCACATAAATCACCAGGGCGGGCACCAAATCTGCATGCTTGCTAGAGGTGTCCCAGACTCTCCTGACCTGGGCAGCTCCTTTCCTGGCCAGCCTACGGTCAATGTACTGTATCTACCCGGAGAGCAGAACCAAGTCGCCGACTTCCTCTCCCATCACAAGCCTCCACCGGGCGAGTGGCGGCTTCATCCAGAGGTGGTGACCAGCATCTGGGGTCTCTTCAGCATAGAGAAGACACCCTGGCTCATTCATGGCCAGGGTTCTCTATGCCTATCCACCCCTTCCTCTGATCCTACCAACACTCCTCAGAGTGCTTCATCAGGGCCACAGGCTTCTTCTGGTGGCCCCCTTCTGGCCAGCCAGGACTTGGTTCTCCGTGCTGCACAGACTCTGTTGTGGGACGCCTTGAAGTCTCCCCAACAGGAAGGACCTCTTGTCTCAGCTGGAGGGTCGGATGTGGCACCGCGACCCCTGCCGCCTCCAGATGTGGATCTGGACACTGGAGGGCCCGACCCGCTGCTGAGCGACTGCATAGAGCCTGTCAGGAGGACTATTCTCAATGCTAGGGCACCATTTACACGTAGGCAGTACGAAAACAGGTGGAAACTGTTTTCTGACTGGTGCCAAGGGCGAAATGAGGACCCAGTACATTGCTCGGTGCCTACTACCCTTGAGTTCCTGCAATCCCTCCTGGACGACGGCCGGTGTCCCGCTACCGTCAAGGTGTGTGTGGCTGCTATATCAGCTCAACACGCAAGGGTTGACAACAACACAGTGGGGAGCCATAGGTTGGTATCCCTCTTTTTAAGGGGAGCTCTGAGGCTTCGCCCCCCGAACATCCCAAGGGCTTCTACATGGGACCTGCCCTTGGTGCTGGATGCTCTATGCTCGCCTCCCTTTGAACCCTTGTCACAGGCAGAACTGAGGTGGCTCTTAGCTAAGACTGTTTTCCTTCTTGCCATCACTTCAGCAAAGCGTGTAAGCGAGCTTCAGGCCTTGTCCGTGAACAGCTCGTCCGATAGCTCAGGTGTCACCTTATGGCCGAACACAGCGTTCCTCCCTAAGGTGCTGGCACGCTCTCATTTTAATCGGCCTATCCAGCTGGCATGGTTTGACCCCCCATCAGGAGAGGGGGAAGAGAGGTCAAGACTCCTATGCCCCGTGCGGGCCCTTAGAGCTGATGTCCAGACTACCGCAGGCATACGTCAGTCTGAACAGCTCTTTCTGTGTTACGGTGGTCCTAGAAGGGGCTGTGCGCTCTCAAAACAGCGCTTGTCCCACTGGATCGTGGACGTCATTGCCCAGGCATACAAGGTGAATGACCGTCCTTTGCCACCCATTACATTACATTGCATTTAGCTGACGCTTTTATCCAAAGCGACTTACAATAAGTACAATAAGTACATTCGACCAGGAAGACACAACCTTGAACCCAGAGTAAAGTGCCACTCTACCAGGAGTGTCTCCACGTCATGGGCGATCTTGAGAGGTGTGCCCCTGGAGGACATATGTGCCGCGGCCACATGGGCATCCCCGAGTACATTCGCCAGATACTACAGGGTGAATGTTGCCGCCCCTCACCAGCTGGGTGTGGTCCTCCTGCGGAGTCCACCTAGGCCATCCTTATAGGGTAAGTATTCAGACTTCCTTGTGACTCTGTTTGTATAAGTCATCCAGTGCTAAGCACCGCCTCTGGCGGTCAGTAAGAAGAACGATAGTTACGTATGTAACTACGGTTCTATGAATCCTGGATGACCGCCAGAGTTCTTGGTCACTCGGAATCTTGTGTTTCCACGAGAAGATTCCATAGGACTGAACTCATTGACAACACCGGAACTTATGCCTTCCGAGGTCATACGAGGTCACACATGACTTTGTTGATATAAATATTCGATCTGCGAATGCGCGAGACAGAAGATATTCAGTGCTATGCACCGCCTCTGGTTCATAGAACCGTAGTTACATATGTAACTATCGTTTTCCCTGCTGTTTGATTACCTGATTGTGTTCACCTTGTGTCTTTGTGTTTTCCTGCCTTCCCCAGCTGTGTTTTGTCCTTGTGATTAGTCTTGCATGTATTTAAGTTCTGCTTTTCTGTTAATTTTTGTCAGATCCTTGAATGTCTTTTTTGCAAGAGTTCAGCTTTTTGTTTGTTGGAGAGTTTTGTTATTTTGAGTTTTGACTTTGACCGATGTCCTGTACGACGAAGCCAGTTCAACAGACCCTGGATATCTTTGAGTTATCTGGTTTAACCTGTTAAGCCCTGAGTGTCACATCCTGGCCCTGGCTGATCGCCTCACTCCCTCACATGTGCATTTTCGATCCCTGTTAATCACCTGCCTGGCCTCAATGAGCCTCAGCTGTCCCTAATCATTACTCCTCACCTGTGTATTTAGTCTGTGCTGTTTCCTTGGTCAGTGCCAGTTCGTCTTGTCTGTATAGCAGAAAGTGCTCCATGTTACTCTCCTGACGTAAGCTATTGTTCTAGCTGCTTAGCATTTGTACCAACCTAGTGTTTTTTTGTTGCTTCTTTAGTAGTTTTCCGCCAACTTAGTTGGTTGTTTCGTTCATTTTTCGATCATTGCCTGTTTTATTTTTATCTTTTGGATTAAACGCTTGGCTGTTTTTCAGGTCTCAGGCTCGAAAATGACATTCCCAGAACAAATTACCATATCCCTTCTAAAAGGGTTAAATTAATAATCTTTGTTCTCAAAGTAATGATAAACCTGTGAGTTGGATGTAGAAAAAGTCAGAATCAACATAGATGTTTTTTATTTTAAAGAAAATTCAGATTGAACATAGTAAAAAAAAAGTAAATGATCAGATCAGATCGATGGGTTGGACGTGCAGCTACGATAAGTAATAGGGGTGTTATGAGTGAGTTTCTGTGCAAAACGCCGTTAGCATTTTTCGCTCGTGGCTAATTCATAGGCTCAGCGCTAGCTTTGTGGGTTTAAAAAAAAAAAAAAGATCAGTTAGCTGAGTTTCTTCCCGTTACATGGATATAAAACATTCATAGTTTATTGAATATTAAGATGCTCTCAGACGCTGTTTCCTGCAGATGACGCGTTTTACCCCCCGGTATCGGGGTACGGTGTAGAAGAGCTTAACTAACCCTAACAAACGAGATTTCGCTAAGCGGTCCTAAGACGCTGGTTATCAACTCGGTAAATCCACCCAGGGTTTATAGCCCAATTCCAATCCACCCCCTACACCCTACCCCTACACCCTACCCCTACACACTACCCCTCCGTTTGCGCGGAGGGGCTGCCACATTAAGTGCTGTTCCAAACCAACAAGTGTGGAGGGGGAGTGGGTTATCAAGCCCTCAAACAGTGAGGGTGTTTCTCAATGTCGCGGACGCTTCCTTGGTAGGACATGTCTTCCGAGTCAGTTCCTTCAGAGGCTAGGCAAGAATCCTTCCTAGCATCGGAGAACGAATAATGGAACAGGCTAGCAAGTGTGCAGGTGTGCGTCATATGCGAGGCCCCGCCTTAAATTGAGCTCGATTAGTTTGACGACTCATAACTGATTTGCGAAGATGTAGCCTACTTGAGTAATTTTATTTATGTAAAATGATCATCTCTCCAGGACAGAACCACTAAACTAACATAAAACCTTCTCCTTCTGTTTGCAGCCTTGAAAAAGTCCTGGAGGATAAGCACGCAGCCATAAGTAAATCATAAAATCAACATTACCAATCAATAACACAATTTGTATTCATATCATACTTGATGTCTGCAAACCTTTTTTACACATATTGGTGCACATTGTAGCATAAACCACAAATATCAACAAAAGAGGCAAAGTCAAAACAAGGTTCATTTAAATTATTTATTTATGTGCAATACGCTCTAAGGTCTTATTCAAACCTAATAGTCCGCTTCTCTGGTGTGCAACAGACGACAGTTTGTTACATTGTTTCATTTTTCAGAAGGTTGGGTTTGCATTCACACGGGCAAAACTCAAACGGACTATAAACTTTAAACACACATTTACTACGCCACTGAACATAGCCTACTTACATTTAAATGTGTACTTCCTGGATTCAGCCATTTTCCGCCAAAGATTTGGGAAATTGGTCCGTGCGCAAAGCATCGTGGGGATTTTAAGACCGCCGAGGATACACATGTGCATCCTCGAAATTTCCCGCAACAAAGGAGTCAGTCCTCGGTAGAATTCCAAGGATCCTTTATATTGGAACAGTCCTTCGGCGGGATTCGATGACATAGCATCCTTGAAATAGTGGCTCTGAAGGTTCACAACCTCATGATAACCTCATATTTTTTTTATTTAGGATCGTATACCTGTGTTTAGTCTAGAAAAAGGTAAATGTGTGCATTTTATTATAAAGTTTATTTACAGACTGTTGCAAAAACTAAGAAGCTTATAAACATCAGGTTTAAAACTAAAAGAGCTTTACAAAAAAACACAATTAAAAGATGTTTGGAGTTTTATTTTAGTTATTAATTTAATTTTTTGTCCAAGAGATGCTGATTTGAAACCGTTGTTACATACAGTTACGGCATTTCCTGTTTCTGGCGGAGAGAGGGGAGTTTGTCCCAAAGCTTGCCGCTGTATTTACTCCCTCCATCTGAAAGGAGGGAGCCTCGTTGAGCTGCGAATGTCACTCCGCCACGGAGTGGGAGTGGGTAGGGTGTGATTTCACTGTCCGGCTATAGAGAGCCGAAGTCCCTCCCTTTCTGGTGGAACTCCATGGGATCTTATTTAGGAAAAATTATGCATTGAAGTCAATGGCGAGAGAAAAGTTATCTTTCGATCCCGTTTGAATTGTGCCATGAATTACACATATGATGTTTGTCAATCTTAAAAAATAATTTCCAAGTCAAAACAAATTATAATTGTTGTGAAGCAGTGGCGAGCCGTCAGGGCCCTCTAGGCCCTCTCTGACGGCCTAAGATATTCTAAAAAATAATATTTGAAAACATACAAAAAAAAGTTTTTTAGTTATATTCTTCAATAGTTTTACCAAAATAACTTCATTTAATTGTATTTAAAATAACATTTCCAAATAAATAAATCCTTTGAATCTGCCTGTTCAGTTTCTGTTGGAGTGTGAAGGGTTAAAACCTGTTAAACCCCAATCTTAATATTTAAAGGGCACCTATCATGCAAAATGCACCTTTGTACGTCTTTTATACATGATTATGTGTCCCCGGTGTTCCAGGGAACTCGCCAAGTGTCAGAAAACACAACCCTCTCTATTTTCCTCCTTCGCCAAATCTCTAAAAAAGGGGCTGCAACGGATCTGAAAAAAATGGATCCACATTCCGACACTTTTCTACGTCACAAAGACGTACTCCGCTTATTGGTCAACTCTCCACCTATCAGGGGAATGAGCCACGGCCGTGCATTGCCAAACCTCTCATTCGCATACAGGCTATCAGCAGGCTACCGCAGTCACATCTGTGTTTCTGCCTGCTATTGCCAGGATGTCTAAGCCAGTTAAACCACGGACATGTTTATGAACTTCTCTCAAGTCCAACACGGATATGCCTCCAAACTAATGCTACACCCGGGATCAATACCAACCATCCGGGACCAGGCCAGTGAGGACACATCCAATTCTGAAGCTGTAAGTTTTTATTTAGCGGTGTTTTTCCTGATAAAGCTATCTCTTGCTTGTAGCATGTAGCTTAGCCGTATCAATGTCGCCTCAACCCCAACTAGTAATCGGTTAGGTGTTTATATGTTCTTGTAACATTTTATTTTGTACGCTCCGCAGTCTTTGCTTTGTCTTTTATTTTAATTATCAGGCATTTGCGAACATGTTCAGACTGCCGTAATGGCGATCTGTGTGAAGGCTGTAAAGCCACGCCTGGCCTAGCCGATAACACAAGTATTTATTCTCCTATGTATTAGTATTTTGTATCCTCTAAAAAATCATATTGAGTAAGTTATAATAACAAACGTAATCTTCTGGAGGTAAGTGCCGTTTTTTCCAGCGTTATGTAAAAGCTTTTGTGATTGTAGTCTGTAAGAACATCATATATCATCGATCTGTAAGCTAAGCTAACCTACGCTACGCTAACTCACGCTACGCTAAGCTAAGCTAATGAGACATGCCGTTTATTGCAGCGTTATATGTAAAAGCTTTTGCATGTTTACTTGTGTGCGCACATGAATATAAATGGGGGTGTGTTAGGATACAACACTGTATGTATGTATGCGAGGGGACACACACCACGAGTAAAACGGAGCTAAAGCCCTGGTATGTTGTTGTTGACGACATGCATTTACTAATCTCAACCACTTTTTTTGTTGTGCTTTTTTTAACATTGCACAGGCTACGTGGCCAACTTGATGGACCTCATCTTCGACCAAGTCTTTGTGGACCCTGCACCATTATGAGCAACCTGACAGGGAGGAGGTCATCGCCGGGTATGCCACACGGTTCAATTTGGCTGCTGTCTGAACCTAACATAGACATTTCACGGATCAGAGGACAACGCAGGCCGGAATCACCACTCTGATCCTCTCTCCATGGGTTCAAATAACCGTTGATTTTGACAATAAAGTTCCGAGTTGATATCAAATGTGTCGTGATTATTCATGTTTGGATGGGTAAAGAATATTCTGATTTCAAAAGCATAAGGTTGTGTGTGGACTTTTTTTGTCATACACATGGGTGCGTTATGCCATTGCTGTGTAGTATATAATAGTACAATGACAGAATGAAAGATTGCATAAAGCCATATACACCAGTATTTATTTCCATGAACAATATTAGCATTCGTTTTACAATTTCAGTCAAAACAAACCACTCAGTGCTCTATTTGCCTCAACTGTAGTCCAACTGTGTTCAGCTCTGTAAATATTCAATGCATTCTGCAGGGAAAACACATTTAGGCACACAATCCAGGATGATCCACCGTACAGGTTAGAGTCCTCATGTTCCTCCATCCGTCTTTACACCTAGTGTGATAAACATATATTGAATGACATGTGAAAAATGTATTCTCTAAACAGACAACTTAGTGAAGCTAATGTTACGTATGGTATCTCCATGCAGCACATGCTCCGGTTCAGAAGGCATCGTGGCGCAAGTTGCACATGTACCCCTTTAGAAAGAAGTCAATAACTGAGCTTTTAAAACACATGAAACACACATTGCTGACAACTGAGATGTTTGCACCTCCACCAAAACCTCCGCTGCTTCAGTTTCTGGATCAAATTGATAATATGCTTGAACACATGCATTGCTCTGAGATGACATGTGTATTCCACACTCGTAAACACAGCAAGCAGGGGGCGTGGTCAGCTGCTGCTCAGAATTTTCATAGGCAGGTTTGGAATAAAGCGAAAATGAGCGAAACGAGGCATGGCTAAAAAATGATCTGTTTGGTATTTTGGAAAATAAAATGTATAAATATACCTTATATAGGTATGGTCATACACTATATCATTTAAATATAGCATGATAGGTCACCTTTAAGAACCTATTAATGTGTTATACCAGATTAACGGAAATAATCTCAGCTAACTGACGATACAAACCATTTTTACCAAAACAAAACACAAGTCTCATAAGAAGCATCTAAATCAGTGGTTCTCAACTGGTGGGTTGCGACCCAAAAGTGGGTCGCGGACCCGTTTCGAGTGGGTCGCGGATGTGTGAGTGAAGACATTTCTTTTAAAAAAATTGGGAAAAAAGTCAAACTTTTATTTTGAAGGCCCGATTTTCTAACGCTGTGCATGCAGTAGGCGTTGAACTGGAAGTACTGGAGACCATAAACGGCTTTGAAAACTTCTGTCACATAGTGATCATCTTCTCAATAAAACATCTTTGCTGATGTTTTTTCAAGTCTTCTGGCCAATCAGAATCAAGATTGTTGCCGGAGAATAACTTTGCGGTAGAACTATTCTTTATACATCCATGGGTACAACTTCAGATACAAATGAACACGTAATGAAATATGACCCCCGGTGTTATGATTGACAGGTCACAGAACAATGGGAGCTATCTACCCTAACCCACAATTTAAAGTAAGTCACAGACTATCTCCTCTTTGCTCTTCTCTCTGTGAGGAGCAGCAAGTTCAGCTTCAGAACAAAGTGAAAAACAAACAATGGCATAAAATATTATTAATATGTCGGGTAGTGATAGATTTATTGCTGAAAAGCGTATATAACAGCACAATTTTTTGTTGAATAGATTTGAGTGCTTCAAAATGTTGGGTCGCGATTTATTGACCAAGTAAAAAGTGGGTCCCGAGGCCTGACCAGTTGAGAACCACTGATCTAAATGACCCCTGAGCGAAAAATGCTAACGGACATTGGCACAGAACTCAAGATAAAAGCAGTGGCGTTTCTATATGTACAAAAGTGGTGGGGCACAAAAAACTCAGATGTCTATATATAAGCTTCTGCAGTGAGGTTCATGGCTGGTGAGGCACTGGCACTGACTCTTCAGGTTTACAATATATTTATATTTTGACCTAAATCAAAATATAATATTATTTTCAAAAGCTTTTTTAGTCTGATGCTTCAATTAATTTTAAACAGACAGTTCAACAGAAGGATACCCAAAAAATGTAATTTTATCATTTAAATATTGAATTGTTCTCTCTTAGTAAGATCCCATTTTCAATAAAATGGTGGTCTTACCTTGACTTGAAGATGAAGTCTATTTGCCTATCCTTCTGGACAAACATTTCTATTACTTTTTTGTAAAAGTCCTCCTTATCTTCTTGTAGTTTCAAAAGTCTATCATAAATCTAAATGATTGATTTATGATTCGAAAATGATAAGTAGGGTAGACATGTGGATATTATCCGGCTGAACAAAACGTAGCCTACATTTATCTAACAGCTACCTTTCCCACAGATCTTATTTTGAGCTATTTTCTAAAATCCTATGGAGACATCTCATTGCTTTTTTGTGGAGGGAAGCCATGCGCAGCTTACTTCCTGGTTTTAGGACGCGTCTCTCTCCTCCTCTTCACATACCACACTTTTCGCGGCACACGTACTTACAGCCAATCAGCTCTGAATTATGTGAGATGACGTATGGTGGGGATGGCAGCTCTATGCCACTATGGTCATTATTTTTTGCCACACACATTAAATAGGAAAATACTCTGAGCATGCACAGTGTAGTTTTTACAGTCACCGTTTACTTAGACAGTGAGAGGGAGGGGCAGGATCGGGTTTTGTCCATGGTTTTGTCCCACTTGGCTCTAAACAGCTCAATAGGCACACACTGCAGACACTAATTAGAAGAACACATACTAAAACAGCATTGTACAGACGAATCAGATGATTAAACATGATCTTAAAATATATTTTATATATTTTTTAATTTATTTTTTGCATTTTGTTGTAATCATTATTTTAATACTTTCTGCTGACACTAGGTGGGGCTGTGTCCCACCTGCCCCTAATGACCAGTCGCCACTGGATAAAAGTACCCTTATTACTTATCGTAGCTGCACATACAAGATATCCGATTAAAGCTGAGGTTCCACAGATTATTTAGGTATATATATCATCACTGAGTGATCCGAACTCGCGACAGGTGAAGCAAACACAGACATCACAACACGTACCTTTACGGAGCTTCTAGGGAGATCGTCTCACCGTAGCTGTCAATCTGATCAAAAGACGTGTTCAATGGCATTAAAACGAGAAAAAACGCGGCTGAATCGGTTAATCCATAGGTTTTTAACGTCTCTGTATAAAAAAAATTATTTCATTTATAATCCATAATTCCATTTTTATGTAAAAATCGCAGAGCAAAAGTTAGCTGCTAATGGTAGCCACCAGAGTGGCTGCTGCTTCCGGTCTTGGCTATGTGGCAGTTTAACACACACACATTACCAAATAAGGACTATGTGTGAGTTCCCCTCGATTCCATTGGCCCTGACGGTCAGAAAGAGATGTCACATGTCAAAATCCAGCAAGGGGGGCCAGAGATATGGAAAATCCACCCAAATGGCCCCAGAAGAGGTTTTTTTTTGCTAAATCTGTCTAAAAAGGTCAGATATCACTTGTTTTGCATCAATCTTGATACAGGGTACTTATTATATGTTGTACTTTGGATTCCAAAAGCTTTTAGTCTACTAACCCATCATCCAAGGTTAGTTTTCACTATAAGTACAAAATATTTTTTCGACGGACACTATAATTTACAGTTTTTTACCATGTTCAATCTGAATTTTCTTTAAAATAAAAACATCTATATTTATTCTGACTTTTCTACATCCAATTCACAGGTTTATCATTACTTTGAGAAAAAAGATTATTAATTTAACCCTTTTAGAAGGGAAGATATGGTCATTTGTTCTGGGAATGTCATTTTCGAGCCTGAAACCTGAAAAACAGGCTCGGGTTTAACAGGTTTTAAATGAAAGAAGCTCCTTTACGAGTTACTGTGAAGACGGGAGAGCATGTTGGTCCCTCTGTACATTCACAGAGGGCCAGCTATAGTAACTCAATGAGAGAGTAATGTCAAATGACAGTACAATTGACCAATCATATCTTCCCTCTAAATGGGTGGGCTTTAGTTTCGCGGACTTTATGACAAGTTCCGCCCGCTGTGAAGTCTATGCAAGTCGTGCAGTGACGCGTCCTAAAACCCGGAAGTGCGCTCGGGTTCCTTTGACAAAAAAGCAATGGGATTTCTCCATAGGGTTTTGGAAAATAGCTTGAAATAAGGTCTGTGGAAAACCAACCTGTTAGATAAATGCACGTTTTGTTCAGCCGGATAATATCCACATGTCTACCCTACTTTTATTATTTTCGAATCATAAATCTAATCGATAGATTTATGATCGATAGATTTATGAAACGAGTCGTTTTCAAGATTGAGTTACAATGATAAACTGGAGTGGCAAAGGATCAGCTGAATGACAACCTGTCCTTCACTGCAAACATCGCTGCTACAACCCGTTGCTGCAGATATATACGCTGTACAACATCAGGAAGATTCGTCCCCAGCTGACACAGAAAGCCACGCAGGTTCTGGTCCAGGCTCTCGTCACCTCACGCCTAGACTACTGCAACTCCCTCCTGGCTGGTCTAGCTGCATGTGCCATCCGACCTCTGCAGCTCATCCAGAATGCAGCGGCTCATCTGGTCTTCAACCTTCCAAAATGTTCCCACACCACTCCGCTCCTCCGACTCGCTGCACCCTCGCTGCGAGGGGGACCCAAGTTCCCATCAGCAAAAACACGTGGGTTTGCTATCCTGGCTCCAAAATGGTGGAATGAGCTCCCCATTGACATCAGGACAGCAGAAAGCCTGCACATCTTCCGGCGCAGACTGAAAACTCATCTCTCTCGACTCCACTTCGAGCGATAGAATTACTAACAAGGCACTTATATACTAATAAAGGACTGGCTTATCTATAGCCAGTTGAGTAGCACTTGAAATGTTTGGCTCTATGATACCTGATGTACTTATATGATTCTGTTTTCTTCAAGGTTGTGTCTTCCTGGTCGAATGTACTTATTGTAAGTCGCTTTGGATAAAAGCGTCAGCTAAATGCAATGTAATGTAATGTAATGACCCACCATCAAGTGCTTCATCCAAAAGGACAGGAGGAGGATGGACTTTGTGTTTAAGTGATTTAATCATCAAAGGTTCATCTAAGTCATTTTCAATGTGAGCCACCGTGCCGACTTCATTCATTTGTAATTGTTACTTGGCTGTGGGTGCCCTGTCATGATAGGTGTTTAGATAAATTGTGTTGTTTTGTGTGGTAGAGGGTCGCTGTGATTGATGCGTTTTGCAGCCCGGACCGCTGTTTTGATATTCCGCTGAAGTATACGCTGTGACGTAATAACTTTTCGAGGGAATGGGTGGGGGTCAGAGGGCCTAGGTATGAAAGTCACGGCTCGCCACTGCTGTGAAGTAACACTTTTTTTTTGTGTAACCGCTCAATGAACTACATCTCTGGTCTCGCACAACACACGTCACCAACACCAAGCTGGCACGTCTTTCAGAATGAGGCGAAAAGTATTAAACGAGGAGAAAATCACTACAAGTCTGGGCATGTTGAGAGCTGTATACACACAAAAGGGGATTTAGTCGGTTCCGTAAGAGCCGAGGTGAGTGTTAAAAGAGTGTAATGTGTAACGTTAATGTCAGCCAGCTAACATTAGCTAGCAAGGTACATTCCCATGTTTTGTTTTAGCAACTTGTTTTCTCGTTAAGAACTGAGTGATCGCTGTATATGGTGTGGATAACATTAGTGTTGGCAAGGACAAGTTACGCAGAAAACTAGTTGCTAAAAAAAAACAAGAGTGTGCTTGTTAGCTAATGTTAGCTAGCTGACATTAACGTTACACATTACACTCTTTTAACACTCACCTCGGCTCTTACGGAACCGACTAACTCCCCTTTTGTTTAATAGCAGCTCTCAACATGCCCAGACGTGTAATGATTTCCACCTCCTTTAATACTTTTCACCTCATGCTGGTGTTGGTGACGTGTATTGTGCGAGACCAGAGATGTAGTTCATTGAGCGGTTTCACACACAAATAAGTGTTACTTCACAGTTGTATGACAAACTGTGACTTTTTTTACTTGGAAATTATCTTTTAAATTGACAAACATCACATGTGTAATTCATGGCACAATTCAAACGTGATCGAAAGATAACTTTTCTCTCGCCATTGACTTCAATACATAATTTTTCCGAAATAAGGTCCCATGGAGTTCCACCGGAAAGGGAGGGACTGCGGCTCACTATGAGCGCGTTCACGTGAAAGGGGCGGGGTTAGCAACATTTGACCAATCACAAACGTGGACAACCGTACTGACAGCAGCACAGAGTCATACTTCCTGAATGAAAAGTAAACAATAATATTAGACAAATATGTTTGATGTGTACATTAACAGTTTTATGATATCACTGCCCCATCTAAGACACGAGTGGATCTGACTTTAATTACATTTGACTTGTGTTTCGTCAACTTAATGTGTTGCTTAAAATAATACTTCTGCATACAGTATGTGACACTGTGAGTGTTGCACAGCCAGATACGGCTCGAGAAGCTGACACAGATAAGGAAATATGATGTATTATGATATTATATGATCGATCATGTGATTGTTGATGTGATATGAATGATAAGACACTTCGGCGTCTTTCCTGCATACGGAAGTTTAAACTGTATTTCTTTTATTCTGTAATAGGACTTGATAACTTTAAATTCCCCACTCTGAACTCTGATTGGTCTGCAGGCGGTGCTTTCACTGAGTTGATCTCTTATCTGGAAACAAACCTCCGGAGCAGGTTAGGTGTTCAGCATAAGTTACCATGGAGATCTACCCCGGTAAGAAGAGAACCAGCGTCGTAGGACAAAAAACTCAGAGTTAACCCTGAAGTTACCTCGCTAACTGCAAATCCTGCTTCATAGCCACTGATTTGCCTGTCTAACCTGGAATTAAAAGTATTTTTGTTGTACAATACTTTGTGTCCTGCATTTGGGTCCACCCTGCTCTGCTCACAACCTTGACAGTCTGCTGAGCCCCCCCCCCCCCTCTCAGAGAGTGAGACGCTGTGGTTGCTCTGCAGGTTCCCTGGTGTCTCTGTAGGAGGAACTCATGTTCTCCCTTAAATTACAGGCTTCAGCTCCTTAGCAACAAAGACAGAAACTCAATTGAACTGAACAAATGTGACCAGCTGCTACTACACCCCAAACTCTTTTATGACACTAGGCAGATTGTAACAAAATAGCTTTGATTACTACAACTGGTTGTGTGTAAATGATCATGTCTGAGTGTTTCAGGCCGTTAATGTTTACACATTGATTCCTGAAAATGTATTTATCTTTTCATGTAAACTTACAATACAGTGAACAAAATAGCAATAGGGAGAATTTCAATGCAGTCATGTTTAAATCATAGAGACATTCTCTATTTGATATAAATGGGAGGATTGTGTCTAAAAAAGGAAGCATTTTTAATGACTTGAAAATGTCAGTATGCTGTGATGGCCTGAGACAGAAGAGACTAGGCCTCTTGCATCGCTGGTTAACGTCAGAACCAGCTAATAAAAAGTTTCCTGTTAATCTGTGTCCTTTTTTAACTTTCAAGTTTAAATGTAGACATCCCTCAACTCACCAAGTGTCAGAAAACACAACTCTCTCTCTTTTCCTCCATACCCAAATCTCCAAAAACTTGGCTGCAATGGAGCTGATACAGATTTTAATTTTTCTGACGTCAGAAAAGGGGTGCTCCGCCTATATGGGCAACTCTCCACCTATCAGGGGAAGATTTCTCACAGAATCAGCCCTTGCAAAAACAGGGCTGGAAAAAGCAAATAGAGCGAAATGAGGCATGGCTAAAATGCATGATCTGTTTGGTATTTTGAAAAAAAAACTTCACAGACATGTTTTATATAGGTATGGCCCTACAATATATGTTTCAAATATAGCATGATAGGTCCACTTTAAATGGTGCAAGAGGAAATGTCCACAGCCCAAAGCAAAAATGCATTCCTCAGTGAGGATAATGGTTCACACACTTGACAAAATGTGTGAGCATTTAGCTTTTGAAACAGAGGCTACATTTCACCGAATATGATCTGAAATCATGTCCAATTTTGTAATGTTGGAAGCAATAAACAGATTAAGAGCAAAGCTGTCGAGTCACTTCAGGAGAAATCTCGTTGGTCTTCGGTCTTTAAATTGTTGATGGAATGAGTAAACAAAGATTACATCTAAACATGTATAAAGTTAAGAGAACAGGTTCCTGTAGTAAAATATTTGGCTCATTTGGCACCTTTACAAATATATAAAAGTGACCATATAAAACATCTCAGAGTGACTGGGTGACTGATTTGCGGTGGAAAAGGGGTAATAAAGTTGGAGGCTGTCACTGCTGGAGGCCCAGGATGGTGGTAAAGGCATGTTTGACAGGCCGGGTGAAAAAAAGGAAAAATCCAACAAGTACTGTAAAGCATTACTTTTGCTGCTGAGAATAGGATTGAAAAAGATTAATATTTTAAAAGACATCACCTCATGGTCAGTATGGAGGAGAATGATTACAAAAAGCAACACATAGCATATAATGAGTATTGAACAAAGATTCACTTGTAAAAATACTATCTTTATGGTGAGAAGGGGCCAGATTTTCACATGGTTTTTGATAAACTACAAACCATCCGTGTCCAGTGTTCACAAACAATGAATATACCATATGAATAGACTCCAGCTGTAGCTGGCCTTCATGCACAAATTGTGTGGAAGACTGTGTGTGTTTCCTCTGAGGAATGACTTACTCCAGTCTCTCTGCATTCTCCTGTCTCGTTAGGGTTCTTCATTTCATATTTCTATTTCAAGTTGACACAGAGCAAATTTTCATCCGTCATGTATAATCCCTTCTTTACTTTGTAGGTATTGGTAACACACATTTGCTTTGTGTTCAGTCCGAACACTTATCAGACTGAGGTCCTCTTTGTTTGTAATAGAAGTGCTGGGACTCGAGATAATTGCTTTGCTGTGTTACTTATCATTGTTTGTTCTTGAGGCTCAGCTCCTTCACATTTCATAACAGCTCATCACTTTCATAATGACATGAATAACTGAAACACCAGCAAGTAAGACCTTTATATCTCTTAGTCTCATTTTGTCCCATGTGCTGCTATATATTCATTAAAAACACTTGTCTGCACCCTTCTGTCACAGTTACAGCTAACCAGTACCCATGAAATACCGTATTTTCTTCTGAGCATGGCATTATTACTTCTTTCAACACTTTATAAACTCAATCAGTTCTGTTTGGTTTGGTTTTTCAATTTGAAGCACCATTGAGCATCTGAGCCTGGGGTGGATTCCTGCGGCTTAGATTTCAGATTCACACCTCTTAGCTCTCGTCATAAAGATGTGGTTCACAGCTCACCTCTGGAGCAGTTCACAGTGTCAGAGGCATTGCTACAGTCATACTGCAGTACAACTCTGTGTATGTGTTTAGCATGTTTATGCCTCAGCGTATGGCAGGTGGTACTGCTCCTCCCTCTTGTTACATCGCTTGGCTACGATGGCCAGGTAGAGCACCAGCAGAATGATCCAGTAGCAGGCGTAGAGTATCGTCCCCGCTATCAACAAGACCTTTTCTGTCTCACTAAACGGCTCCTGTGTTTCACAGTAGATTGTATACATCACACCTCCGAGCAGTACAATAGCCCACACTGTGACAGGCACAGCGCCGATGAAGTTGACTACGATCTTCCTGCGGCCTGAAGTGCCCCATCCAGCCTTATTGATGGTGAGCAGAGCAAATATTTTGGCAGGAAGCAAGCTGGACATGTAGAGTAGAGAGTAGAGTGACATGAAGATCATGACCAGGTTGCCACGAAGGAAACAGGCGTAGGTGGCCTTCACCATCCCAACCAGTTGGACCGTCAATAGAAAGAGCAGAATGTTCCACAGCCTTCCACGGTAGAAGAGATGGATGACAGTGGCAACCAGGAAAAAGGGGAAGAAGCCGGTGACCACAGACTCATAGGTCATCCAGAGGCTGTGCTTGTGGAACCACAGGGCGTTATAGAGCCACTCACGGAAGTAAGACTTGCTCCATCGAGTCTGCTGGTTAAGCCAACGCAGATACTGGGTTGGAGTCTCAGTCTGGCACTGCGATCGCGCAGTAAATTTAGTCTTGTAGCCGAGGCTGAGAACCCGATTGGTGAGGTGGCGGTCGTCCCCGAAGCTGCACTTGGCACCCAGGAAGGTCTGATGGTACCAGGGCTCCAGGAAGCGCTGGAGCAAAGAGTTCCTATACATCCCCAGAGGGCCGCTGATACACTGGACGCAGCCAAAGTAGGACTGGCAGGCCCGCTCGATGTTGAAGGCCATCCAGTAGCGCACGCTACTGAGGAATGAGATCCACGAGTCATACTTGTTTAGGATCTGGAGGATGGAAAAAGCGGAGAGAAATCAGTCGGAAGAAGTTTATCGAGAAAAATAATTGTACATTCATGCCATGCTGTAAGGAGCCTTCACACATACCTTTAGAGCAGTGGTCACCAACCTTTTTTAAGCCCAAGACCACCGACCTCGGCCTAGGTGAAAGGCGAGATCTACAATTGAAGTGAAAAAGACGGCCCAGACAGTGCTTCCAATTTGAGGCCTTTTATATAGACTAATTGCATCTGAATTACTGTTACAATGAAGGCTCCATAATCAGCTCACGGCATATAGGCAGGGGTAAAGTGCTATTTTTTATGAGTGGGAGGCGGACTTCACCTCCTCTAGGGGGCAGGGTGGGATTTTCACGGCGGCCATGACGGCCATGGCCATTATAGCCCCTCGGTCTGGCCGTTATGCCCCACAAATAATTGTACGTCCTACGGCCACCATGGCCTTTGGGCCCCTCGCACTGTTAAAAGTTGCTTTAAAAGCGTCAGAACAGTGGTTTCTGAACTGCATTATGCTGCGTTCACAACGGACGCGATGCGAATATTCTCATCGCTCTAACCGCTGGAGTTTCACCTCGGCTGTCAGCTGTGTTTACTCCTGTCATTCAAACAGGACGCGCTGGAGAGGGGGCGGGGCGTATCTCCATGTAAATACTGTGGTGGAAACCAACTACGATCAAATTAACCTATTTTATCGTGATTTCATTGTAATACACGTTTCAAAATGATGCCGAAGTAACTAAATACTGATAACGGTTAGTAAAAACCAAGCTTTAATGCTTTGACAAGTGTGCAGACAAGACGGCATGTGAAAAAATGCGTGTTTTGTGAATGGAGATTGGATCGATCAGGCTAAACTAACGTTGTAGCTGCTCCGTCCACACTCACAACCACGTCCTAAAGACAGAATTAAAGCAGCGACTGTATTCGTCATGACACAGACAGTCTGTGGTTTGTACATCTTTAACTTTTGTCCAGTTTCGGAACAGATATGAGGAGCTGTGAGGAGTTGATTAAAGAGACACACGCACGCACACACACGCACGCACACACACACACACACGCACACACACACACTTTTGCATTTCAAAGTATTGCTTGTTCATACAGTTGGATGTTGGAGCTTCACTGTGCACTGCTGAATGATGTATGTGCAGAGTTTGACCCTTGGAGGCTGTTTCTTCTGAAATGGAATATATTTGTTACATATTAATAGAATTTTTGATGTTTAGATTTCATTTCGGATTTGTGAATGGGAGTAGTAGTAGATGGAAAACATACCAAACACTAATTATTCAAAGTAAAATATTTCATTTTATATACGGTAATACTAAGGAGGCATAGGCCTATATGATGATACGATTATTGATATTAAAAAAGTGATTTTTTTTTTGTCATTAGAAAGTGAAGTTATTTATTTTTAAGCTCCAAATCCAAATTTCTCCCTCAATGGCCTTTGTGCCCTGGCATGTGGCCTTTCCGCCCTGAAAAAACGTGTGATACCAAAAGCCAAATGGCCTTGCCCCTAAAATGACGAAAATCCAAGTCTGCTAGGGGGGTCCTCACCTCCTCTAGGTCCTCACCTCCTCTAGAGGGGTCCGGGCGGATGCTCCCCCGGGAAGATTTTTTTTAAATATTGAAGTTGAAAGCATCAATCTGGTGCACTTGGAGAGCAACATGAACACACCCAGATGAAACAGAACTATAAACAGATGTTCTTTTTCTTTATGGATATTTTACAAATCACTCCCCTTTTAAACTGTATTCTTGTTTTACTGCCATATAGTATTTCATACCTGTTTTTCATTTATTCTCTTATTGTTTGTATAACTATAATGATCATATGAAGGTGTGCCGCGGAAATAATCTTTTGAATAATTTGTGACAAAACCGTTCTAAACACTCAGAGAGTCCTTTAGCTCACCTGAGCCCCTCAGTCTCCAGCTTGTTGTGGAAACAGCTCCTTATGTCCGTTAGTGCAGCTAGCTAACCAGATGCTAACATCACGGTCCCCGCTAGCACCGGTCCCTTTCTCTCTCTCTCTCTCTCTCTCTCTCTCTCTCTCTCTCTCTCTCATCTCTCTCCTCTCTCTCATCGCTCTTCTCCTCTCTGCTTCTCTCTCTCTCTCATCTCTCTCTCCTCAAATTCCAAAGGGGCTTTATTTGGCATGGAAAGTTAAATTAAACATGTTGCCTAAAGCATCACAATACAATTAATTAACAACATTAACATACATTTCAAATGGTTTACATATATTTGATGTATATTATATAACAATTACATGTTCAACATGTGTGTGTGGTGTGGTGTGGTGTGTAGTGTGGGTGTGTGTGATTGTGTGTGTGTGTGGTGTGTGGTGTGTGTGGTTGTGTGTGTTGGTTGTGTCTCCTTCCACTGTCCCTCAGGTTGTTGGCATGTGTATACATATTGGGCAGCAAGATGTGCCTTGGTCTCCTTCTCCTAGGCAGGACTCCTCAGTCTTGAGAGGTCATCAACCTCCTTGAAAACTGGGATTACAGAGTCTCAACCAGTAAACGCTCCTTACTGCGTTGAATGTTTTGTGCACTTCAGGAGGAGGATAAGGAGGAAGTGAATCCTGTATCAGTATAACAAATGGAGTAAGTGCCAACATATTATATATTATATCTATTCTCTATACTATAATCTCTCTCTCTCTCTCTATCTCTCTATATATATATATATATATATCTATATATATATATATATATCTATCTAACTCTATGTTAAGTCTAAAAAGTTAGTTAACAGTGACCACATATTCTCTCTATATATCTCTCTATCTCTACTCTGATTCTTCTCTCCTATCCTTCTTCTACTTATATATATCTCTATCAGCTCGGGTCTCAGTCTCACCTGTCGTACAGTGACCACATATTCTCTCTCTCTCTCTCTCTCTCTCTCTCTCTCTCTCTCTCTCTCTCTCTCCCTCTCTGTCTCAGTCTCACCTGTCGTACAGTGACCACATATTCTGTTCTCTTTTGGTTGCCAGGATCTTTTGAGTCTTCCTGTTTCGATTGCCAGTTTGTGGTCACTGAGCCTGTACTTGGTTAGGATCTGTCTCTGCTTTCTATCTCTGACAGCAGAGAGATATTCTGCCAGCTCATACTCTCTGTTTAGAGCCAGGTAACATTCTAATCTACTTTGTAAATAGTTGTCTTTGCATTGTGTTATAATGCGTTTGACTGTGATTGGTGTTTGGAGAGCAGTGTTGCTGAGAGACTGGTCAGAGTGGCTCTGAGAGGGGGCAGCTAGCCTCAGCACCAGCTGACATAGGGGGCTCTTCTCTGGGGTTAGCTCTTGGCATTTGGAGGCTTTGGAGTGGAGGGTGTCTCGGGGGCTGGATCTAAGGTGGTTAAAGAATGTTAGGGCTCTCTTTTGAGTGTTAATGATCAGTGGGTATCTGCCTAATTCTGCTCTACATGCATGTGTTGGTGTTTTTCTCTGAACACGTCAAATGTATCTGCAGAATTCTGCATGCAAAGACTCTGTTGGATATTTGTCCCAGCGGGTATAGCTCTGGTGACTGAGTGGACCCCCATACTTCACTACCGTACAGCGCAATGGACTGGATTACACTATCAAAGATTTTGAGCCAGATTTTAATTGGAATTTGGACATTATAAAATGTTCTCTTGATTGCATTTAGAGCTCTTCTGGCTCTTTCTTTGAGTGCATTCACTGCCATGTTGAAACGTCCTGATGCTGTTATGGTTAAACCGAGGTAGGTATAACTCATACTATGTTCCATGATATGATTGTTTATGGTCAAATGGTATTTGTTCTCCTGACATCTGGGGCGTTTTTGGAAAACCATGACATTAGTTTTCTTCATATTGACTGACAGGGCCCAGTTCTTACAGTACTGGTCTACTATGTCCAGCTGTTGTTGTAGTCCTTGTTCAGTAGGAGACAGCAGAACAAGGTCATCAGCATAAAGCAGACACTTCACCTCTCTATGTAGGAGGGAGAGGCCAGGAGCAGCACAGTGATCCAACTGAACAGCAAGTTCATTTATATATATATTAAATAAAGTGGGACTTAAATTGCAACCCTGACGAACACCTCTTCTCTGGATGAAGAATTCAGTTTGTTTGTCTCCAATTTTAACTGCACACTTATTCCCTAAATACATTGATTTAACCAGATTGTAGATTTTGCCCTCTATACCACAATGTAGAAGTCTATAATAGAGCCCTTCGTGCCAAATAGAGTCCAAAGCTTTTTTGAAATCAATGAAACAAGTGAATATCTTACCATTTTGTGTTTGGTGTACATGTTTGTTAACTAAAGTGTGAAGGGTATATACATGCTCGGTGGTGCGGTGTTTTGGAAGGAAGCCAATTTGATTTTTACTCAAGATGGATTGTTGGTTAAGGAAATCTTGTATTCTTTTATTTAGAATGCTACAGAATAATGTCCCCAGACAGCTGCTGACACAGATGCCACGGTAGTTCTTAGGGTCTGATTTGTCTCCACTCTTATGAATGGGGGAAATGAGCCCTTTGCACCAGATGTCAGGAACACATCCTGACTGCAATACGATATTGAACAGCTTTAACACTGTACCTGCATCTCTGGGGTGCTGCATCTGAGCATTTCGTTTTTAATGTTGTCTGGGCCACAAGCTTTCCTTGGCCGGAGAGATTGTGTCTGTGTGGTCAACTCTTCCCAAGTCATTGGGAAATCAAGGGGGTTTTGGTTGTCTTTAATAGTTTCTTCTAATGTTTGGAGTTTCTCTTTTGTAATACATTGATCAGAATTCATTAGATTTATTGGTATGTCTTTGTACAAACTTTCAAAATGTTCTCTCCAGATGTCACCGTTTTGGATGGGTAATGCTTGTGGTTGTTTGTGTTGAAGTTGTTCCACAGATCCCAGAATTGATTTTGATCAATGGCTTTCTCAATATCCTCAAGTTTCATGTGGGTATCATTTTGTTTTTTGTTCCTTATTGTACATTTATATTTGTTTAAAACGTCATTGTATCTAATGCGTAAGGCTGGGTTGTTTGGTTGCCGATGTTTTTCATTTGCTATTTTTCTCAGGTCTTTTCTGATGGTCTTGCATTCTTTTAACAGGCTTCTGCTTTTGTTTTATAAGGTCAGCTTTAATAGCTGCCTTGTGAAATATCATATTGATATAATCAATGGCCATGTTTACACCATCTTTGGTAGGAACATATTGATTTTGGTCAAATAGTGACATGTCATTCATCAGATCAGGTGAGTTCAAGGCCATGGTGAATTTGTCTCCACTGTCTGGGGCCCATCTGTAAGTAGGATGTAATGTATACAGCTTACTGGGTTCCCTTGTTGTGTCACTCATTGGACCTGAGAGTTTAAAGAACACATTGAGTTGGTTGTGGTCTGAAAAGGGGGATTGCTGTCTGACAGTGAATGCACTGATAGTGGAGGGGTCCATATCAGTGATTGCATAGTCTACTACACTAGAGCTGAGGAATATGTGAATCTCCCTAAAGAGTCCCCTCTGAACCTCCCGTTCACTATGTACAGGCCTAAGGCCCGACAGAGATGCACTATCTCTTTACCATTCTGATTGATTTCAGAGTCAAGGCTGTTCCGATGGCTGACGGTTGGTGTGGTAAACAGGGGGGGGCTCATCAAATACATGGTGGCTGCCCTGTGGGTCTATGACATCAGGTTCAATTCCTGTTCGTCCGTTCAGATCTCCAGTTAGAAGCACATTTCCCTGGGCCTGAAAATAGGCGATTTCTGAATGGAGAGTTTCAAAAATGTCTTCTTCAAAATAAGGAGAATCTACTGGGGGTATATAAATAGCACACACGTATAGATTCCTATCAGTTATACCCAGGGTTGGATCTAACCTTAGCCAAATGTGTGATTTACCTTGTTTTACTACTGAGATCTGACGGCAAAGATCTCCTTTATACCACACCAAGATCCCCCCTGATGTTCTGCCCTTGCGTATGTTTTTTGATTTTATAGAGGGCACCATGACTTCATTATAACCTGGAGGACACTGAGTGAGCAGATCATTTTTACACCATGTTTCTGTTAATATAATTAGATCAACATCTTTGATAGATTCTAAGAACTCTGGATTCTCACTCTTAACCTCAAAGGTTGAGGAGTGGAGTCCCTGAATATTCCAACAGCTTATATGAAAAGAACGCATATTTTTTTCAAAAACAAACAATCAAAATGAACCTGTATAGTGAGACAAATATATATATATAAAAAAAAACTATTTTCACTAATATTACTATTGTACTGATTACTACGATAACATATACATGTAATGTCTTAGCTGGACAGAAGTCGGGTGCACAGGGTGTGCAGCATCATCCTGATGTCTCCCAGTTGAGAGGTAGCAGGGGGAGGGAGGGTGGCAGCAGGCTGGGCTACAGCATAGCTTCGCTGCTGTAGGCGGGGAGGGAGACGAGGAGCAGCTGTTGCTGCATATCTCTGCTGCTGATGTTGTGCAGGTGTTGAGCTGGGTGAAAGTGGCCTCCTCTGGGTGTGTTGGGGGCGTGGGGAGTGGGAGGTCCAGGCTGAGCTGTTGTGTCTCCTCACAGCAGGGGTGGTGGTCCTGGGATGGTGATGGGGAGGAAGCGGTCTGGGAGGGTCTATAAGGCCTCTCGATGAGGGGGTGGGAGGGCTGCGTCCCAGGGCTGCATCTTTGAGGGTCTTTGCAAATATCCCCACCCTCTCTCTGTGTAGGTGGAGTCCATCATAGAGGTCCCAGGGGCCAATGGTTGAGTGGAGGGCCAGGTGGACATTTGGTAAGGTGGCACATCCTTTTCTGATCTCCATATTAATGTCATGGATGACATGAGGAGGGGTGTCTGTCCTTGGCAGCAGGGTGGAGACCACAATGCGGGTGTCGGGGAATTCCTTACTGGCCTGCTCCGCCATTTTCCTCACTGCCTCAGCAGTGTCCCTACGGAGGGTATGCAGGTCATTTGTTCCTGTGTGGATCACCAGGTACTGAGGGCTCCTGAGGGTCTCCTTTTTCAACAGCTTCATGGCCTGGCCTGTGGTGCTGCAGTGTTTAGACAGCACCTTTTTATCAGGAAAAGCTTTGTTGGGTCCAGGAACTTTCCGTTTGAGTCAGCCAGCAGGACCACTTGTAGGTCTTGTTCTTCAGGCTGAGTAGAGGGAGGCTGGGATGGGCAGAGCTGGCTGTGGGCAGCTGGCTGTGTGGGTGTATCAGGAGGGGCCAGGGTGTTGTTGAGCTGGGTGCTGAGCAGAGAGGGTGGGCCAGGGACACTGGCAGGGAGAGTCTGTGTCTCTCTACTCGTCATTTTGAGGACTGATGAGAGTTTCTCTGTCAGGTGCTGGACCTGCCCGGTGAAGCTCTTCTCTCTACACTCAGCATCCTCCCTCACCTTGGCGAACTGAAGACGGAGCACACTGTTCTCCTGTTTGAGTGCCTCTACACTTCCTCTGAGGTCAGATGCCAAGGCCTCGTTGTCGCTCTTGAGCTGCTGGAGGTCCTCTTTAAGCTGCTGCAGAGTGTTGTCTGGGGGACCAGACTGCCTGGCCTGGGTCCGCTCTTTGAATTCTGCAAAGTCCAGCTCCAGCAGGGCCATACTTTCCTTCAGCCGATTGTTGGAGCTGGTCGGTGTGGGAGGGGCAGAGATGGACAGGGTGTTGGGGTTCTCTATTGGGCTCTCATCACCTTCGCTGTCAGAGGGGACATCAGAGGGGACATCAGAGGGGACATTGATCCTCTTTGTGTCCACCTCAGCTTTCAACAGGGAGAATGCCTCTTGGAATGACTCCAGGTTGGCTTCATTCCCTTGGACCATGACCTTTCCTTTGGTGTAGTATGTGATGGTGAGCAGAGGGTCATCTTTGTCAAGGTGTTCATCTTTACAGATTTTTAATCTGCCTCCTGAGCCGATGCCCTCTCTGGATACGTATGCATAATTGCTGCACAGAGTATCTTTCCAGATGTAGATGGAGTCAGTGAAGAATATGAGGTTGTTCTTCTTCCTTCCTTCTTTTTGTTGGGCATAGTCAGTGAAGAGGACCTCTGGGTGTCCACACAGTGTCTTCTCCTTGTGTTTGTCCTTTGCATTTACACTCTTACATTTAGCAGGATATTCAATCTCTCTTCACTCTGCTCTGAGAGCTGAGAAGTTATTTTTTGCATGCTGGACAGTTTCCATGGCGACCACTTGTTTTGTTCCAAAGAGATGCTAGGCTAATTAATTAGCTTTTCTAGCTTACGAATACATTTATTTTCCTTTCTTCTTATCTTCATGAAATAATTCACAGTTTATAATGTTCCGCTACCTTCTTTGGTGCAGCTCCTTCAAACAGTGGCAGGTAACAGCTAGCAGTCCACAGCTAGCAGCCCACAGCTAGCAGCCTACAGCTAGACGGTTGACAGTTGTCAGTTGGTAGTTGAAAGCTAGTTAGTAGTTTCAACTCAAAAATACATCCAAAAATTGCATTTCTTCCTCTGTTTTCTGTCGATCAATGTTTGTTAACTCTTCTTTGGAGTTAATTCTGAAGAATAATTGCAGATTTTCCTATAAAATATCTCACTTTATAGGTCCAATTTCGATTCTTTGTTCAGGAGCTCATTTCTGATGCAGCTACTCAAATATGGCGGACCCTCCGCGTGAACGCGCAAACGGAGGGGTAGGGGGCGGTTTGGGAATGGGCCTAAATGCGCTATTGCCACACACACACAGAGCCGAGTTTGAATGACACAAGCACACGTGTATTTCCATGCAACTCTCTGATTGGTCTGGTGACTTGCCTCTGTTGCATTCACTGAACACGGGAAATTGCATTCCTGCCGTCCTCTCTTGTGTCATGATGAGGTTCACGTAAAGCACGGTTAATGTATTATATTATTGAGGTGTCTCAAATATACGTCAATCAAGTGGAACCTGCTAACGGGGTGGTGGATGAAAACGTATTTTTCAAACATTATTATTTTTCTTTTCTTTTTCTTTCTTTTGTTACTTTTTTTTTAACGGTCCGCGATCTACCCGCACCACACTCGCGACTGGTTGGCGACCACTGCTTTAGAGGGTCTAAGTTGACTTGTAGACTAAACATCCTGGGGCTTAAATATACTTTTACATTTGTATATGTTTACAATTGAAAGGTACCTGTACGTCTCCACCAACTCCTCCCACCATTGGATCGTCCTCAAGGATCTTCAGCATTTCAATGGTACATGCTGGATCCAGAACGGTGTCCGAGTCAGACACCTGACACAGGATACAACAAACACAGAGGGTGCAATCATTCTGAGAATCACACAGACCTAAACATATGCATCCTTTGGTTAAGGCTGCAGGTGTTTCAGAGCACTGAGTAGTATTTATGCTCAAAATCATGAGTGAAATGAGAGGCTGCTGACAGAGATCCCAGCTGGGTAATTCTAACCACAAGGAACTGGGTCAGCTGTGGACGTGACCTTTGACCCAAAGCCAGGGCACAGAGGGCATGCAACAGCTGGCTGCGTTGTTCATTTGGATTGGAGGGCATATAGGTAAATACAATAAGTCAAATGTTTGTAGTTGTCTTGGGTTGCTGTTGTATTATAAACGGGTTTAAGGTGAGTCACAGAAGTTTCAAATATAGTTCCTCTTTGATTTAAAATTGTTAATCGCCTTAACATGTAGTTTAAGGTTATTTTTGTCTCTGTAGACTCAAGAAAACAGAAAGGCAATGTAAGGAAACGAAAGAATCACATGTACCTTATGGTTTTGTTTAAGCACACTGCAGTGTTTCTACAGTAACAGTTTTGCTTCAAACACACTGCTTACATTTTGCAAATAATGTCCAGGTTTAAGTCTAAATGTATTCAGAGGAATGGTGATATCTGTTTACACCAACTAGGAAGCAAGGCCCATATAAATACCAACAATAAACATGAGCACATTTTTTATTGTGCAATGGATGTGGCAAAGGGGCATGCATACGTTTTCTGTGTGTGGCCCTTACCTGCACATAATCCACACTGTCCCCCAGTGCTTTAAAGGCTGTGTACATCACCTCTCTTTTGCCCCCCCACTCCTGCATGATGCAGGAGTACCGGCAGCCTTTGACCAGCCGGGCCACCCGTGCAGCCTCCTCCATGTGCACCGTGCTCCTTCCTCCATCTCCCACTCCTCCTCCTCCTCCCCCATCACTGTGGTAGTTTCCCTTCCACACCATACTGCCAGCTTGGTCAGCCCCACCCATCACCTCCTGGAAAATGTCAATCATGTAGCGGTCTTCTGGCCGGTTCCCGTCCACCACTAGCACCACCTTCAGGCCAGGGAAGGAGATCCGGCGGATGCTGCGCAGGCACTTCCTCAAGTAGTCCGGGTCCTCCTGGAAGGCAGCGATGCAGAGGGCAACGGAGCGACGGAGGTGCTGCGGCCTGGCGGGGGTCCTCATCTGCCGGTGCTCTAAGAAGGCAAAGAGGCTCTGGAGGAAGAGATGGAGGGAGAGGAAGGCACCATAGAGGCCGAAAGAGAGGTGGTGCTGCTCAGTGTGGATGAACTGGTAGCCTGAAATACAAATAAAAGACAAGTTAGATTTGCATGAGCATCCTTTGTTGTGATTCTCATGTACATGTGTCTCTGTATTACTGTCACTCACCTGTGACATAGGCCAGCAGGATGGTGAAGAGGACCACCGCAGCAAAGAGGGTGGTGGCCACGATGTTCAGCGCATTCCTGCAGCGAGAGGGCATCTGGGGGAGAGGAGAGGTTGAGGACAGCGCTCGAGTTATAATCTGAGCTTTATGGGGGTCTTTAAAACTTCACATGCGCGTGCACGCATGCACACACACACACACACAGTATAAATAATACGCATTACATTGACACATGCATTATTTGTGATTAAAATAATGGTTGTTGGTAATGTATTAGTGACCCCCACAGATGTATGATTTCACTGCTTTCATAGGAGCTCAGACCCTCCTTATGGGAGCTCAGCTCCCATTGGCTCCCACATAACTCCAACCCTGGTTGAGGAGGTGGGGGGGCCACAACAGATGTGAAGGTTAGGATCGTGTAATGTGAGGACACATGTTCAGGTTTTGTGGAGTGAAGATGAGGTGGGAATACAGTGAGAGAGGAAGAATAAGAGGACGGTCAAAGAGGGTGAAGTGAAGGAGGAGAACACGAGCCAGGCCGGGAAAGAGACAAATGAAATTGGGCCTGTGTAAACTGTTTGAATCACAGCAGCGATTAAAACAACCTCACTTATTGAATGGATCTTCTCTGTATGCTTTGAAGTGAGCATATTTTAAGTACATGAAAGCGTGAGCATAAACAGGTCTGTTGTGAGGTGAGACTCAGAGTCTTACTGAAGGCTCTGACAGAGAGAGCTTGTAACTCATTTGTTGACCTAAGTGTCATTTCCTGTTTCCTGTGTGTTCTGTGAAACCTTTCATTGGCCGGCTGCAGTCAGTGACATCATGGAAACATGGTGGCAGAAGAACATGAAAAAAAGCCCAGTGTGCAGTCATTACAGCTCCAGTACTATTCTTACTATTCCACTCTTTCTCTTACAGGGACTACTTATTTACAACTTTTAACAACAGAAGAAGTTAGTTGTTAGTGTTAATCCAAAGTAAAAACTCTGTAAGTACCCAAAACCTTAAACACCAACAACAACAACAACAACACACATTCTGGTACTTCAAGTGTCCTGGTCCAGTGAATAATAGCTGATTAATAATCTACTACCACACGTATTCATCCATCTTCACCCAGCCATCCAGTTTGTTGCTAAGTAATAGTCAAACTTGACTAAATAGTTAAAAAATACCTATACATTTTTAAGTTTGCAAAGAGTTACCCCTGTCTTCCCTAAATGTACATATGTGTCCCTGGTACATATGTGTACATGTACAGGTACACTGTAAGTAAATACTATTTAAAAATATGATTTTACTTCTGCTGCTCCAGTAATAGTTCTGAAGCCTTTAACAGTACAACTAATGCTGCAATCAGCTACTGCATACGACTATGTACTATGTGAGTATACTCCTGGTGATATAGTTGTACTTCAACTAGAACTATTGCTACTGGTACTACTGATGGGGCAAACAGTCACCAGGAAGAAAGAATAGTACTACTGCACTTTAAGAGTTAAACTCCTGAGGGGAGACTTATATATATCACCATTACTTTTCCCCACCAGACTCAATTAATTTAATTCATTTTTCGTATCGAAGTTTTTTGAAATGGTTAGTGTAAATATCCAGTTATCTCATTTAATATGTACTAATCTGAAATCTGAATATTGGATAAAGCCACATTCAACATTCTTGTTTCCTTTAGTTAAGATGTTAAAAAAAATGTACAGTGCAGATTTGGGATTTTCCTTTGTATGATTTAAGTGTAATAAAAAAAAATCAACTATGCAACCAGAGGCAGGAAAAGTACTCAGATCTTGTACTTAAGTCAACGTAGAAGTACCAGAGAGTAGGAATGTTACAGTAAAAGTCCTGCAATCAAAATGTTAGTAGTAGAAAAGTATTCTCATCAAAATATAGTGAAAGTAGCGACAGTAAAAGTAGTCGTTGTGCAGATTGGTCCATTTCAGAATAATATATATGATATGTTTTATAATGATTGATCATGAAAGTGTTCTCAAAGCTGGTGAAGGTGCAGCTAGTTTGAATGACTTTGTAGACTGCAGGGTAGCTGGTGGATTTACTCCAGGTGGAACTACAGTCTGATTTAACACTTGATTAGATTTCACATCATTCATCCACATCTGTGAAGTAACTAAAGGTATTAAATACATGTAGTGGAGTAAAAGTACACCATTCACAGCTGAATATTGGTTAAGTAGAAGTACAAAGTAGCAAATTAAAATACTGAAGTAAAGTACAAGTATCTCAGAATAGTACCTTTCAGCACACGACAATTCAAAGTACAGTACTTGAGTAAATCTACTTAGTTACTTCACACCTCTGCATGCAACAATTACAGCCCAGAACCGTTTGAAGAGGACAGGGATCTTTGAACTGCAATCTTTAGGTGAAAGAACTTAAGGGTTGAACAACACCTGCCCATCCCCCCCCCATCAGGCCCTCTGGCGCTCCCTCTCTCTGGGTTAATAGTTCTAATTAAAGGCCAGTCAGGGTTTGGCCAATGCTTGGTCAAAACTTTGGAGGAACAATTCTGCCCTTTCATTCATGAAATTACCTCCTGCAGCGCACACCCCCTCCTCCCCGTCCACCCGCCCCCCCTCAGACAGCCTGATATTAATGGAGTTACATTCAGCTCTGAGACGCTGGCACACACACAGTTTTCCTCCTCTGGGGTTCATGTATAGATTGACATCCTGGCACTGATCACACGTTCTTCACAGATCTACTTTCTGAACAGAGATCCAGAGAAATGTGACACGCAGGTTCTGACAGTGGAATGTAGTCCTCTGTTCGCATGTATGATCCTGCTGACTCAGAGTTCTGTTTCTATTGCCATTGTTGTTCATGTTCATTGTTGCAGAATTATTCTGGAGAAGAATGTCAGATCAAATGCTGACCACAAATCCATCACATAAAAATAGAACATAAACCTGCATGTTCAGAATATTCAGTGCAATTTCCTGAAATACAATTAATTAAATTAAAATGTTGTTTTTGTTTGCCAAGTTTTTAACTAACGTGTGCAGTTTCCTTGTGTAGCTCAAACATGGAAATATTGTGTTCAATATTATTATATTGTAAATTGTTTTGTATTTAGATGTATTATATTGATATTGTAGTTTGTATTGTACTTAAATTGTACATATATATATAGTATTTAATATGCTTTGAGCTTCTGCTTGAGGTATGATCTCAGGCAGCATGCCTTAATGTCCGGGGGCCAGATAACAAGCAGACAGTAACATGGACAGTGTGATGGGCCACTGTCACCATACAGTATGGTATTAGTCATTAGGACAGTGTGTGTTTGTGGGGGGGCTGGGGGGGTTGTCATTTATAAGATGTCTGAATTCCTTTTCTTTCAACAGCCCAAGGAAGCATATTTCAATGAACGGTAGATCCAAGAGCTTCCAGTATCTCTCTGTTCAGAAAAGAAGGATTTTTTCTGTCACAGTGCAGCAGAAGTAACGTCACCATCAAGGGGCAAGTACTTCTACTCTAATTTAATTAATGAAACTTTGAAAGATCAAAGGCAAAAATAACTTAGCGAATCACCTTAGGATCTTCGGTAGGAACTCAATCTCCCTGGGTAAACGTGGTCAAAATGGCATCTGACTTATTAGGTCCTCGCAGAACTGGTGATATATAAAAGCTGAAGCTGTCACTCTGTATCCCCCCACATATCCAAAATGATTCTGAAGTGATGCTGGTCAAATTCTCCCACCACATATACACGTCTATGTCCAGATCCAGATTGGGGTGCAGATAATTACAAGTCCAAATTAAGATCATTATAAAGAGGATGATAGATGTAAATCCAATGTAAAGAAAAGTCCCAGGTTCAAGTAATAGTATTCCCATTTCTATCCCAGGAGTTACATGGAAGAAACCCTGCATACAGGCCCTCTGACGCAATGGGCTGGGGGTCCAGGTGAGGAGTCGGGGGTGTGGCTGAGGGACGGTTTGGCTTCAGGACAGGGGCTTTACACAGGGAGGGAGAAGGAGGAAGTGAGGGGAACGGGGAGATATGTCAGGATGGAGCAAGAGAAGGAATGAGAAGTGTCAGAAAATAGGGTTGCTGTAGACTGTGAGTGCAGGCTTCCCTCAGACCCCTTCCCACTCCCTCCCTCTCCCTGGAACAGTGCTGCTTGGATACAATACATTTGGCATCCTGTGTATACTTAAACTGTACTGTTAAACTGGTTAAATTTTTTGGATACTTTTGGGGGCACATAATATGAATACAACCTGTTGTATATTTATTCGGTTTCATCAAAAGAGGAGAAAGCATCTGACTTCAGCGTCTAGAAGCTCTATTTGGCTAACCCTCAGTGAAGGGTCAATCAGGTCTTTGCTACAGCTCATTCAGTCTTTTTTCATTCTGGTGGAACATATAGTATATGCCATCTTTTATATATTTCCCTGAGATTCAAGACTTGTTTGTTTTAATATAAAGTCTTCTCACACATGAATCTTATGAACCTGTCTTTATGAAGGTAATAAAGTACTAACTTTTAATGTATAAATGTTTAATGTCTCTATGGACGTATACACCAGAGGGAAGCCAGTTCTGAAGGTGAACAGACTGAGAAGACACGCTCTACATGTTCAGTGTCTCTGCATTCACTTGTGCTAGTCATGAGGAAAACTCTCCTGAAGATGTTGCCACTAGATGGCTCTGTGTTGCTGATCTGATCAAATGCTCTCAGCTGAAGAGATGTGTGTACAGTGATGACGGTGTCTTTTATCCAATGGAGAATACCTTTATAACTACAGGCTTTGAAATCAGCTGTTATAAGTCATGAGAATCCTTTACATTACTTGGGCAATTTTCTTTCTTTTTTTGGACAATTACAGTAAAGAGGCACACAGGAATTGGACGGAGAAGACAAGACACCCAGCAAAGGTCCAGCTCCAACAACACTGGGTGGTTGTGGTTATGTTTACATTTGGAGTGTATTCAATAAGACCATCTCTTAGCCCCGTTGATGGAGCTTCTGAGGAAACACAATAAAAATGTTTCCTTTACTTTGAATGTACTGACATGTTCCTCTCTGGTTTACAAAAACACAGAGTAACAGTGACACAAAGTCAAAGTCATTAAATGGGACATATCATGCTATATTTGAACAATATATTGTAGGGCCATACCTATATAGTATATAAATATAGTTTTTTTTTCAAAATACCAAAGAGATCCTGCATTTTAGCCATGCCTCATTTCGCTCTATTCGCTCTTTCCAGCGCTGTTTTTGCAGGGGGCTGATTCTGTGAGCTGCAGCTGACCACGCCCCCCTCCAGGAGAGGGGAGCGTGCTCTTAGATCAGCTGCTAGGCTGCAGCGGGGAGAAGAGGGGGAGAAAAAGAGATCTCCGTCCTCCGTGTTTTATTCTTAAATGATTATATAGAGTCGTTATTCATTTGTTTTAAAGCTCAATAAATAACCAAGAAGACCTTTGACCGGCACTTTTCTAATTTTGTCCAGAAGATTTAAACTTTAACGGATATGTTGACCAGCGAAAAAAAATCTAACTGAAACTCTGCCGCACGGCAGAGGTGGGGACTCGAGTCACATGACTTGACTCGAGTCCGACTCGAGTCGCATGTTTTTGGACTTGAGACTTGCTTGACTAACATTGATAAAAGACTTGACTTGACTTTGACTTTGTATTCATGGTAGTCCTAGCTATACTGTATTGTCTGCAGCTCTAGGGTTAATATGAATCTAATATGATTGCCATTGGTCTAAATTAGATTTCAAATGATTAACTGTGTATGTAATGAAGATCATAGTGTGGGTTGAATCCGTTTTCATAACCACTGTCTTTTAACTGATTTAAATGCTGAAACTGGGCTTATTCATCAGAATGTTGTATGACTTGACTTGACTTGCTTGACCTGAGCAATGACTTGACTTGACTTGCTTTACTCTCATCACAGTGACTTGGGACTTGCTTGATACTTGTAGGTCAAGACTTGAGACTTGCTCACAGACCCGGCGCCAGAACAAATCTAAAGGGAGGGCATATGATTTTCATGGGATGGCACACAACACCTTCATGTGCTGCGGGCCTGCGGCACAATATATATCAAACAGCAAGGCCAACGGCATTGCGTAAAGACGTACACTTATCGCAAACATACACAAATAAAGGCAACATAGCAACCACTTTGAAACATTGTGTGCGTAGCAGCACAGACACTGGTAAATCACGAGCAAGGCACACTGGTTAAGGATGGCAGCTTCCTCATCGCTGCACTCGGAGAGAAATAGTAGAGACAGAGACGATGAACTGCTGTTAGCTCTATTATGGACTTTGCATGTCGTGAGAGCTGGACGTTGCTGTGTGGGGAATGCTTTCCATTATTTAGGCCAACTCTGCATCTTTGTACTGACGCGTATACTCAAACAGCGACAGGAAGAGCCCACATTCGTCCACATTTAGACCAGTCACTGGTTTAGACCAGTCACTGGTTTAGACCAGTCACTGGTCTAAATGTGGACGAATCACAAATCACAACAGATACATGAATTTATTTGACGTAGCCTGCAATTTTTTAGTTACTATCTGACATCACATACATCGTAGCATAAAAGTTCACCTTTATTTATAATTTAAAAAATATATATATATTAAAAAATATATTTATTTTTATTTTTATAAATAATAAAAATCGTGTTCATTGGGGGAGCGCAGGAATATCAAATGGGAGGGCCTGGCCCTCCCTGGCCCTCCCACGGCGCCGGGCATGCTTGCTCATGACGTGCACATGTAGGACTTACTCCCACCTCTGCCGCACGGTCCCCTCGTCCCTTGGAAGAGGCGGAGAGGTGGGTGTTTGTCATCTGCTGGTGGACTACCGGAGAGAATTACAGTGAGGGAGGGATTGCTATGAATAACAGCAGCAGGAGCAAACGTTTGCCTCGGGGAGGGAGAAAAAGAGCCACAGCGGAGAATAAACAGAAGGGCAACCATGGCAACCATGCACGGGAAGTCTTCTTCGCTGCTTTTGTGGCAGACTACAGCGCCACTTACAGGCCTGGCATATGTACTACAGCGTCTCCAGCGCTTTCGAGCGGCAATGGCCGTGGCCGTGGCCCAACCCCACATTCCCCTGATAGGTGGAGAGTTGGCCATAGAGTGGCAAAGTCACGCCCATCTACTGAGACCTTATTTCGGAAAAATAATGTATTGAAGTCAATGGAGAGAGAAAACTTATCTTTTGATCCAGTTTGAATTGTGCCATGAATTACACATATGATGAATTTCCATGTCAAAAAAGTCACAGTTTGTCTTAAAACTGTTGAAATATAAGACTATGAAAAATACGCAACTAGAAAGACTACAAATCCCAGAGTCGCATAAGTGATGTCACAATTGTTTTCCTCCGCTAAATATAAGAGATAGGTAAGATAAGATAACTTTAACAAGATGCCTGTGTGCTTAGTACCAGGTTGTTATCATACCAGCAATGGGTCTTGCTCGTTCTTTCACTTCCTGTCTGATGAAAGGACCAGGAGTGGCTGGATCAAGTTAGCTACATAGAAAATTATTGAAATCTGGATCAGTCTGATGCAGCCCCGTTTTTAGAGATTTTGGTATGGAGGAAAAGAGAGAGGGTTGTGTTTTCTGACACTTTGAGTGTTCAAATCAGTGAGTGTGAATACATCCTTACCACTGTAGAAGGATGAATATCTTTGTTCCTTCAAAAATAACTAATGCTAGTCTTTGTTTTAATGCCTCATATTATTATGATACCAATCAATTGAATATTATCACCTATTCTTCTGTTTGTCTGGATCAGAGTGTGGGGTACTTTATAGACCACACCTGAAAGTCAACCAGAGCAGGCTGGTCCAGTACTGATGCCATGGAAAATCCAAAAGCCGTCAAACAGGCGCTCTGAGTGTTCCTGTTTCCTAACAGTCACTGTCTGAGGGGAAAGCAGCATGCCAGGAGGCAGCACACACACACACACACACACACACACACACACACACACACACACACACACACACACACACACACACACACACACACACACCACACACACACACACCACACACACACACACACACACACACACACACACACACACACACACACACACACATCAACCCCACAAACAAGAACACACTCAAGTCTTTGTGCTTCAATTTCCTACTAAGCTTAATTTTGCTAATTTCAATTTTTATAAAACGTTCCATTCACTTTCATCATAATTGATCTCACTTTTGAATATTTTCATTGATTCTCCTTTCCTGAACCTTTACACGACCTGCCAAACCTCAAGTATCACTTCCAAACCTCTTCTGGATCATTTTATAAGTTACATTATTACATTATATTACATTTAGCTGACGCTTTTATCCAAAGCGACTTACAATAAGTGCATTCGACCAAGAAGAAGAAGTTCCTAATACTAAAGCCATTTACACTCACCCTTTACAGAAGTGAGGACCACCAAAAGATAGATATGTCCTATCTTTCTTTCTTTGTTAACATCTTATGAACAAAGTCTCTCAGAAAGCATATTATTAAAACCCTTACCTTCCTGATCCAGTGGACCCTCCGTCTTTGGTCTCCCCCCAGATCTCCGTCCGTTGAGCCGGGACGTCCAGCCCTCTACTCTCCTCAGCACAGCGCTCTCCTTGTTCCTCACCCCTCCTTCCACTCGCTCACACTACATCTTTATTCCAGCTTGCTTGCTTAATTCAGGAGATCCCACATCCAAAAATACAGCATGCCGCTTAAACCTCCACCCTCCACCACCTCCCTGAGCCGGCCCCTCGCCGCCTGCTCCTCCTCCTCCTCCTCCTCCTCCTCCTCCTCCTCCTCCTCCTCCTCCTCCTCCTCCTCCCTCTATCTCCCTGGACTGTCCCCGGGCATGGAGCCCCCCAGCTGAGATGTGATCAGAGGTGCTCCAGCAGCAGCTGATGCTGGTGTATTCCTGCGTCTGTCTGACAGGTGGGGGCTACAGCTGGTGGAGTCTCTGCTCTCCAGATTTCCATCACGAGCACAGGGCCAAAGTGATGGCGAAGCTGAAGGTGAAGAACCCGGGCCAAAATGGGGACACCGATCCTGGCTTCGTCCGATTTCTTCCTTGCCCCCTGCAACAAATCATCCCCAGCCCCCCCCCACTCCAAGTCGTTTCTGTGTCTCCTGTTTGCAGCAGAGCCGGATCCTTCACCCCTCTCACACGTCCTGCCGGCTGGCTGATCAGCACTGCTGAGCCTCTCCTCCACAGCTCCCCTCTGTCTCCTCTCATCCCCTCCCCCCCCCCCCCACTCCCTGGATACCCCAGCTAGCTCCCTATCTCTCTGCAATGCAGCCAGCAGCCTCCAACAAGCCGGGGGACTGTTTGCCCCCTCTCCTCTCCACCTCTGAAAGCATCCTTTATGGGCTTATTTATCTATCCCTCCCCCCCTCGCCCTCCCTCTGCTGTGTGAGGCTGAGCTGCTGACGTCCTGCAGGCTGCACAAACTGCAGTACGCCTCCGACAATCACTACATGACCAACAAAACCTCTCAGACACATTTAAATAATATTAGAATAGATAGAACCTAAACACACTCTCAAAGGTGAGCCAGTCCCCAGCTTCAGAGCCTCGCTCACTCCTTCTCGCTCACTCCTTCTAACTCACTCCTTCTCGCTCACTCCTTCTCGCTCACTCCTTCTCGCTCACTCCTTCTCTCTCACTCCTTACTGTAGTAGAGCCTCATGGCTTCAGCACTGCCTTCTGGCTCTCACTTGGAAAACTAACTGAAGGTGAACATATTACATATTACTTTTGGTAACCAAGAGTAAACTTATCGAAAAGTAACTAATTGTTTTAAATGTCAACTAATGGAATAGGGCGGGTTTATCCTGCATCACAGTCTCAGCAAGGTGACCTAAATGATCATTACCTTCTTTCTTCCAGTGTTATAACATTTTCTCCTTACACTATTTTGGGGAAATAGAGACATTGCCTGATAATACAAATATGGTGTCTAACCTAAGCTAACAAATGACATGATCAGAGTTTTTGTCCGGCAAGTTCCTCTCAAAACCACATGAAACTGGGTTTAGTAGTACTATATGGAAATGTTAATGAGTTCAATTGAATTAGCTTACATTAAATGGTTAGTTTAAACCACTGTGAATATGTGTCTGTTGTTTTCCATTATACACTGAACAAAAATATAAATGCAACACTTTTGTTTTTGCTCCCATTTTTCATGAGATGAACTCAAAGATCTAAAACATTTTCTATAAACACAAAATAACCATTTCTCTCAAATATTGTTCACAAATCTGAAAAAATCTGTGATAGTGAGCACTTCTCCTTTGCCGAGATAATCCATCCCACCTCACAGGTGTGGCATTTCAAGAGGCTGATTAGACAGCATGATTATTGCACAGGTGTGCCTTAGGCTGGCCACAATAAAAGGCCACTCTAAAAATGTTCAGTTTTATCACACAGCACAATGCCACAGATGTCGCAAGTTTTGAGGGAGCGTGCAATTGGCATGCTGACAGCAGGAATGTCCACCAGAACTGTTGCCCGTGAATTGAATGTTCATTTATCTACCATAAGCCGTCTCCAAAGGCGTTTCAGAGAATATGGCAGTACATCCAACCGGCCTCACAACCGCAGACGACGTGTAACCACACCAGCCCAGGACCTCCACATCCAGCATGTTCACCTCCAAGATCGTCTGAGACCAGCCACTCGGACAGCTGCTGTAACAATCGGTTTGCATAACAATCTATATCTGTAAAGCGTCTTTGAGCACCTGTAAAAGCGCTAACAAATTAAATCTATTATTATTATTATTATTATTATAACCAAAGAATTTCTGCACAAACTGTCAGAAACCGTCTCAGGGAAGCTCATCTGCATGCTCGTCGTCCTCATCGGGGTCTCGACCTGACTCCGGTTCGTCGTCGTAACCGACTTGAGTGGGCAAATGCTCACATTCGATGGCGTCTGGCACGTGGGAGAGGTGTTCTCTTCACGGATGAATCCCGGTTTTCACTGTTCAGGGCAGATGGCAGACAGCGTGTGTGGCGTCGTGTGGGTGAGCGGTTTTCTGATGTCAATGTTGTGAATCGAGTGGCCCATGGTGGTGGTGGGGTTATGGTATGGGCAGGCGTATGTTATGGACGACGAACACAGGTGCATTTTATTGATGGCATTGTGAATGCACAGAGATACCGTGACGAGATCCTGAGGCCCATTGTTGTGCCATTCATCCCGACCATCACCTCATGTTGCAGCATGATAATGCACGGCCCCATTTTGCAAGGATCTGTACACAATTCCTGGAGGCTGAAAACATCCCAGTTCTTGCATGGCCAGCATACTCACCGGACATGTCACCCATTGAGCATGTTTGGGATGCTCTGGATCGGCGTATACGACAGCGTGTTCCAGTTCCTGCCAATATCCAGCAACTTGGCACAGCAATTGAAGAGGAGTGGACCAACATTCCACAGGCCACAATCAACAACTCTCTGCGAAGGAGATGTGTTGCAAATGTTTTAGATCTTTGAGTTCATCTCATGAAAAATGGGAGCAAAAACAAAAGTGTTGCGTTTATATTTTTGTTCAGTGTAAGAAAGGAGGCAAAAGCTTCAGTTAGTTCAAAGCAAAGCCACTCCTTTTTTATCTCTGTATTCCAATGTTGGGGTGTGTGGGGGGAAGATTCACGTCATCTCCTCACTGGGGTCCCACAGGGGTCTGTCCTTGGTCCCCTCCTCTTCTCTCTGTACACAAACTCTCTTGCTCTCTCATGGCTTCTCCTGCCACAGCTACGCAGACAACACACAACTGATTGTGTCTTTCCCCCGGTCTGGAACCCAGGTGGTCGCACGACTCGCACCCATCTCTGCTTGTCTGCCTGAAATCTCTCAGTGGATGTTTGATCACCACCTGAAGCTCAACCTAAACAAGACTGAACTGCTCTTCATCCCAGATAAGGACTCTCCCATCCATGACCTGTCCATCAACATTGGTACCTCCGTTGACCCTGGACGACCAGCTGAACGTCACTGCTAACATTGTTGCCACATCCCGATCCTGCAGATAAAACCTCTACAACATCAGGGGGATACATCCCCTACTGTCCCAGGAGGCAACGCAGGTCCTGGTCCAGGATCCGGTCATCTCGCACCTGGACTACTCAACGCCCTCCTGGTCTACCTGCAAACGCCATCAGACCGTTACAGCTAATTCAGAATGCTGCAGCCAGACTGGTCTTCAACCCCCCCCCCCAGTTCTCCCACACTACACCTCTCCTCCGCTCCCTCCACTGGCTGCAAGAATCCGCTTCAAGACACTGGTACTGGCCCACCGAGCTGTGAAGGGAACAGCCCCTCCATACATCCAGGCCTTGGTTAAACCATACACTCCAGCACGTGCACTACGCTTGGCGTCAGCCAATCGGCTGCTACTACATCTCTGTGAGTGGGACCCAGGTACCCCTCAAAAACACGCCTGTTTTCTATCCTGGCTCCTAAATGGTGGAAGAGTTCCCCATTGACATCAGGACAGCAGAAACTCTGCATATCAAAGCAAAATGAAAACCCATCTATTTCGACTGTACCTTGGCAATTAAATGATTGCTGGAAAATACATTTAAAAAATAAATACTGGGCACTTTTTGAGTAAATATTGTCCTTGTAACTAATTCACCTGCACTTATGATTGAAGTGAATATACAGTATCTGCACTTTCCTTGTTGTTTGGGGTTTGAATCTTTATGGTATTGCACTTATTGTAAGTCGCTTTGGACAAAAGCGCCAGCTAAATGATATGTAATGTAATATCTGACCTGGCTTCACTTCCTAAACCAGGGGTAGCTGCTTGGTTTATATATTTTATTTTATTTATATTTTATTTTTGTTGTTAATTGCAGAAAATAAGGTGAAAACCTCCTAATTAAATACAATGTCAGCTCATATTCAACAAACCTTTGTCCATCCCGGAGGCCACAGACACCCTCTTGACCTTCACAGTAATTATTATTCTGCAGGCAGTGTGTGGAGCTTGAATTGCTGAAAGGCAAAAATGCTGTGTTAGTACCTTCTTTCCTTCTCTAGGGACTTTAACATGGCTTTTAATTACTGCCATCTTTTGGCTGTCTGCACAGAAAATAATCATGTAAAAAACATTGGAGGACGTCTGTTCTGCGCTTCAAAGTGAGCTCAGTTTGTTTGATGGTCTGGCTCTGTATAACACGACACAATCCAAAAAACAATTCTTTATTGTGAAGAAACCAAGCCATATACAGTAAAGACGGAGTAAACGTTTTTTTGTGGTTGTTACTGACAAAAACTTCTTCAGGGACCTGGACTGGTTGGTATTCTGTGTGGATTCCTCAAAACACAAGTCACTCAGGAGTCAAGAACAACAAAGGCAAAATGACAAAGACAGAACCAATCCTCTGAGGATCATTGGGGACTAACGGAACAACGTTTCAAAGAATTACAACTATACAGCCAAGATGTCGTTCTCCATAGCATCTAGTGGGACCTGGACCAAAATAGCGGTACAGTGCCTCACTCCCCAAAAATGAGGCCAGCAAACTAGGAAACGTTGGACAACAGCCACATAGTGTGAGCAACCACTTTAGTATTAAATTACATCACTTTGAAAATAACTGTACAAACTCACAAACCATTTTTTCAATTGTGTCTTAACAGTAAGTATCCATATTGAAATTGAATAGAGTTTTTTTGGAATCACTCTTCATCAATACTGAATATTTAGCGACCCCTTGAAAATGTGGTTTCAGTGTTAGTGATGGAAAACTACAGTGCAGAAAGATGTTACCAAGTTTATCTGAAGCCAATATGATTCTGTGTGAAATCCACCTTCATCTTACACTCACTCCAATGCAGCTAGGGAAACGAAGGGAATGTTACTACCTGAAGGTACTTAAACGGTCCTACGTTTGTTTCCGTGATAATCTTTTTTAATATATCAACCCAGTCTCGAGCTCATTTACTTGATCAAACAGACCCATAATATAATTTATTTTTAGAGGTAAAAACCTTGCTGCAGGTTATTTTTGGTGACGAACAGAAAATACATACTCCCCAGAGTAAACACAAGTGTGATGTGAGAGCCAGACTGTGGTGGAGGCCTGAATCTGCCACTGTGATGAAGAGCCTGTGTTTCTGCTCCGCCTGCCACAGTGATAGCTTGACTCCGCATTTGGGGAAATATTCCTGGGCTGCAAACAAAGCTAACTCTGCTTCAGTTTGCAGGTTGTATGTTCACACAGAGGGACACAGAGAAGGTCATGCCTCTTACAGTTAACCTATTGCCCAATGAATTTAACAAAAGAAGGAATGTCTCATTCTCTTTCAGCTGACTCTGTTCAAACTCTGCCCGACCCCAGTGCCTTCGTTTTTCTTCTTCTAGTTCACGGATAGTCCAGCTGTAGTCCAGTCTCCACTTCAGGCTATTGTTCTTATGAGCTAATGAAGAAATCATTTGATCTAGTGCATGCCACCATGTTCTCAGAGACAACCTTATGATGGCTGCACCAGTTTTCCGCAGGATCATTGGAGCTTTATTATTTGTTGAGGCTAAATTAGTCCTGTTAACTACAGCAGTATGACCCCACATAGATTTGGCTGTGATTTAATTGCAATAAACGTATATCAAACAGGTGTCAAAATAACTGCCTAATGGTGATGATTATTAAAGAAATCTGAAAGTTTTAATTTTTTTGTTAAATCTTGGATACATTTTCCTTTGAATGAAATGTATACTAATGATTTCCAAAGTGCTGATTCTCTGTCTGTTACTTTAGATGAAAATAAGAAGCCCCTCCCCACGCCCCTCTGAGAGAGATTTGGTTACAATAGGCGCATTCACACTGCGGTACTTTTCCCACAAAGGTTCATGCGAACTTAGTTCATGTGAACTCTTTTATCGCGTTCACACCAAAAAGAGCCGGTACTAAAATTAGTTCATGTGAACCTTTTTAACCCCTCGAAAGTCCCTGCTAGAGAGCAGGGACTTTCGAGCGGCTCTTTTGTGAGAAAAGAGCTATATTTCTGATTGGCTGGGCGGATTGCAAACCACGCTCCGTAAAACTTCCAAAATGTTTTGTGAAGCCGCCATTTTATTATCCTCGCATTAGCATTATTAGCATTAGCATTAGCCCAGCGCAGAAACGCAGAGAGACTAACGTATGGCAACACAAAATAAAACATCTCATGGAGATGAGGAGGTGTCGGCGTTCTGGCGATTTACTCGGAAGGCTTCAGTAGAAGCTGCTGGGAGTCCCAGCAGCTTCTACTGAAGCCAGTCCCCAACTCCGGGGACTTCCGGCCGGGGATTCCGGGCGGCAGTATACGCCATGATGTTGTTTGTAGCCTGCCAGTAAACCCAGAGCAGAAGAAGAAGAAGTGACGTCAGCGGCTTCATTTGCCTAATCCACCCCCAGGGACTTTTTCCGGTGTGAACGCGATCTGTACTTAGTTCATGCGAACTAAAGAGTTCGCATGAACTAAGTTCGCATGAACCTTTGTGGGAAAAGTACTGCGGTGTGAATGCGCCTAAAGAACTCAATGGTGCTCTAGGAGGAGATTCAGGTGATAAGGGGGGGAGGGGGGTTACCTTGGTTGGTGATTGGCTAATGGTTACACAAGACAAAACATCATGAGAACATAAAGTGGCCAAAATCTGATGAGCTCGTTTTCAAACAAGGGTTTATAGAAATGGATCAGGACAAAAAGAGAGAGAATCTTTGTCCTGACACTTTCAGAGTCTCTTTCCACAAGGCAAGGCAAGGCAAGGCAAGGCAAGGCAAGGCAAGGCAAGGCAAGGCAAGGCAAGGCAAGGCAAGGCAAGGCAAGGCAAGGCAAGGCAAGGCAAGGCAAGGCAAGGCAAGGCAAGGCAAGGCAAGGCAAGGCAAGGCAAGGCAAGGCAAGGCAAGGCAAGGCAAGGCTATTTATAGAGCACTTTTCAACACAAGGCAATTCAAAGTGCTTTACAACAAATGAAAGATATTAAGAAAATGGCATTTAAAATCAGTCATTAAAAAGAAAAGCTAATAAAATAAACATTAAAAGAAGAAATACATGGATAAACATTAAAAGAAAAAATACATGGATAAAAGTTACAGTGCAGTCTAAAATATGAATAGTTCAATTAAAAGCAGCGACAAAAAGAAAAGTCTTCAGCCTGCAGCGGACCTGCAGGTTTCTGGGAGTTTGTTCCAGATATTTGGAGCATAATAACTGAACGCTGCTTTACCATGTTTAGTTCTGACTCTGGGGACAGAAAGCTGACCAGTCCCTGAAGACCTGAGAGATCTGGATGGTTCATAATTTAGCAGGAGGTCAGAAATGAATTTTGGGCCTAAACCATTCAAAGCTTTATAAACCAGTAGCAGTATTTTGAAATCTATTCTTTGACACACAGGAAGCCAGTGTAAAGACTTCAGAACAGGAGTGATGTGATCCACTTTCTTAGTGTTAGTGAGGACTCGAGCAGCAGCGTTCTGAATTAGCTGCAGCTTTCTAATAGATTTGTTAGTGAGACCTGTGAAGACACCATTGCAGTAGTCCAGTCTACTGAAGATAAAAGCATGGACACGTTTTTCCAAATCCTGCTGTGACATTAGTCTTTTAATCCTAGATATATTCTTTAGGTGATAGTAGCCTGATTTAGTAACTGTTTTAATGTGACTGTTGAAACTCAGGTCAGAGTCCATGACTACACCTAGATTTCTGGCTTTATCTGTTGTTTTGAACATTGCAGACTGAAGCTCAGCGCTAACTTTTATACGTTCTTTCTTGGCTCCAAAAACCATTACCTCAGTTTTATCTTTGTTTAATTGGAGAAAGTTCTGACACATCCAGTCATTGATTTGTTCAATGCACTTACTCAGTGTTTGAATTGGAGCATAGTCTCCTGGTGAAACTGTTACATAAATTTGTGTGTCATCTGCATAGCTATGGTAACTTATTTTGTTGTTTTTCATTATCTGAGCCAGTGGTAGCATGTAGATGTTAAAGAGAAGAGGCCCCAAGATGGAGCCTTGAGGAACCCCACATGTCATATTTGTCAACTCAGATGTGTATTTACCAATAGAAACAAAGTTGTTTCTGTCCTTTAAGTATGATTCAAACCAATTTAGGACGGTTTCCGAAAGTCCCACCCAGTTTTCCAGTCGGTCTAGTAATATGCTGTGGTCAACAGTGTCAAACGCAGCACTGAGATCTAATAATACTAACACTGAAGTTCTGCCACTGTCTGTGTTTAAGTGGATGTCATTAAAGACCTTTACAAGAGCAGTCTCAGTACTGTGGTTTGGACGAAAGCCTGACTGGAACACATCCAAACAGTCATTTAAATGCAAGAAATTACTCAGCTGTTGAAAAACAACTTTTTCAATGATTTTACCTAGAAATGGCAGGTATGATATGGGCCTGTAATTGTTCATTACTGAAGCATCTAGATTATTCTTTTTTAAGAGCGGTTTAATGACTGCAGTTTTCAGGGCCTGTGGAAAAATACCTGAGTGAAGAGATTTGTTTACTATATGAAGTAGATCTGAGGCCATGCAAGGCAAAACATCTTTAAAAAATCCCGTTGGAATAATATCAATTCAGCAGGAGGAGGATTTCAGAAGTTGAATAATGTCCTCTAGGTTTTATCATTAATCTGATGGAATTGTGTCATGGTGTTTGAATTGATGTTAAGTGGACACAGAGACAACACATTTGCTGTTCCTGATGCAGAAGCACTGACTGCTTGTCTTATTTTCTGAATTTTGTCAGTGAAAAAGGAGGCAAAATTATTGCACGCCCTGGTGGATAGAAATTCAGAGGCTACTGACACTGGGGGGTTAGTTAGTCTGTCGACGGTAGCAAACAAGGCACGTGCGTTGTTTTTGTTTTTGGTAATGATGTCAGAGAAGAACGATTGTCGTGCGTTTTTCAATTCCAAATTATAAAGGCCAAGTCTCTCAGATGCTCCCTCTAGTGACAGTGACGTGATTGACGTGATTCAAGATGGCGCCTGTGTCGGCCCGCCGCTCGCTCAGCTGTCTACCTATAGCTTTCCTGTTTTTGTTTTATGTTTGTCAGAATGTCTCTGCTCTGCTCGTCTATGATCGCCAAGCTCTCCTCCACCTCAGACCCTCACTGGAGTTGATACTGCTGCCCAAAACCACATCTGGCAACCAAAAATCGTCCCCCCCCCCCTCTTCTGTTGGATATACCCACCTACCTGCGCCGGTTGCCCTGCATCCTGCCTCGCCGAAAGCGCTTCAGACGACGGGGAAAGCGTGGTGGTGCACTGGTCCACCTAAAAGCTTACCTGACGGCTTCTTCCGGGACCTATCCACGCCTCGGATGTCATGGCCCTCCCGCTGCACGTCATGTGAGGGATCGGTGGATTCGCCCTGTCTTTCCGGAGCTACGGACTCTGCTGGATCCGCTGGCAGCTACTCCTGTCCGACTGGCAGCTACTCCTGTCCGACTGGCAGCTACTCCTGCCCGCCTGACTGCTCCCGGCCCGCGCGGCGTTCACCACGGACATCTTCGTCAGCTGAGACGATCTACACCGTCGGCAAGCCCGGAGCAAAAACTACGTCTGGCTTTGCTAAATGCTAGGTCGATAGCTAACAAAACGTTCCTGCTGAACGACTTCTTCACCTCCCGTGAACTGGATTTCATGTTCCTGACGGAGACCTGGGCACACGCTGGCGAGTACACATCATTCTTTGATCTTCTTCCTCCTGACTGTACATTCTTCAGCTCCCCCCGTGCCACCGGCCATGGCGGGGGCATAGCTTCGGTGTTTAGAGCTAGCCTCCAGTGCCGATTGCTACACCATGTCACTAGCTATGCTAGCTTTGAGTTGCAGCTTTTTGAACTGAATCCGGCCTCGCCTATACTCTGCGCAGTCGTGTATCGTCCGCCAAAGCACAATAAGGATTTCATAAATGACTTTTCTGACTTTCTGTCCGGGATCATGGTGAATTATGATCGTGTTTTGATCTCCGGAGACTTCAATGTCCATGTGTGTTGTGAGTCCAAACCTCTGGTTAGGGACTTTTTAAATCTCCTTGATTCTTTTGGTCTTGTTCAGTCCGTGGCTGGCCCAACACACGAAAAAGGACACACTTTGGACTTGGTATTGTCGTTTGGACTGTCTGTATCTGTGGATGAAATATGTGCAGCAACGCGTATCTCAGACCATTTACCGGTTCTGTTTACAACCTCCATCCCTTCCGCAGGAGTCGAATCACGTGCCCCTGCGCGTCGTCTGCGTTCGATTAACCCCTTGACTGCCTCACAGTTCTCTGATGTTTTTAATGCTTCTCCTATCTGTAAATTAGATGTGGACTGTGCTTTTAATGCTGATGAGCTTCTCTCTATGTTTGACTTGACATGCACACCAATACTGGATTCTGTTGCTCCTTTTACGCTTAGACGCAATGACTGTACTCGTGCTCTCAGACGCGCTTGCAGGCGTGCTGAGAGAAAGTGGAAAAAGGATAAACTCCATGTCTCCCTGGAAATCCTTCGTGCTTCCCTCTCTGACTACCAGACGGCAGTCAAAGCAGCCAAAACAGAGCACATTTCTCTGTTCATCTCTAAAAACAGCCACAAACCTCAGGTTCTTTTTAATGTCCTCAACTCCATCATTAATCCCCGTGATGTTTCTTCTGTTGTGCCATCGCCTGCTCTCTGCGATAAGTTTCTTAAATTTTTTATTGGAAAAATATCTGCTCTTAGGCTAGCTCACACTAGTGCTACCCCCGATCCTGCTCCCTCTCTGTGCCCTGCTGTCCTCGACCACTTTGAGCCTATTTCCCTCTCTTCTCTCTCGGACATAGTGGAGCACCTGCGACCGACAAGCTGCTCCTCGGACAGCATTCCCTCACGCCTTCTCAAAGAGGTTTTTCATTCAGTTGGAGCAAGTATTTTATTACTTTTAAACACCTCTCTTACCTCAGGATGTGTCCCAGCTGCCTTTAAACATGCCGTGGTTACCCCACTACTTAAAAAGAAAAGTCTCGACCCCTCCACTCTCGCAAATTTTAGGCCCATCTCCCAGCTACCGTTTTTATCAAAAGCCCTGGAGCGCGTAGTCTACGCCCAGCTGCAGTCTTTTTTAATCCTTCATGGCATCCATGAAAAGTTTCAGTCTGGCTTCAAACCCATGCACAGCACTGAAACAGCCCTTTTAAGAGTTTTTAACGATCTGCTCCTAGCCGCCGACTCAGGTAGCCCAGCTGTCTTGGTGCTGTTGGACCTGACAGCTGCCTTCGACACCGTGGACCATGGCATCCTGCTGTCACGGCTTGAACAGTCCGCTGGCATCACAGGCTCTGCCCTCGCATGGTTCAGGTCCTACCTTAAGGACCGTAGCTTTTCAGTGCAGCTAGGTGCCTTCTCCTCTGCCAAAGCCCCTCTTACCTGTGGGGTCCCCCAAGGCTCGATTCTGGGCCCCATCCTGTTCCTACTATACATACTGCCCCTAGGTTCTATTCTAACAAAACACAATATTCCCTTCCACTGCTACGCTGACGACGTCCAGATTTATCTCCCGCTCAAAGCAAACATCAAACAGTCACTACAGCAGTTGATGGACTGCTTAACGGAGATCAAATCCTGGCTGAGCAACAACTTCCTGACTCTTAACGAGGGCAAGACGGAGGTCATCTTTTTTGGACCACAACCTCCAGCCTCTCAGGTTGATATTCTGGGCTCCCTCCAACTAAACATCCTCCCCTCGGTCATGAACCTTGGCGTGACCTTGACGAACACTTTTAAATTCGATAAGCAGGTCAGCAGCGTAGTCAAATCCTGCTTTTTTAAAATAAGACTATTGGCCAAAACCAAGTCCTATTTATCTTTTAAAGACATGGAAAGGGTCATCAACGCCTTTGTGACCTCGAGACTGGACTATTGCAACGCTCTGTATGTGGGTATGGACCACGCGTCAATTAAACGCCTGCAGCTGGTCCAAAATGCAGCTGCACGTTTGCTGACTGGACACAAAAAGCGCGACCACATCACCCCAATTCTGGCCTCACTACACTGGCTTCCAGTTCAGTTCAGAATTGATTTTAAAATCCTTTTATTTGTTTTTAAAGCTCTAAATGGGCTGGCTCCGGCCTATATAGTTGAACTCCTCCAGCGCTACACCCCAGCCAGAGCTTTAAGGTCTGCTGACCAGCTGCTGCTGGTAGTGCCGAAGACTAGGCTCAAAACACGAGGGCACCGAGCCTTCGCAGCAGCTGGCCCGAGGCTCTGGAACACTCTGCCCCTCCATGTGAGGTCGGCCCAGACCCTAGGGGTTTTTAAATCCTATCTAAAAACACTCTTCTTCTCTCAGGCTTTCTAGCTAGAGCGGAGCACGACTACTGACATTTCCCTGTGTATTGTTTTTATATTTGCTGTTGCCAAATGACTGTCTTTTTTACAATTGCACTGCAGTAAAATGTTTTTACTACATGTACAGCACTTTGGCTCGACCAAACATCGTTTTTAAATGTGCTCTATAAATAAAATTTGATTTGATTTGATTTGATTTATAGATTTCAAAGTGAACCTGGAGATTTGTTTTTCGCCACCTGCGTTCAGCTTTTCGACACTCTCTTTTTTCTGCTCTCACGGTCATGGCCTTTCTCCATGGAGATATTTTCTTGCCAGTCACTTCTTTTACCTTAGTTGGAGCAATGGCATCTATAATATTTTAAATTTTTGAATTAAAATGATCTACTAGCTCATTTACTGAGATGTTAGCAGGGGCAAGTGTGGAAGAAAAATTCTGAGTAAACATTTCCCTAGTATTTTCAGTTAAATATCGCTTTGTGGTTACCTCTTTTTGAACATTTTTGTGAACAGAAATAGAGCTCTCAAAGAAAACACAGGAATGATCAGAGAGCGCAACATCAGTCACCACAACCTTAGAGATATTCAGACCCTTTGAGATAATTAAGTCCAGAGTGTGCCCCTTATTGTGCGTGGGCTCCGTCACATGCTGAGTCAGTCCATGGCTATCAAGAACACAAAACAGTTCTTTTGCCCCTCTGTCCTGAGGGTTGTCAACATGGATGTTAAAATCACCAACAATGACTAAACGGTCAAAGTCAATACACACTATAGACAGCAGTTCAGTAAAGTCATCATAAAAGCTTGCACAGTATTTGGGTGGTCTATAGATATTTAGGAACAGAGCTCGAGAGGAGCATTTCAGCTGAAGGGCCATATATTCAAAAGAAGCAAAGTTCCCATAAGATGTCTTCCTGCATTGAAGGGAATCATTGAACAGAATAGCAACTCCACCCCCTTTCTTATGCATTCTTTCCTGACTCATAAAACTAAAGTTGGGAGGGGTTGATTCGATAAGAACAGCTGCACTGTTATTTTGTACAATCCAAGTTTCTGTTAAAAACATAAAATCGAGATTGTGCTCAGTGATAAAATCATTGATTAAAAATGTTTTTCCTGCCAAAGACCTGACATTTAATAAAGCTAGTTTAAGTTTGTTAAACACACTATCAGTCATGTTTTTTGTAACAAGCTGTGGCTGACATGGAATCACTGCTAAATTAGATAAACTCACACAAACGTTTGAGCGCTTCCTGTATCTAAGATGATTCACCGCTCTTAATCTATTACCTATCAACACAGATATCGGCAAAGCTATAGGCAGGCAGGGCCCTGGCATGTCCTGGAAAGAGTTGAGAGTGCCATACGCCCTTGAGCCTGGACCCAGCACACATCAGTAAGCATTTTGTACACACACATCCTTATCAGGCTTCGGAGACTGCAGATGCTTTCTTGAAGGGAGGGGAGGTGGTTGACATAGGCACGGTGATGGAGAAGGGGGAGATGGTGCAGGGGTAGAAGACATGCTGCCAGGGGGGGGAGGTGGTTGACGTAGGCTCGGTGATGAAGACGGGGGAGATGGTGCCCGTCTTCGCGGTGATTTTGGTGGGCGTCGTTGAGGAGCGGGGGTAAAGGACATGCTGCCAGCCCTGCGTATCGCCTTAGTTTGGTTATTGAAATCCAGGAAGGAATCGGTGCCAACCCTCTGTATCGCCTTCATGTGTTCAAGGGCGTTGTCAGGGGGGGGGGGTGACGGGCAGTGGAGACTCCTCCATGTGTCTCATAGGTCTCCCATAATCAGAACATTCCACAGGCGGGTGCAGTGATAATTCTTCAGGGTTTTCTGCACGATGTGTTGTGTCTTTCTCCTGTTTTGATTCCTCTTGCCGCTTGTCCTTGGCAGAGGGAACAGATTGATGACGCAGGCAGTTGAAAATGTTAGAGATAAACAATTTCACTCCTGACTTGTTCAGGCAAACTCCATTTGCCTTGAAAAGATGTCTGCGATCCCAGAAAAAGTTAAAATTGTCAATAAAATGGACAGAATGGTCAGTACAGGCATTGGAAAGCCAGGTGTTCAGTGCAAACAATCTGCTGAATCTCTCCACTCCTCTTCTGACTGGCGGTAGAGGGCCACTGATGAACACCTCCGCATTTAGAGAGCTGACAGTTTGCAACAAACATTTAAAGTCTTCTTTCAGCACTTCTGACTGTTGTTTCACAACATCATTTGTTCCAATGTGTAGTACCACATTCTTCACAGTTGGAGGTTTAGCCCCAATATGCAGGATCTTCTCAGCCAAGTCAGAGACCATATCCTTGGGAAAACAGAGTACTTTGGTGTTTTTCTTATTACACAGAGGGGACACATGTTGATGTAGAAGAGACACGAAGAAGAGGGGACACATGTTGATGTAGAAGAGACATGAAGAAGAGGGGACACATGTTGATGTAGAAGAGACATGAAGAAGAGGGGACACATGTTGATGTAGAAGAGACATGAAGAAGAGGGGACACATGTTGATGTAGAAGAGACATGAAGAAGAGGGGACACATGTTGATGTAGAAGAGACATGAAGAAGAGGGGACACATGTTGATGTAGAAAAGACATTAAAAAGTGGATTTTGCATAATAGGTCCCCTGAAAAGATAAATGTATTACAAGCTTGTCTTGCAAAGAGAGTTTGTAAAATATCACACAAACTAACCTCACAATAGGAACGGTTTACGATTAAAAGGGGAACCTCATTGATTTCATATCGCAGAAAAAAGGGGCTCACTGGCATTTCTCATAACGCACCATAAGGTTGGACTGGGTAAATCTCCTCCAGAGATTCATAAAATAATACACAGAGGGATTCTGATTGGTGATTCATTAATGAACACCTCGCTGCACATTGTCACTTACCTTTGTCATTGATAACAACAACACAATAATGGCTTCAGGATTTTCTTCTTGACATGCAATTATTAATAAGGTGTTAAGCAGATAGATAGTGACAATAATCATATGTTAAACAGTATGTTACACATTTTGTATACTCTATAATAAAAATGAAGAACAATATGTTTTTAAAACTTTATTTAAGAAGTAACCTATTTCAATAAAACACGGTAAATGGTAAAGGGTGACTTTTTTCTTAAGGAAGGACTTGGCCTGCTGGTGCAGTCACTGGGAGGCAAACTACTGCTGCCTATAAGCAGAGAATATACAAAGTCCTCTATCCCTCATATGAGGTTCAGCATTTGAGTTCTATGGCAGGACAACAATCTTCTTCTCCAGCTTCTGCTCAGGGAAGATGAACCTCCTCATCACGTCATCGAGCTCCTCCAGAGCCAGCTGAGCGTGCAGCACCGCAACGTCATCCGGGTCGGAGCGCACCACCCACTTCAGAGCCCGGTACAGGTCCAACAGAACATCACTGAGAACCTATAGCAGTCAGAGAGAGGGACAGAGGTTCACTGCTCTGCTCATTACACAGGGAACAGGGTTATATGTATATATCATTAGAATTAATGAGCAAAAACTTCTACAAAAAGACCCAAGTTGTATGTAACCACATAACTGTACAAAGCAAGAAAAAGGAAACTTGGAAATGAACTGTCAAGGTGTAAAAACAACAAAAACGTCATAAAGCACAAATAAATGTGCAGCTTGGCAAAGAGAAGTTGCATTGAACATCCAACTGTTATTTAACTCTTTCAAGGCTGTTGTTGCCATATTTTAACTGAAAGAGTAAATACATGAAGACTTTTCCCTTAAATCCTTAAAAGGAAAAAGAGAAAAGGAATGAATAACTGATGGTGATTGAGGCTGTGTTCAAATATTCATGATGTATGTGAGTGGCATAGCGTTGTAATACACACTTATATTTAACTTGACAGAAAGAAAATAAAACAAAAATTAATCGGACACTATTTTGTTCAAATGGTTGATTTTCATCAAGCAGCAAAATAGCTAGCTCCCCAGGTATAATGTCTCATAATGGGTCATAAACTACAACTCAGACAGAGCAAGAAACTCAAAGATGTCACCTCTAAAATAGTAATACACATTTGATCAGTTATTAATCCAGAGAATAGCAATAACAGATCAATGGTCAAGTAAACAATGCTTTATTTTCTTCCAATTAAAGAAACCTCTTATTAGATCCTATCCACTTTTCTTTTGTTCAGTGGTGGACTGCACAGTGCATGTTCAGATTGCTTAGGGTCAAGAGAGAGTCAGAGGAGCATGTTAACGGTGTGTTATCTTACTGATATCACCATTTCCAATGTTTCAGGTCAAACACAAGGCCACTTGATGTGAGGCAGATACACAATGTATACGTCACAGAGGTTCACGCTACAATTTGCAACATCAGAAATGCATGTAGAAAACCAGACAACAGTCATGTTGGGCATTCTTTCACAGAAGATCTGTTTTGACAGAGTGGAGGGTAAATGCGTCAGTAACAGTGAGAGGTGAGATGCAGACAGCCCCCCCCCCCCCCACCTGGCCCCCTCCTCTCTCACATGGTGCTACTCTGGCCCTCTCATCTGTTCTCATGTCACTGTGTGTGTCATTAGCCCTCAACAGCTGCTGCTGCTCTGTAATGACAGGACCTGACCTGGGACCAGCAGCTGCACAGAGCATCAGGAGTCATCAGGAGCCACGTCACATTGGAGCCAGCAGCTCTCACACAGCAGTGTTCACTGAGCCCCCACAGGTGGAAGATTTTCCTTTTCTTTCTTCCGTATGTAACCCAAGTGGTCCAAGGATGAGAGACAGCGCGTTTTGTTCCCAGCTGAATTAACAACAAGCTGATTAATAGAGCAATACATATGTTAATCTGTAGCAAGGATGTGACGACAATGAAAGGATAATGCTAATTTGAATGAATCTTATATTAGGAGGCCGAGGAACTGATGTGATCAGCCCGAGCCAAGGGGACTATCTAAGAACAACACTTCAGCAGAGACAGGAAACACACTGCACCACGAGAGGAACCAGAGACTGTGAAACACGGTCTTTCGAGTGAGTCTCCTTCCTGTGCTCAGTGAGAACATTAGTGTGACCCACAGGTAGACTGGGACTCTGAAACACAGAGAGGACCCCTGCCTCCAGCAGTCCACACACAGACATGTCTACGCTTACCGCTGTCAATCAATTCAATTATTACATTTCTTTAATCACAATAATAAAATACATCTGATACCACCCTCATAATTTTTTTTTTTTTTGTGAAGGTCCTCACTGACCTTTGGCCCTAATAAAGAGGCTAACAGTAATGTTAGCTGAACTTTGGGGACTGAAGAGACACCGTCCCTTCTATTCCTTTTTGCCAAATACAATGTCAAAAACTAAGAAATGCATTTGTTAAGATTTTACAGGATTTATGAGCATGTCATTTTTCTGTTTATGTAAATGTAACAGGTCTTTCTTGACCTAAAGCCCAAGTGCAGGACATCGAGGTTCCACACAAAAGACAGAAATGACTTGTTCACAGTGTATCTTTATTAGACCCTCCAGAACAACGTGATTCTGCGATGGCAGAATTTACCGCATAATCAGCAAAATGGCGTAGATTTTTAAAAGGCCGCATATTTATCAAAAGGGCGCATAACCCTGCATTTTTCCACACAAAATTGAGAGAAAAAAAAAGTTAACTCGTCTTGACGTGAAGTAGTGATGATGATGATGATGAGACGTCATCAGCTCACGCATCACAGAAGGTAAACAACACCGTAGACTCTACGGCGTAGAGTGAACGTGTGGAACTCACACGAGAGAGAAAACACCAAGATGAAAAAATCTGATCCATCTCATTTACCGACGAACATTTCTGCTAAAGACCGGGCAAAGCAGTACCCCGATGTCTTGCACGAAAGTGGGGGGAAACTATTCTGCACCCCGTGCAACTGTGTTGGAGCATAAGAGAAATTCGACGGTGACGACCCACTTTGATTCATTCAAACATTCGAAAATGCTTTCTGCTGCTGCGGACAAGAAAGCCAAACAACTCACGTTCACCGAGGCATCAACCTCCAAAACCCTTTCGAGGGTACAAGAAACTAAGTGAGTAGCCTACAAGATTGAAGCTGGTCAGATAACGAACGAGTAAATGAAAACAGAATGAGGCGGAGTGTGTGTGTGTGTGTGTGTGTGTGTGTGTGTGTGTGTGTGTGTGTGTGTGTGTGTGTGTGTGTGTGAGAGAGAGTGTGATTAAAATAGCCCAATTGCTTTTACAATAAATACACATTGAATGTGTTTAATTGAATAGTAAAGGGGTTTAACGTTAGTGGCAGGTTGTGTGTGAGAGAGTGGCGTTTTTATATGTACAAAAGTGGTGGGGCACAAAAGACTCAGATATCTATATATAAGCTTCTGCAGTGAGGTTCATGGCTGGTGAGGCACTGGCACTGACTCTTCAGGTTTACAAATATTAATTTCAAAAGCTTTTTTTGTCTGATGCTTCAATTCATTTTAAACAGACAGTTCAACAGAAGGATACCCAAAAAATGTAATTTTATCATTTAAATATTGAATTGTTCTCTCTTAGTAAGATCCCATTTTCAATAAAATTGCAGTCTTACCTTGACTTGAAGATGAAGTCCATTTGCCTATCCTTCTGGACAAAAATCTATTACTTTTTTGTAAAAGTCCTCCTTATCTTCTTATAGTTTCAAAAGTTTATCATAAATCTAATCAATAGATTTATGATTTGAAAATTATAAAAGTAGGGTAGACATGTGGATATTATCTGGCTGAACAAAACGTGCATTTATCTAACAGGTACGTTTCCCACAGATCTTATTTGGAGCTATTTTCCTATGGAGAAATCTCATTGCTTTTTTGTCGAGGGAAGCCATGCACAGCTTACTTCCGGGTTTTAGGACGCCTCACAGCAGCTCTCTCGTCTCCTCTTCACACACCACACTTTTCGCGGCACACGTACTGACAGCCAATCAGCTCTGAATGATGTGAGATGACGTATGGTGGGGATGGCAGCACTATGCCCCTATGGTCATTATTTTTTTGCCACACACATAAAATAGGAAAATATTCTGAGCATGCGCAGTGTAGTTTTTACAGTTACCATTGACTTAGACAGTGAGAGGGAGGGGCAGGATCGGGTTCTGTCCCACATGGCTCTAAACAGCTCAATAGGCACACACTGTAGACACCAATTAGAAGAACACAGACTAAAACAGCAATGTACAGACGAATCAGATGATTAAACATGATCTTAAAATATATTTAATATATTTTTTGCATTTTTTTGTAATCATTATTTTTAATACTCATATAGCAACTTTCCGCATATTTCGCAACTTTCCGCAATTTCACCGCATAAAATCACATAAAACCCCACATGTTTGATCGCATAATCAAGGATTTTTGCCCGCGTTTTTCTGGAGGGTCTAGTTTATGCTTGGGCTGGCCAAGTTAACACCGACAATTATTTTATCGCGCATTACCAGTTTTCTTTTTTTTATTCATATTATTATTTAGAAAGTTCCGTGGCTCACTGGCTCTGGATACACATACAGACAGACCATGGGTCACAGGAGGGGCGGGATGTTGATCAGTATTGGCTTAGGATGGGCGTCATCACGCATCTCAACCAATGAGAGCATAGGGGTGAAACAGAAAGAAGTGGCGGGACAGAAACATGGAGGAAGGTACCGAACTCTTACATGGAAATGTTACATCTCTTCACAGAGGAGTTGATAGAACCAGGGTTATTTGTAACCACTGCAAAGCTACATTTTCTTATCTCTGGACTCTGAGGGGAACTTCTAGAACAAACTAGATACAACGTTAATGCCCTGGCAGTGGCAATAGCTGTCAGGGAATCATTCTGTCTACATGTTTACCTTTTGCCCTCTGACGCAGCTGACCAGCCGCTATCTCCCTTAAGGAGGGGCTGCCCTAGCATTTTGTTGTTGTTACCAGTTTATGACCGGGCAACTGTCTGTCAGAGATAGTTATTGTTGTGGGACACCTGAGCACATCCTCCTCAGGGTGTAGATGACCCCGAGCCATAAGCGACAACAAATGTGATTCAGTTTCACCAGCTGTTTAGTCTCTCTATTGAAGAATGTTGATTATTACACTCTGAACTAGTTCAAACCTGGAGCTACAGGAGGGCTCTTCAGAACTGATTGTGGCATCTCAACCGTGTGATCAAACCGTGGCCGTGACATGTCTTATGAATTCCCCGGGCGAAGCTTCAAATAAACCGTCAGTGTTTGCCATCAAAGCTCCAGCTCTCCTCGTGTCTCTCTTGGTGCATTTCCACTACAGCGCGGAGCTCGCTTTAAGCGTGCCGTGCACGGCCCGTTTTTGGTTGCGTTTTTAAAGGCGTAGTACCGGCTAGCGGCTACCTTTTCACAGTTTTTCTGGCCCCATCAAATCGAGGTTCTTTCCAGGCTGAGTCGGGCTGAGTATGCTAAACTAGAGAGAGAATGGCTGGCAAGGGGGCTACAACTACAACAAGATGAACATATTTGACCGTGATTTAATTGTAATACACGTTTCAAAATGATGCCGAAGTAACAACATACTGATACCGGTTAGTAAGAACATACTGATACCGGTTAGTAACAACAAACTGATACCGGTTAGTAACAACCATGAATGAATGCTTTGAATCCTTTTTAATTTCAAAGAACACAAATTGGGTTGTATACATTAACAAATAACTATAAAACAACAATACTGTAGAATAACAAAATGAATGGCGTGAATAAAACCGAAATACACGTGTTGAAGCATTCGCTGCTGATTACTACGCCCCCCCCCCCCGCCCGCGCGGGCCGAGTGAGTTATCAGTAACTTTAGACATCGTAACACAATTTTAATCGATATTTAATTGTAGATCCTACATTTTACTGACACCTACTGACTATATCATATTTACCTATGTAAAGTATTTTTTATGACAATGTAGAATGTGCAAAGAGGTGGGGTGGACCGGTCGCCATGGTTATTGTACTTGTGTTCATATAGCAATACAATCGAGATAAACTACTTTTGAATTCATTATTGAATTTTGCAAATAACAATGCGATTAATCACAATAAAAAGTGATAATCGTTGCCCAGCTAGTTTATACATGTGTGGTTGGGGAAATGTACAGTATGTGTGGTTTGATGAAAAATAAATAACGCACAAATACCTGGGTAGTTTTGTCGCTGAGGCCTCGCAGCAGCAGGGTGATCACATGGACAGAAGCTCTCCTCACTTCCGCCTCCTTCTCCGTCTTTATCAGAGCAGTAAGACAAGAGCTGAGCTACACACACACACACACACACACACACACACACACACACACACACACACACACACACACACACACACACACACACACACACACACACACACACACACACACACACACACACACACACACACACACACACACACACACACACACACACACCACACACACACACACACACACCACACACACACACACACACACACACACACACACACACACACACACACACACACACACACACACACACACACACACACACACACACACACACACACACACACACACACACACACACACACACACAGTATTTATATAGCCTTTTATCCAGTCTACGACCCCCAAAAAGAGTTTTGCATTCAACAACTCATCATCATTCACACCTCATTCATACAGTGCAACGTGCCATTTGTGCTCAGGTAAGCTAACAGTCATACAACACATTCACACGCACTGTTGGCCATTGGTAACAACTCAGGGTTAGGTATCTTTCCCAAGGATACATCCACATGTTGACTGCACAGGGCTGGGATCAGACCCACAACCTTCAGATTGAAAGATGACTGCAGTCCCTTGCAGCCACAGTCGCCCCACATATATATGTACAGTGGTATAAACATGAGGTCATAGGCAATTAGCTAATAATGGAATCATTATGTCAGGTAAGTGTTACAGCACCTTCTAAGACCTATCAGCTGCTGAGGTGAGAGCCAGAACTTAGATTTTTTTACATTTTAATAATAAATGCATCATATTGGTGCACTTCAGAGGAACATTTAAAGACGAAATCCACTAATAGATAAGAGCTCCGATAAAATATTTCAGACACAGCGCTGCAGTTTGAAAGACAGATTTTTCTTATAACCCACAATGTGCTGCAGCTAGGCTGGGTGATACTGCATGGATAAAATCACATATCACAATATTTTCGACTATGTATGATATACAAATAAAATATAGAAGGTCTATACATCTTCCAGTGCAGACTAACAACTTAGGAAGGATTGCTTTAGTTGAAGCCATTGCAGTATTACTCACAAAGGTTTTGGCTTATTGAAAGCTAATGTAGCTGCAGGATTCTTGCATTTTGAGTGGCTAAATGCACTTATTGTATGTAGTTTTGGATAAAGCGGCAGCTAAGTTGATGTATACAGGGCCCAGCCCTGGCGGTGTGTTTACTGTCCCCTGCTGAAACCTCCTCTCACCTCCTGGGCCAGCGCTGGCAGGGCGGAGTCCAGCCGAGGACACAGCTCCCCCAGGTTAGACAGGCTGCTGGCCCGCACGCCAGGGTCCGGGTCCCTGGTTCCCTGCAGGAAGACTCCCACCAGAGGACGCCCGAAGTGGGGCGCAAGTTCCCCTGGATAAGGAGGGGGGGTTATAAATCTGAGATGCATTTACGGTAAGGAAAACTAGACTTTATTATTTATCAAGTAAACAAAGATGTCGGCCTAATTACCAAGGGGCCTGCATCTTTTATTGAGAACACTGTGACATCAGCTTACATATTACATGATGATCTGATGCAATGCCTTATTTAAAACACAGTTATAATCAAATGCAACAGACGGTAGGTTTTCTCAGGCTGTCTGTAATACCAAATAAAACCCATACGGGCTGTTCACTGATGCAAACAACATGAACCCACTCACATTAACATTGATGAAGACTAATATCTAGCTTGATGAGGGTCACACAGGGTTAAACATATATCCAGCTCCTTTAATTGCTGTGACGTGCTTTAATTAAAAATATATTAGCACAATGTGTTCAGTTGGATGTTGAATTAGTTAAGAAAATAAAATAAAGTTTGAAATGATTTTCTCTCTTTTTCAATTCAATCAATACGTTTTATTTTAGCAGCAACTGTTATTGTCTGTTTCTCATACACACACACACACACACACACACACACACACACACACACACACACACACACACACACACACACACACACACACACACACACACACACACACACACACCACACACACACACACACACACACACACACACACACACACACACACACACACACACACACACACACACACACACACACACACACACACACACACACACACACACACACACACACACACACACACACACACACACACACACACACACACACACACACACCACACACACACACACACACACACACACACACACACACACACACACACACACACACACACACACACACCTGACAAAGGGCAGATCTCGGCCCCTCTGGGGGTTCAGGACAAACAGAGGCTCTCTGGATGTCTATGCGGCAAACTGAAGGTCTACCCAATCTCTCAGCAAATATATAAACCCCCCAATTGTCCCAGAGAAGCGGTACGATGGCAATCTGGCAGATAAAACCAGAGCTGGGACCAAAACAAAACAGGGTATTAATCAGGGAAAGGGTCTCATACACAGGGGCCCTTCTGACTGAGATCTGCAGGACAACAGGCCGGCCCTGTCCTGCATGAGAGCTGTCCACCAAACACACATAATCCTTTCAACAAATATGGATACTGATTTATCATTCCAACAATGTTTACCACTCACAGTAACACAAATGACTAGGTTTCTTGATTCAGATAAGGGCAGATGTTTTAAAACATGTGGCACACACTGAATCCTCCTCCTGTCAACTGCTGCCACAGTAACTACACTCATTAACATTCACTACTGTATGTCAGCATCAGTAACCTGCTGCTGTGTGATGTTATCCGATGACGTTTAAGGATCCTTTGTTCATTTCTTATGCATGCAGCACGGTTATGGTGGTTTTACAAACGTTTTTTTAAACTTTTGAACAGATCTAGCTTCCAGTTTTCATTCTACTCTTAACAAGGCCGACCATGTCCTGCCTTCAGCTGCTTACTTCAACAGACATCAGAGTGGTTTCCATCTTACTCTTAAAATGCTTCAGTGTGAATGATTTTGGGTTTTCATCAAAATAATTGAGCCCATCGTAGGCGTCAGGAAATGGCTTTTAAATCAACATTTGTGTTACCGAACTAGAGATGATGCTCACCCATTGCCCGACTTGCCCTCATCAGGACTTCTCCCACTTTGAGCCGGGTTTCCAAGGAGTGCTCAGTGATGGATGTAGGGAGTGAGGGGCCATGTTGGAAGTCTTTGAGAAGCCTCTCCAGAATCCTCTCAGGGTATGAATTAGCCAAAGCAGCCAGACCTGGAGACAGTTCACACTCAGTCTGTCTGCTTTCAAGAGTTACTACCAACAGCTTCAGACCATAGCTTGAGATCAATAATCATAAAACTCTATGAAAACTTCACACTTAGGCAAGCTGCATAATTGTATTACCTTGAATTGCTGACAGGTAGACAAATGAGTCCTCATGCTCCAGGTTTTCTAAGAAGAGCTGGAGAAGACATGCCATCAGATTAAAAGCCAGACTGTGTATGGTTATATACCATCAGCATCATTATACACACAGACTGTGTATGGTTATATACCATCAGCATCATTATACACACAGACTGTGTATGGTTATATACCATCAGCATCATTATACACACAGACTGTGTATGGTTATATACCATCAGCATCATTATACACACAGACTGTGTATGGTTATATACCATCAGCATCATTATACACACAGACTGTGTATGGTTATATACCATCAGCATCATTATACACACAGACTGTGTATGGTAATATACCATCAGCATCATTATACACACAGACTGTGTATGGTAATATACCATCAGCATCATTATACACACAGACTGTGTATGGTAATATACCATCAGCATCATTATACACACAGACTGTGTATGGTAATATACCATCAGCATCATTATACACACAGACTGTGTATGGTTATATACCTTCTGTTAACATAAAATATGTGACATGGAACTTGCAGGGGAACCACAGAGGATCAATACTGGCAAAGCTCAATCAATTAAAAACACATCACAACACTGTCAAAGTGAATAATTAAACATGACCTCAGGTACAATAAGGGTCTTTGAAGAGAAAGGTTTGATTGTGTGGGGTAAACAAGGGGCTTGGGACAGAATGTGCCGGAGTTTGGGGTGAAGTAAGGGGGGAGGAGAGAACATATGGAAGGTGACCTGTACAATGTTAGAGAACTCAACCGAATCATTGCATGAAGAGAAAAATCAATACTGATGTGATAGTAGGGGGCTGAAGGTTATCAAAAGGCGCATACGGGGGGTGGGCTTCTGATTACAGAGAATACTAAATGAGTTGTTATCCTTTCTTCCCCACACCACCTTAACAAGTCCCAGAGTGCAGCACCGTCCCCTCTGGCCCCCCTGGGGAAGGGCTTCAATTCACCTCATTCATTATACATGTTTGCTCCTCATGTCTCAGGAGACACACGCAGCAGCACCGACACTCAACCATAGCACATGTTTAATAGGAGGCTAACGCCACACAGCAAACCAGCAACATCCACTTTTAACAAATGTGGAAGCATGTTGACCGAGCTTCTAGAAAAATGGATCTGTTATGAAAGAAAAACCCCTAACCCTAAGTATGAATAACCTACACATATCCAGAAGTGTCCGACTGAGAGTAGCTGCAGAGCTTCAGGCTCCGGCCCAACTCCTCCCTCAGACCCTACTGGACCCGAGCTGAAGAAGGACGTGACTCCAGAGATGCTCATCAGGAACATTAGCATGAGCTCATTAGTTAATTAAGCTGCTCCTACTCCACCAGCCAATAGAACCTTAGTATTTCAAACTGTGATTTATAAAGTTGGGTTCAATTAACGATAAGCAGCAAATAACTGATTTCAGTAAAACTGAATTCACATCATAAAGTAGCCTAATCTCGCTCTGACGTGCTTTCCCCTGAGCTGACGGGCTGGATGGCATGACATCATGTTGCTGCACAATTTCAACCACATTCAACCTTTTGCCAGACGACATTTGTGTCTTTTTCGAGTCTCTGTATGTTGCACAAACACAATGGACTTAATGAAACCCACAGCAGAACAGAAGCATGTTTTAATGGCAGTGCTCTCATCAGTCTGACCACCACCTTAAAGGTCCCATGTCATGCTTTTCTGGTTATCACCCGTCCCCTTATGAAGGTTTTTATCCATGTGAACGGTCTGCAGAGTCAAATACCCTCAAAGTACACCCTGTAGGGAGTAAAACTCTAACACAGAGAAGACCTCCCCAAAACGCCTCGTTGGAGATTTCTCATTTACTTCCTGGGTAGTCTGACGTGTGAATACCCAGTAGCCACGCCCAGAGCTATGGCCACACCCTCTGCCAGCATTTCACGAAACAAAGCTTCACAAACCTTTCAGCGATTCGTGCCGGATATGTACAGCGTAGGGCACTGAAGAACGATGCTGTTCCTACTTTGTTTGGACCAGCGGGAGATTCGGGTACACAACCTGTAAGTATTCATTGTTGTTTGTGTATTTATGATGTTTAAAACAAACAAGGTATCTACCACGACTGTTTAAATGGGTAAACGTTTTTCGGGCTGCTAAGTTGGGATGGCGGAGAATTGCTCTCCGCAGACCCATGCTTTCCGCAGACCCATGCTCACAGCGTTAGAAAGCTTTTTCTCAATATCAAGCCACACTTATTGTTTTTACTTCGGCTGTGAGTGTTTGTGTGCTCAGGATGAGTTTAGCTTGTTTTCGCTGTATCGCCAAGCCTGTCTGCTCCCGCAGCAGTGTGTGTGTCTGTGTGTGTGTGTGTGCGAGCAGCAACGAGCCTGTCAGCTTCCCGACCAATCAGAGCACACTGGGCTCACAGGGAGCGGGGGTCAGGAGCTCCAACAAGGCGTTTAGGACAGAGAGTGAATACACAGACTATATAGAGATGCTGTTTGAGAAACCAATGTGAGTTTGGAAAATTGAATAATGTAAATCTATTCTAGTAGACCTCAACAATGGAATTATGATCAGTAGAAATGGCCATGACATGGAACCTTTAAAGGAACTCACATTCACCTTCTCTGTGCACTGCTAGCTCATAAAAAAGGATGTGATGTCACCGTTTAATGGCAGTTAATAACTGCATGTTGATCAGAGTGACCCTGTGAGGGAGCACAGATGCAGTCCTTCAGGGTGTTGGCTGGTGTTGGATAAAATGTTAATCAGTATTTTCAGAGCAGAATAACAAACTAAATGCTGACACAGGAATAAAAAAGTCGAAGCACATAACCAAGCGACCCACCATGAGGACTTTCTCCTGCTCCTGGGCAGCCTCGGGGTTCTGCTTCTGTACCATCAGGGTCAGGACCCTCAGAGCGAACGCTCGGGTCGGCACGTCCGGGTCACATGCCTCCAACAGCAAATCACAAAAGGGCTTGACCGGAGGGCCAGGTTTACTGGTGCCAGAGGTCCTCCCTCCACCTCCAGGCTCAGAGCACGCTGGCTGACTGTTTAAGGGAGATGGAGGAGGGCTAGTCTGCGAGTCTGTTGCTTCAGTTTGCATATTTCCTTTTTTCATTAAAGGCACACTTTTGTTCTGTGACATGGTTTCAGGGTTTCTGGAGCGCTGAGCCTCAGAAGAGAAGTGTTCCGGCCGGTAGGCACCGTGAGTGGCTATGACAGCTCTGAGGTTGGATGCCAACTCCTGGATGAAGACGTCAGAGTGCTTCTCAGAGAGCGTCTCCAGGGGGGGGAGAAGTCTCCACATAGAAGAGTAGTCCTCGGCACTAAGCTGTAATGTTTAAAAATGGAGAGGTTGGTTGAGATAGAGCAGGTTGTGAGGGAAACCCAGGAAAACATATGTTTGACACTGAAGATGATTCAGATCGTATTAGCCCTGTGCTGCCAGTGTTCTTTATTCTGATTGGGCAGCAGCAGAGGTCCTACACACAGTTGTTCCTTACTCTAACTACTCTTACTGTGACCAGAGCACATTTTCAGCTGCTAGTAAAAAGGGACAGTTCCGCCTAAAATCAAAAAGACATAATTGTTTCTCTTACCTGTGGGTGAACTGTCCCTTTAACAGCAGCTGAAACTCTCCACCAGGGGTTATCATAATCATCTCACTGCAGTGTACATGCAGCCAGTGAGGGGGAATTTTACTTGAATTCACCTAAAAAACATGTTCCTAAGTCCTACAATTATACATGCATTAATGCATTATTATTAAATGTACCTGTAGTACTTGATATTCCTATTGCCATGACTATACAGTGCACACATGGTGAGGTAGACGCAGTTTAATGAGCCTCCTGTTGGTTTGAGTACCTGAGGTCCAGACAGCAGGGTGGCAAGCAGACCCACCCCCATACTCAGCGTATCGCTCTCTACTGGGTTACCCAAGCCTGGACCTATGCCCTGATCCAGACCAACACAGGCCCTCTGCAGCAGGGACACCATGAAGTCCACCACCTGGAGGAAGGACACACACAATCATGGGCACAAATAACACAGCAAGAGATTCAGATGTGTGTGGGGCGAGGGGGAAGGTAGGGACGTAGTTATTTTATTCAGCCCTGGGGCTTTAATGTTTATAAAAAGAAGAAAGTATGACCTTAAGCAGCTCAAATATGTTTAGTACAAAAGTTAAACCTCAAGGGGGAAATTGTAGAATGTAGGACCAACAACTACATCTAAATCTATAAGCATTTTGTTGCCTCACAATGATGCCTTCTTTCTCTGTAAACAGCTTAGCTTATTAAAAATAATAAAAAACGATTTAGTATTTATAGACCAATGTTGACATTTGTTGGAGAGTTTAAAGCTGTATTATATATCGAGCCTGGAACTGAAGTCAGCAGGTAGATGTTCTTATGTCAGCATATCAAGGTCCAACAATGTGATCAGTTAGAATATAAAAAGAGAGTTGTGGGCTGGACAGCTGATCTGGGTTGTGAAGCTGCTGTGGAGTTACTCAGTTTCACTCAAAGCCAACGAGGGAACAGTGACAGTGACTAATCCCAGAGGCGCACTGTGCTCACAGTGTGTCCGGGAACACCGCACTGTACAAAGAGATACAAGCTTTTTACCAAGGCAGACCTTAGAACCACCAGTTCCATTTACACGGTGAATCAGTCTGTAAAGATTGAGTGCTGCAAACAATATTTGCTCTGTGACTTTGTTGAGCGAGTAAGAACTTCCCCCGAGAAGTGCGTAACGCACTGATGTCGGGGAACCTGGATCATATTTTTATGAGGAAACCGTTTCAGGTTCTCTTTCGGTTGCTCTGCCTCAAGTCTGTGTGATTAACAGAATTTCCTGATGAACAAAAAGCTTTACTTGTTGCTAAGATGTTGCTAAAAATGTTTAGATCTGTTGATTCATAACCCAATTGGATAATCTACATCGTCTCAAAACTCAATGACTTTGTGACTTCAACTCGACTGCAGCTAGAAAGATGTGTGCAAAACCAAATAAAACCCTCACAGATGACTTGGTTCTCCGGCACAGTGGTTAAAGAGTAGGGCTGCTCGATTATGGCAAAAATCATAATCTCGATTATTTGGGTCAATAATTGATATCACGATTATTAAAACGATTATCCATTTTTTTTAAAAATGTGAACAGTATGTTTTTAACAGTTGATTACCCTGAACCTTAAGTAGAATTCAACTGAAAAACCAAAAAAAAAAAATTATTAAAAATATATATATAAATAATAATAATAAAAAGATAATAATCGTTTTATTTCGATTATGTTGTTTTCGTAATCGTTGCAAGCCATAATCGTAATCGCGATTAAAATACGATTAATTGAGCAGCTCTCTTAAAGAGCACAGGTTTTGCAGGTCAGTATTTGTGCTCTCACCTGTGAAGGTTTCCTCAGCAGCACTGTGTGCTGCACACACTCCACCATCATAGCCAGCACCTGCAGCAGAGCCAGTCTGTGGCCCCGCCTCGCAGCGGCCCCCAGCACCTGCTGCTCCACCTCCAGGAGAGTCATGGCCGACACCCCCAACTCCTCCTCATCCTCCTCTTCCTCCACTGCAGCTGCACAGCTGGCCAGCCCCTGCAGGAAACACAAGGTTACCTTCTGCACAAGTGGAAAGAACAACTAACTAACTGAACCTCAATCTACACATTTCTAACTCTAACATCAAACTCAAATTTCAAATTAAAATCAACAACTAAACAGATTTTAAACTGGGTGTAAAAATAAATAGAAAGTAATGAAAAAAGTAAAAGTGATTTAAAAGTCAGTAAAGAGCAAAGACAGAGTCTGCAGCCCTGATCTCCTCAGACATGCAACATACTCTCTACAAAATTAAACAATGTGAGAATGTATTACTCTGGATAAAATGTCTGTACCTGCAGCAGCTCCAGGAAGAAGTCTCCGGGCAGGTCCGAGTCTTTGAGTTCATTCAGCAGCTGCATCAGAACCTCCAGCCTCCACTGCTCTCCGGACAGCTTCTCATACAGAGCATCGTCCTCCTCACTGCCACACCGAGAAGAGGAGAGGTGGAAGGCCATAAATAAAGGGTGGCTCTTTAACCAGTGCTGATTGGACCAAGTCACAGTAAATGTAATGTCCCATACTGATTTATGTATCAAAGAAATATACTGTTAAAGTCAAGGCTGTACCTAATGTTTTTTTCAATACATTTAGCACTTAACAAACATTGGGATCACACAATTTGGAAAACAAACCAATGCAACACCACTGGAATCTAATTGTAAAAATAGCATAATGCTTATAATGTTAGTGTCGCCTTATCTTTATCTGCAACTGTTCAGAAAGGCCATGTAACCCCTAACCCTGCACAGCATTGGAATGTTGTAGAGTCTAAATGCCAAAGATAGCATGAAGCTCTGGAGCGTCTAACTGTGGGGTACAGCCCTGCTTCACCAGAGAGACCCCCCCTGTCACCTGCAGCGCTCTCTGCAGCTCAGCCTGGCTCCTCCATCACTGCCGGGGGTGAAGAGCAGGTCCGCTGCCCCCCCGCTCCTCTGCCCCTGCAGACCTGAGAGCTGCCTCAGGGCTGACAGAGCTGCAGACGGCTCAGCGTGGCTCAGGTACCTCAGCAGGATCTCCTGACAGGGGGCGCTGTGGACAGCAGAGCACGGCTCTTTTCACATTCAGTTATGCAAACTTAACATTTCTGTTGACCTTTTTCCAAAGTACATATCATTTCCTGCCTAGCAGACTTTCTGCCAGCTAGAGGAAAAAGTTAGAGACTTGCACAATGCTTCCTGCTTCCACAATTTCGTTTTTAAACATTTGGCAAATTCATTCATATTTGAAGTCAAAATACTGTCAAAATGCTTAATAAATGAGTAGAGTGCCAGTGTTTCATGGGAACAAAGACAGAGGGTGTTTCTCAATGTCGAGGAAGGCTCCTCCAGAGCCACTATTTCAAGGATGCTACGTCATCGAGTGCCGCCGAAGGACTGTTCCAATTTCCAGGATCCTTGGAATTCTACCGAGGCCGGCGTCCTTCGTTGCGGGAAATTTCGATAGTATTGTGAGAACAAAGAAATAAGCTACCAAACACAAAATGTTCTTCTTCTTGTATATTTATTTTTGAAAGAAACACAAGACAGGTGATACAGAGCAATATGAATGCTTAAGCAGACAAATAATAATCATTTTAGTGGGAATTTGATACACATGTGTTGTGTTCATACTGTATTGAAATGAATTGGAATCCATGTAACAGATGGGAAACCTTACCGGAGGTGGGACACATTCTGCTTGGTGAAACAGAAGAGTGTGAAGACAACAGGAAGAACCTCCTCCAGAGCTGTCAGCAGGGACGCTGTCGGACTGTTCCCAACAACCCAGATCTGACAGAGACACAGGAGCAGAGAGCATGAACTCACCACGGGGGGGCTACTATCATCACTGTGACATTCAGGTTCCTGATGGTATTGTTTAGTGCATGCCTTCAGGTGTCCTCACCTTGTACACATCACTCACACACTGGGACAGCTCACACTCCTCCACAGCAGCTTGGGATTGACCCTCATCTGGAAAGCAGACATAAGCATCAGTTCAGCTCTTCTCATGCATATGCTGTGTGTGAGGCCAACACTACAACATCTATTAGCTGCACATCTTGAGTATACATAAGACAAATAGCATGGGAGCTCAAAAGCCTTCAGGTGAAAATAGGTGATATCTCTTTTGTTTTTAATTCCATTTCCCCAATTCATTATTGCTTGTACTTAATAAGTAAAGAGGTACAGGTATACTTAAGTTCATTGTTTTAACCAATACCAACCATATAAACAACACTACTCATTTACTCTCTGAACATAGTATGTGTCATAGTGTCCTTGGGCTAACCCCAAACTGCTCCTGTAGGTGGGCAGTCTACGGTATTCAACTGTCTGCAAGTCTCTGTGGATAAAAGTGTCAGCTAAATAATATGTGATGTGATGTACTGGCCATGCTACTGACTGGAGGCGGGGGTGCAGCGGTGGAGGGGTGAGAGCAGAGGAGTGAGCAGGTGCTGCCGCGCCGCGCCGGGCTCCTCCTGCACCAGGAGCAGCAAAGACCTGGTGGCCACTCGCTGGAACTGCTGGGCCGTCAGCTGGTCCTTAAAGTGCAGGAGGTCAAGGATCTATAGACGGAAAAACCAAAGCACCCCTTCAAACAAACAAGTGTACTTGATAATAGCTGTTCTTCACAGCAGTACATCACTGTGTTAACATACACTGAAGCAGGAGGACGGACCAAACACAGGAAGTCCACGCACGTCCTAGACCGCTTTCACAATCAACAAACAATGCAGCGAGGCTTTTGCGGCCTTCAAGTAATGCCCATGTTTGCCTTTTAATAGTCAGTGAAGCAGTGCATGAAGACGATCACAGGAAAGCCTCCAGCAGCCACTGATCAACCCGTTCAAAGAAATAAAACTAATGTGCTGTGTGACATCAGCAGTACAATCTAATAGAAACAGGCTGTCATTTGGTTTCCATAGCCCTGGTGTTTTAACAATGTGAAGCATCAAGTCTTGGTGAACAGCATAATGATAATGAACTTTATTTGTAAAGAAACATTTAGATGTACGTTTCTCTCTTTCATGCTGCTGGCTGTCGCAGTCTCTCATCTCTCCCGTTCTTTGGTGCCTACGCATGGGTACAAGTGTCTGGTGAGGACCGCACATTTTCCTGTCAAGTTTGCTTTTTATAAAATCGGAAACATTGCTTGGAAATTGCCGTAACCCATCTTTTGAGCGTGCGCCAGGTTTATAGATGAGGCCCCAGAACAGTGGTTATAAACTGTGAAAATGCGTTTAGAGAGTAAGAACAACTTTGCAAATGTAATGTAAAAATATATTCTCGCTTAGATTGACCTGAGGACAGACGTGTGTGAAGTAGCTGTCTGCTGAAGCACACTGCTGGGGGGGGGTCACCAGGATCCAGGCCACAGCTTCACATTTCCTCCAGTCGGACTCGCCCCCTGCAGGACACAACAAACAGTGTTCTATCAGTCAGCAGGGGAAACATCATGTCTATTCTAGGACGTTTCAAAAGGAAAACTACTCAAACACGGATGTTTTGCTTTAGTGCTGTTATTGTTCAGGTTGACTGGTTTATATACAATACATTAGGGGGGGGGGGGGCTATTTATTTCTCTACTTGATTCTTTCAGACTTTTGCTCCTCACCCATTCCTCCCTCCAAGATAGCTCTGACTACAGCCTGGACCCCTTTAGGCTGCATCAGGCGCTCAGATAGCAGCCGACCACACAGACACCTCAGCCAGGCCGGAGCTGATCTCAGAGCTGATCCAGGAGCTGATCCAGGAGCTGATCCAGGAGCTGATCCAGGAGCTGATCCAGGAGCTGACCTGCTGGCAGATCCTCTGCAGCTTCCCACTGCAGCAGACTATAGAAGGGACATTACATATAAAACACAGCCTCACAGGCCTTTGTATATATAGGGCACTCTAAACATCTTCCCAGGGGGGGAAGATGAGTATTTATTTACTGTGTAAATGACCGCTATGTTGTATGCCTGGTTAGGGGCTGGCGCAGGTATGGGTGTGACACTGCGTACCCCGGAATCATAACAACTCTTGTTTAAACTGTTGCCGTAAAAGTATCGAGCGACAGGGTCTAGTTTGTGCAACGGTCCTCTCGAATGTACATGTGAGTTAATGAACACTATTGTCACGTTTTGTGATAGTATCGGTTTTTATAGGTTTTAATAAAAATGGTGTGTGCTGTTTTTTGGCTCAACTGTTCATAGTGCCAATTGAGATAAGAGTCACTGCATAGAAGGACTGCCATGCTTGATGTCGCACAGTTTTGCACCCTCGGTGTGACACTAAAGACACTGTTACACGTGTTTATTTGATCCGTGATTTAATGCATTTGTGGTTTAACTGAATGCTTTGTACTTGTTGTGATGGTTTGTAATGACAATTAAGTACCTATGTCTGTGTTTATTTTTTGTTTTCACGATGCTTGAAAGAGTATTAAAGGAACTGCATCCGTAGAGACTCTGCAGTGTTTATTACCGAGGGCAGCTACATACTGTTAAAACACATCAGCCACTTATTCCAGCACAGTCTCCCACAAACCCTCCTCCCCCTTCCCACCAAACATAGACATGCCCACCTGTTTGGGTCCGCCCTGGAGGAGCAGCAGCTCCGTGATAACGATTGGCTGGTAGACTTGTCTTAGAAGCTTTTTGAGGGCCTCCTTGCAAGTTTTACATTCCTCAGGACTGAGGTCCTGCATCTAAAGTTTGCAATAAATACAAAATAGAAGATGCCCTTTATCTCTCTAGCCTACACACATCAAAATAACTGTCCATTGTATCCAGATGTGTTACCTTCTCCTCCCGCCGGGGCTGGTAGCCCAGCTGGCACAGAGCGGCCATCACGTCCCCCAGATGGCGAGTGAACACCAGCGTGGCGAGACAGGACAGCTCTGCCAGCTCCAGGAGAACCTTCATGGTGGTCAGAAGGCGGCGCCCAGCGGCTGGCACCGGAACAGCATGAAAAGCTTTTTCCACCATGGCTCCAAACGCTGACCTGCGACCCAGTGGCACGCCCACTCCAGGGGCCAAGTATGGGCAGAGTCCCAAGGAAACCACAAACTGAAGAGCTGCTCCAAGCGTCTTCTGCTGGGTGACACTGAGGACATCAGGAGGTAAAGCTGGAGCCATCTCAGGGGTGCGGAGTTTAGCTGCAGACGGAGGAGGGGTCTCCCTGAACCGTTCCAGTTCAGCAGACAGGTGTCGTCCTAAGGTGAGCAGCAGGAGGAGACACTCCTGGACAAAGCCCCAGGGGACATCTTCTGTATCGCTGGAGAACCAGTCTGACCCAGCCCTCACCTCCTCCCTCAGCCTCCTCACCCCCTCAAAGCTACTCTCAGTCTGCAGCTGCTCCCAGAGAAGGGCTCTGTTGGCCTGCAGGGCCCCCAGGAGGGCCTCCTGCTGTGAGGATGGAGCATCACGCAAGGACGACTCTATAGATATATATATATATATATATACATATACACACACACACACACACACACACACACACACACACACACACACACACACACACAGGGTTTAAATGTAATGTATTTATTTCTGGACTGGCAATTCATTTGTATGATTGCAATATATTAATAATCCATTAAGAGTCAAAGCTCCGGGGACTGAGGCTCATTTCTATGGTTGTAGTGTGGCTGACAGTTAAACACGTTATGCTTCTGCTACAGCCCATAATGCACGCAACATAAGTTCTGTCCCATACCATGCTTTACTTTCTGCTGTTAAACTAAGTTATACACTTACCAGCGACGGGTTTGGTGAGGACAGAGATCGCTGAGAGGATAGCTGAAGTCATCTCTGCACCATACCAACAACAACACTGTACACGTGCACACACGAGTCACCTGTTCCGGATCTGACGTCATGCAATGGCCTCATCCATGTGAAACCTCCGTCTTTAATGTGCTGCTGCTAAATGCATTATAACCCTCAGAAACCTATTTCTTCATCCATGCCATGGACTTCCATGATGTATTGTGTGCAACTCGCTCGGTGTGAGTCTTAATGGCGCTGAAATTATACGTCAGAAGTATTGTCCCATAAATGTTACGTCATACATAGAAGAGCGACCAGAGCAGAGGGCATGGAGCATACAGCCGTTCTCCACGGTGGCGACTATGGAAAGCCCAAAGTGCCACTATTCACCCGTTTATTTCGCCCGGTTTTTAATAAAAACAAGCGTTTTTCGCCCGGTTTTTAACTCCCGAAAACCGCACGAATATTAATATGATAATGAGCCCCTCCTTCTGATGTCCATAGCCACTACGTTTAAAGTGTCTGTAACCAATCAGTGAGGAGCAAAGCCAGACCAAAGCAATCTGTAGATGAAAGGTTCCTGACATTGTTAGGCTTTGATTGATTGATTGAAAGTGTATTAACAGCTTGTATATTGGGTACAGTACAGTACAGCTCAAAACATACAATTGTTAAGGGGATGCAGACCAGAGAAAGACTTTCGTCTTGTTTACATCAGGGTCCCCCATTTCCAATTCATCATAAAGGCTTCGCTGTGATTTGTACATTATTCCAGATTCAGGGGACTAAGTATTAATTTTCCTTTCAATATAATATATCAAACAATATATCAATATAGCCTGCCTGCATTGTCTTAAAAATAAAATTGCCTTACCCTTTTCCTTAACCCTCTGGAGTATAAGGATATTTTCTCGATTTGTAGACGTCTCCTTAAATCACCTTTTAAATGCACTTCTTATAACATGGCACCCTATGTTACTTATCAAAAATGTTCAGGACAGTCTCTGGTCTTGCTAGAAATGCAAGTCACTCACCTTAAGAGCACTGTCTTATGAGATACTTAGCTGAAAATGAGAAATCCGATTTTGGAAAACTTCAAAACTCTTGTGAAAACACATTTACTCATGTCATCAATTTTTTGGGGCGTTTTATAATTGGTTCACAAAAGTAGTGAAATATATGAATTACACTATAGGCCTATATAAATGTGTTATTCTTGTCTAAAATGAAAATGTGTAAATTAGAATTTTGAGTACAATAGTTCCATCCCTCTACTTTCATCACAGAAAAATTACATCAGGACTCATGACTTCATATTCCATACCAAGGTTCATGTGATGTGTACAAAATTACAAATACAAATTGAGCATTAGAACTTTTTTTTGCAACCAACAATTTATGTTAACATAATAAACTGTACAATCTCAATATTTACAATATCAGAACTTTTGTGCCGAGGTTAGGGAGGTTAGGTGGCAGGCACAGATGGAGATGGAGGCCGCTGTAGTGATGCTGGTCCTCTGGTCCTTGGTGGTGATGGCTCTGGTGAAGGCCCTTGAGCCATGGTAGATCTTGACCTGGGGGCAGGCACAGATGGAGGTTCTTGCTGCTAGGCCCAGGCAGCTGTGAAATCTGAAAAAATTTAGGACAATAATAATTACTACTAAGTTCGTTCAAATAAAGTTCAAGTGGAATTTTTCTCAAGCACAAATAACAATGCACAACTAAAAATAAAATGGGGAGGTGGGACAGGAGTCTCTCTCTCTCTCTCTCTCTCTCTCTCTCTCCTCTCTCTCTCTCTCTCTCTCTCTCTCTCTCTCTACATACAGTATAAAATCACAGACACAAATATAAATACATAGATATGTGTATATGTGTGGGATGAATACAAGTTGATGTTATTCATTACCTCACTTTTACACACAGCAATAACTTTTAAACAGAGTAAACGTTTACTAACGGAGAATCTATTTTGTCACAAGAGAAAGTTCATGACTAACGATAACAAAAAATGGATCAATAAACCTAGTTCATTTTCGCGGTATTCCACATGTAACCCCTGTGTTATGTCTTCTCTTTTTGATGGATCACTCTGAGATTGTCAGGTTTTTGATAACAGCTGCTTTATTCCATCTCCAATTCCATGGCAGAGGACAAACGAATAAAAAGGACACTGTTATGTTGTGCATCACGTTCCATTAGCAATCCTCAACGCAGTGATGATTACCCAAAATCCACTGCGGTCTTAATAATGCCTGCATACATTTACCACACTAGATGGCGTAGTTCTCCCATTTAGCAGGATTATAGAGAAGCCCTGAGTCAAAAACTGAGTCAAGCAAAATAAAATACATTTCAAAAATAAAACTATAAGTTGCAAACAAATCATTTGTGTAATCATGTAAACTATAAGTCTTTTTTCTTTGTTTTAACAGACTTTTGCTCTCGCTGCAGCTTTCTCTTTTGCGCTCCCTCATTTTTTGTTTGAGATTCTGACACAAACCTCCCAGGTGGCCGGGACTTTCAGGGGTGCGTCCCCATTGGCTACTCAGTTTTTGAGTGACAGCCCAGTCGATTGTACAGTGCAGGCAGCTGCAGTGCGGTAGCTAGCTGAGCGTGGACAGAAGACCCCCAGAAGAACCAGCATTTCAATTATTATAATACTACAAGTGAAAATATAAGTAAGTATTGATCATTTGTGCTATACGGTCTGTTTCTTTATTGTGTTAATTGAGAAGTAAAGCTGTGCTATGAAAGTTAGCTTGTGCTATCTTTAGATCCATAACAATGCAAGCTAAGTAGCCTAACAGTTAGCTACATAGCTAGCAGTGAGTGAGCGGACTCGTGTGCCTGACTCTACCAACAGGTTTTCATGATTCTGTTTAGATATGCAAGTATAAGCCATGATAGCTTATTTTATTAACACGCTAATTTGATATGAAAATCAATGGAGGCTGAGTTAACTTTGTAGGAAAACCTACCGTCCATGACTGCCCCTGAGTTGTGTTTTATTTGTTAACTTCATATTTTTCATTTCCTAAAACATTTATTTTCCTCTCATATTAACAGTGTGGATCATTGAGACAGCGTGGCGTCCGGAGTCTTATCCCGTTTTCCCACTTCCTCTGAGGGGACAGCACGGAGGGGGGGCATGAAGAAAGAATTGCACCAGCTTCATCCACGCTGGGTGTTGTTGTTATCACTGGCTCAGTGCCATTTCATTTGACCAAATGTCTTTACATATACATTTAATAGATTTTATTATTATCCACCTTTTTGTTTTATGTCCTTTTATTTAAAACATTCTTTGAGACTTCATCTTCTGGTTCAAATTTCAATAAATGTAATTTGTATAATCACTCTTTTGTCTTTATTCTACATGAAAATGTTAGAGATTCCATTCAAATCTGTTGATTATTCATATCTTCCTCAGGCTAGGAATAGTATGTCAAAATTGTAATGCTAAATGTTTATCATTTTCTCACAGGATATAGAATGAAACAACACCGGTTTTATCCATGGTGTATGAATGCTTCAGCTTTAAAGCAGTCTTTAATTGTTTGTCCTAAACATAGCAATATATGCTTTTGAAATGTAACATGTCTTTGAAAAATAATAGTATACAGTTTATTGTGTATCACCTTTAGCTTAAAAATACAGATGTGTTTTTTTAATCTATAAAATAAATAGACACACTTTATCAATCCCAAATTGGGAAATTATTTAACAGCAGCAGTGTGTTCAGGTATTAAAATATTACAAGTTGGAATAAAGTATGAACTACACATCACAAGTATAATGCACTGCAATCCATAAGATAAGTCCGATATGTTCATGAAACCCCCCAGGAGACACCAACACTAACGTGGCCGAGTGGACTCCGGAGTTTGCTGCATGAGTTGCACTGTATGATCTGTGGTGTAGTGGTCTGTCACTCAAAAGCTGAGTAGCCAATGGGGACACACCCCTGAAAGTCCCGCCCACCTCGGATGTTTGTGTCATAGGGCCCTTCTCACTTCTCTTATTTTTCATTTCCTCGCTCCTCGGTCTCACCGGAAGTTGATTTGTCTGCGCTATCTTGAGTAGCGTCCCAATGGCGTTATTTTTGCCGGAGGACCGAGGAGCGAGGAGCGATAATGGAGGAGCGATAACCGAGGAACCATCAGACCATCCTCCGATGAAATCCTCAGACACTCGCCCCGCCCCCTTACTGTGTATCTCACTGATTGGACGATGCAGCGCATGCACTGATCTGATGCTTCTTGACATGAGAGCAGAGTGAAGAAAATACATGAACCTCACGGGAGTCACTCCTCAGTTAATCAGACCCGGCGGCAGACATACGTCTCTGGGCGGGCATTTGATTTACCAGGGCGGGCCAACCCCGAAACTTACATTTCCCGGGAATTCTCGAGATTTGTCAAGGGGGGGGGGGGGGGGGGGGGGGGGGGGGGGTTAGGCTGCCATAAGGCTGTTGACGGTCTTATTATAGGTTACATCCATTGGTTGGTTTTCTGGCACATTTGTAACGCTGTGCCAACTTGGGCTAGCACGCAGGCAAACCTGAGCGCACACAGGGTGGAGAGGTGGGGTGAGGTTGAGCGATGGAGAGAAAGGGAGAGAGAGAGATTGAGCGAGGCAGAGAGCATGTGCAGCGGTCTGCTTGCACACAGAGCAGGAGTTTGTGAGAGAGCCGGCTTGAGAGTCAATTTCTCTTCAAAATATAATTGATTGCCAGCCTCCCTTGTCCCTGGCTGGCTTGCTAGCTCGTTGGTAACGTAACTGATGTCTTCTAATGTGCCTGCATCTGGCGCTGAGTTGCCATATTCCTTTCATGAACCACTTCCTGCTATCCATTGTTGCAGATAAATATAAATGATAATAGCCAAACTAACCTAGCAAGAGTAAACTGACAGGCTGCTGTGCCGCATATCACTCAAAAACCCACACGACTCAACCCAGCGAAAAAAACAGTCTCGCGCGCAGCCTTTCATTCAGAATTGCATAGCAAAATAAAAAAATGATATTAAACTAATCTTTCAACATAGTTTAAAACGGCTCCAGAGTATTTGTGTTGGGTAATCTCTGGTAGGGCTAACCCATACAGTGGTGGGGCTCAAGTCAGTATTTGCAATGTAATTACATACACGCTCCCTTTGACAGTGAAAGGCCACGCGTGAGGTTTAGATTATTTCCCTGTCTCAATCCAAATTAACTGTATGAAATAAAAAGGCTCTTTTGTCTTGTAGTAAATAAAAGGGCGACCTGGAGCCAATCCTGCAATTTCCCCACAGGTGAAAGAGTTGACATGCTGAAAACCCAACTTCTGCAGGGGGGTCTGGGGGGATTCTTCACGAGGAGATTTTTTGAAATACTAACATAAAATACACATTCTGGTACTCTCTTGAGAAGAAAAAGAAATACATCTATTACTACACGACATATTTAAAAAAATGAATGCCATTTTAGTTTTTTGTTACTTTGTTCTGAAAGCTGAACCTGCTGCTCCTCACAGAGAGAAGAGGGAAGAGGCTGTGAATGACTTTACATTGTGGATAAGGGTGGATAGCCCCCATTGTTCTGTGTGTCAAAATGAAAGACAGCCCACTCACCTATCAATCATCAAACCGTGGGGTCTTATTTCATTATGTGTTGATTTCTATCAACACGTAATGTTGTATCGATGTATATAGAGATTTACTACAGCAAAAGTATTCTCCGTCGGGACTTCCTGCAACAACACCACGTCGTTATCGTGATTCTGATTGGCCAGAAGACATTATCAAAGATGTTCTATTGAGAAGATGATCACTACGTGACAAAAGTTTTCAAACCGTTTCTCGTCTTCGGTAAATGTACTGCTGTCTGTGCAATTTACTCTGCGCGAGTTGGCGGACTTTATTTTGCTTACTTTAAAATCTTTTTTCATGGTGGGGATAAGCCATTTATTGGTATGGCTATAGCCTACCCCAGTATACCCTGGCACCGCCACTGAACATAATAATAAAACAATTAAAATGTTGTATTCAGCCCTGATTAAAACAGCGGTCCCAAATCCTGGATGGACGGGCCCAAATCCTGGATGGGCTGGCCTGGCCCCATGGGGCCCGCCCATGACGCCGGGTCTGCAGTTAATACCGTGTTTTGTTTCAATTCATGTTTCATTTAGTTACACATATGTGATCTGAACAACAAAGTGGTCAAAAATCATTTTATTCATTTTTTGGAAACATTTTCATGATCGCTTTTTTCGTTTTACATTTTCATTTATTGTCATTTCCATTCATTCAGTCATTAAGTGCTATTAAAATGTTAATGTGCTACATATCCACACAAACAAACAAAGTGTGCAATCCAATGAATGTTAATCTAACTGGGTTTTGATAGATAACATATCTCTTTTTCTTCTCTCAATTATTTTATTTCTATTGTGCACTCTAATCAATATTAATCAAACTATTGTTCGTTTATACATTGTAAGAATGGCGTTTATCTTTTTTGAGAATGAGTTCTTATTTTATTTTATTTATTTGGGTCTACAACAGATGATACAAATGTTTGTGTCAGTAAATGTGTGCTAACAGAGGCGGGGGGGGTGTGTGAAAACAACGGGGACAGAGCTGCTGTCAGACGATCAGCTGTGCAGCGTCATCACAAACGGACGTCGCTTCATGTGGTTTCCTTGCATCTCTCCATGCTTCCCTGGTGGGAGGGACTAGACGCAGGGAAACGACGCAAGTGAGGGACGCAAGGAATCAATTTAACCGAAGTGAGAAGGACCCAAAATCTCAAACAAAAAATGAGGGAGCGCAAACGAGAGAGCTGCAGCTCGAGCAAAAGTCTGATCATTGAGAAAGAAGAAACAAGAACTGCAAACAAAAACCTATGTTAAAACAAAGAAAAAAGACTTATAGTTTACATGATTACACAAATGATTTGTTTAAAACTTATAGTTTTATTTTTGAAATGTATTTTATTTTGCTTGACTTAGTTTTTTTTCTTTTAAACTCATAGTTTTGCTTTATTCTGAGAAAGTGTTGCTTTATCTTTATGATACAAAACTAATACCATAAGATCTATGCTATCCTTGATACCATTGCGTTTTTGTTCCTCACTACGTGAGCGATTTTCTTTTGTTCACCTTTCGTCATCTCACCAAGAGATTAGAAAGTGTTATTTTGTTCATCTACTTGAAAATAAAGTATCTTACAAATACTTTACCTCTGTCTCCTGGGTCTTGCAATTGGGTCCAATACCCTGATTATCTGAGTTCGTAACAACTACGATGTGGGAAACCGTGAGTTACTGGCTGTAAAAATAGCTCTGGAGGAGTGGCGGCATTGGTTAGACGGGGCTCAGTTTCCATTCTTAGAATGGACTGATCATAAGAATCTGGAATACATAAGAAAAGCTAAACCTTTGAACTCTCGTCAGTAGGGGTGTAACGGTTCACAGAATTCACGGTTCGGTATGTACCTCGGTTTGGGGGGCACGGTTCGGTACGGGCTCGGTACAACAAGAAAAAGAAAAGTCCCAAATGCATAATTCCAGGTTTATTTATTTTGAACAATCAATCAATCAATAAATCAATGTTTATTTATATAGCCCAATATCACAAATGTTACATTTGTCTCAGTGGACTTCACAGTTTGTACAAAATATCAGTATGACAATACGACACCCTCTGTCTTTAGACCCTCACATCGTACAAGGAAAAACTTCCGAAGAAAACCCACAGTTTAAAGGGAAAAATGGGAGAAACCTCAGGGAGAGCAACAGAGGAGGGATCCCTCTCCCAGGACGGACAGACGTGCAATAGATCCTGTGTGTAAATTGAAAAGATAATACATTTGCAACATAGGTAGTCCAAATGTTTGGAAATGCATGTGTGTATAATAGGAAGATGAATCCACGAGGATATCCATCCAGGACCTATGATCCAGGACCACAGCCACGACTCAAGATCCAGGGCTCGTGATGCAAGACACAGGACCGCAGGATCATCCATGACTCCAGATCCCAGCGTATATAGACACCAAAAAGACATTTGGGGAAGCTGGGTTAATCGGAACATGGGAGTACACAGGTATAGACAGAGAGAAGGAAGAAGTAAGATGTCCCCGGACAAACTAAGCCTATATCAGCAAAACTAGGGGCTGAATCTAATCAGCCCTAACAATAAGCTTTATCAAAAAGGAAGGTCTTAAGCACACTCTTAAAAACAGATAGGGTGTCTGCCGCCCGAACACAAACTGGAAGCTGATTCCACAAATGTGGAGCTTGATAAGAAAAGGCTCTGGCTCCCATTGTACTTTTAGAGACTCTAAGAACAACCAACAACCCTGCATTCTTGGAACGCAATGCCCTAGTAGGACAGTAGGGTATAATGAGTTCTTTAAGGTAAGATGGCGCCTGCCCATTAAGGGCTTTGTAGGCGAGAAGAAGAATTTTAAATTCTATCCTGTGTTCTATAGGGAGCCAGTGTAAGGCAGCCAGAACAGGAGTAATGTGGTCCCTTTTCCTAACTCTGGTTAGTACACGAGCTGCAGCATTTTGAATCAGCTGAAGCGACTTGACTGACTTCTTGGTACACCCTGATAATAAAGAGTTACAATAATCCAGCCTTGAAGTAACAAATGCATGGACTAGTTTCTCTGCATCGTTTTGAGGCAAGATATGCCTGATTTTTGCAATGTTACGTAGATGAAAGTAGGCGGTCCTTGAAATTGATTTTATGTGGCCGTTAAAGGATAAATCCTGATCAAATATAACACCAAGATTCCTTACAGTCTCACTGGAGGCCAAATTAATGCCATCCATAGTTAGTATATCTTTAGATAATTTGTTTCGTAGATTCTTCGGGCCAAGTACAATAACTTCAGTTTTGGTCGTGTTTAACATCAAAAAGTTTAAGGTCATCCACGTTTTTAAGTCCTTGAGGCAGTCTTGAATTTTATTTAGATGATTAATTTCATCAGGCTTGATTGATAAATATAGTTGAGTATCATCCGCATAACAATGAAAATTTACAGAATGATTCCTTATAATATTTCCTAACGGAAGCATATATAATGTGAACAAAATAGGTCCGAGCACTGAGCCCTGTGGCACTCCATGGCTAACTTTGGTTTGCATGGAAGATTCATCGTTGACACGTACAAACTGAGAGCGTTCAGATAGATAGGACCTAAACCAGCCTAAAGCAGTTCCCTGTATGCCAACTAAGTGCTCTAGTCCAGTGGTTCTCAACTGGTGGGTCGCGACCCAAAAGTGGGTCGCGGACCCGTTTCGAGTGGGTCGCGGATGTGTGAGTGAAGAAAAAAAATTGGAAAAAAAAAAAAAAAATTGGGGGAAAAAGTCAAACTTTTATTTTGAAGGCCCGATTTTGTAACGCTGTGCATGCAGTCGGCGTTGGACAGGAAGTACCGGAGACCATAAACGGTTTTGAAAACTTCTGTCACATAGTGATCATCTTCTCAATAAAATATCTTTGCTGATGTTTTTTCGAGTCTTCTGGCCAATCAGAATCAAGATTGTTGCCGGAAGTCCCCACGGAGAATAACTTTGTGGTAGAACTCTTCTTTATACATCCATGGGTACAACTTCAGATAGAAATGAACACATAATGAAATATGACTCCCGGTCTGATGATTGACAGGTCACAGAACAATGGGAGCTATCTACCCTTACCCACAATTTAAAGTAAGTCACACAGACTATCTCCTCTTTACTCTTCTCACAGCAACAAAGTGAAAAACAAACAATGGCATAACATATTATTAATATGTCGGGTAGTAATAGATTTATTTATTTTCTTCTCAGAGTAGCAGAATGCATAGTTTATGTTAGTATTTCTAAAAATCTCCTGGGGGAGAATCCCCCCAGACCCCCCTGCTGGGGTTGGGTTTTCAGCATGCGTGCCATTTTATATAATCAGCTTTGATTCCATCATCTCATTAAACCTTTTTGAAAAGCATACTTTAGTTCTGTGAAGGGATATAAGGGATATGCACTGTACTTCACTTGTATTAATATGGTATGCTGAAAAGCGTATATATTACAGCACGATTTTTTGTTGAATCGATTTGAGTGCTTCAAAACGTTGGGTCGCGATGTATTGACCAAGTAAAAAGTGGGTCCCGAGGCCTGACCAGTTGAGAACCACTGCTCTAGTCTTTGCAATAAGATTTCATCGTCGATAGTATCAAATGCAGCACTGAGATCGAGCAAAACAAGAATAGAGACAAGTCCCTCGTCAGAGGCTATTAGAATGTCATTTGTGACTTTAACCAGAGCTGTCTCTGTGCTATGATGTGTTCTAAAGCCAGACTGAAAATCTTCAAATAAATCATTGTTTTTTAAGTAATCACACAACTGTTTTGCGACCGCTTTCTCAAGAATTTTTGAGAGGAACGGAAGATTAGAAATAGGTCTATAATTGGCTAAAACCTCTGGATCGAGGTTGTGCTTTTTAAGAAGCGGTTTTATCACTGCTACTTTGAATGATTGTGGAACATAGCCTGATAATAAAGACATATTCATAATATTTAATAAAGAAGTGCTAATTAATGGAAAAACTTCCTTCAACAGCTTAGTTGGAATTGGGTCTAACATACACGTTGATGGTTTAGAAGAGAGAATCATTGAATTTAATTGTTCAAGGTTTATGGCTGAAAAGCATTCTAGTTTACTGTCTAGTGTAATATTAGAACTTACGTTTCCGGGAGTTGATAACACTATACTGGTCAAAGGCAAGAGGTCATTAATTTTGTTTCTAAGAGTAACAATTTTATCGTTAAAAAAGCACATAAAATCATTACTACTGAGTGCTATGGGAATAGAAGGCTCAATCGAGCTATGGCTCTCTGTCAGCCTGGCTACAGTGCTGAAAAGAAATCTTGCATTATTCTTATTCTCATCTATTAGTGAAGAGTAGTAGGCTGCTCTCGCTTTACGCAGTGCTTTCTTATATTCATTGAGAGTAATATGCCAAATTAAACGAGATTCTTCAAGTTTAGTGGAACGCCATATCCTTTCAAGTTGTCTCGACTTTTGCTTTATTTTGCGGGTTTCGGCATTATGCCATGGAGCTAATCTATGTTGTTTTATTTTCTTCTTTTTCAAAGGAGCAACAGAGTCTAATTTTATTCGCAGCGCATCTGTAGCACTATCAACAACATGATCAATTTGGGGTGGTGTACATTTTGTATATATTTCCTACCTTACATGCAGACATGCTATGTTAAGTATTGGTGGAATCTCTTCCTTAAATGTGGCTATATCACTAACAGATAGGTTTCTGCTGCAGGAGCTTTTGACTAATGCTTTGTAGTCTAGTAACAGTACTTCAAAGTTACTAAGAAATGGTCGGATAAAGCAGGATTATGCGGTTCGACTAATAGTTGCTCAATTTCAATACCATAAGTCAGAACAAGGTCGAGAGTGTGATTATAGCAGTGGGTCGGTTTATTTACACTGACAGAAACCAACAGAATCTAATATAGAGTTAAATGCAACAGTAAGGCTATTTTTAGCATCGTCAATATGAATATTAAAGTCACCTACGATAATTACTTTATCTGTTTTAAGAACCAAAGTTGATAAAAACTCAGAGAATTCTGATAAGAATTCTGAATAAGGACCTGGTGCACTGTAACAAATAAGATTGGCTGCAAAGTTTTCCAGGTCGGATGCGTAAGACTAAAAACGAGATTTTCAAAGGAGGTATAATTTAATTTTGGTTTAGTATTGATAAGTAAACTTGAGTCAAGGATTGCTGCAACTCCACCTCCTCGGCCCACGCCTCGGGCAATATGAGTATTGATATGGCTGGGTGGAGTGGCCTCATATGCTGACATATTCTTCATGTCTCAACCAAGTTTCAGTGAGACAGCATATATCAATATTATAATCGGATATTAAATCATTTACCAATATAGCTTTAGATGCTAGAGATCTTATGTTTAAGAGACCACATTTAATATTCCTGTTTTGTTGCACTGTAGTAGTTGTTACATTTACTTTTATTAGGTTATTATGTATGACACCTCTATTAGGTTTTACCTTAAATTGTCCTTGGGCAGACACACACACCGCTAATATTGGGTATTTTATTGGGTTCAGGATTCCTATGGATGACTGCCTAGGAGAGAGCGCAGAGAAGCGTGTAAGACTGTGACTCCGCCTCCTGGTCTCAACTCCAGTTTGTCATGGATTAAGTCCACAAAGCCCTGAAATGTTTGCCGAAATGAGATTTGCACCTTCCAAAGTAGGATGAATGCCGTCTCTCTTAATCAGACCAGGTTTTCCCCAGAAGGCTGTCCAATTATTTGCCCACATTGTTTGCTGGGCACCACCAAGACAACCAGCGCTGAAATGATGACATGCGGCTATACATGTCATCATTGATCAGATTGGGGAGGGGACCAGAGAGGATTACGGTGTCCGACATTGTTTTAGCATAACTACACACCGACTCCACATTAAGTTTGGTGCATGCTGATTGGCGTAAACGAACATCATTACCACCGACGTGAATAACAATCCTACTGTATTTACGTTTATTTTTAGCCAGCAGTTTAAAATGCGCCTCAACGTCGCCCGCTCTGGCCCCCGGAATGCATGTGACTGTGGAGGCTTTGGTCTCTAACTTCACGTGTCTCATAATAGAGCTACCAATAATCAGAGTTGGCTTCTCAGCGGGTGTCTGGCTGAGTGGGGAATATCTGTTAGATACGTGAACGGGTTGGTGGGGACCTGCGGGTTTCGCGTTATGCCCCTTCTGAACAGTCACCCAGTCTCCTTGCCGGGGGACGACTAATAGGAGCACCCTTTTGCCGGTCCGCACCGGCTAACATGAGCTTTACTGTAGCTGAGTTACTTTCTAAGATGTGGAGCCGGGCTTTTATGGCTATGATTCCCGCCTCCAACCTAACAACTATACTACATTTAACACATGTATCGGTACCAGTAAAGGAGGTAGGGAAGTAACCAAACATGAGACAGGAAGAGCAGGAAATAACACCCGAGGGTGGGGAAAGAGTCATGGCTAGCTATCAAGCTAAAGTAGCTACCGTTAGCAAACCCGAAAAGAGTGTAGGCAACTGTGGAGTTACACAGGGTTGCCAACTTTGGGTACCTGGCTGGAGTGAGATTTTGATATCATGGGTTTAATTACATATGCGCACGAAATGACTGCTATCGTGTCAGCAGCGGGACGTTAGCATACACACAGACTATAAAGGGCACAAAGTTTCATTCACTATTGAAAGTCAAACACATGTTTGTTTCCACTGTTTTATTGTGTGCCTGTGCGATAAGCAATTAATTGACGTATCGTACGATAAATAAAAATGAACTCGATAAATTGCCATTTACATGAGGATGTGACTAGCAGTTTGAAAGGATGTACTTGAATTATTATTATATATTATCATTATGTCAGTGGTCTAAAATGGTCATACAACGGTGCCGACAATATTATCGTTTATCGCAATAATTTCCGGGAAAATGTATCCAACAAAATAAATTATCGTGAGAGCTATACATGAAACACATACACAAACAAATCTACAGACTTACTCCAAACTGCCACATATATTAATTATCATACTCTCACTCTCATATACCCTTTGACTCTATTTTGGCCTCGTAGAACAATAAGCAGCAGACTTTTACTTTTTTACCATTTCTACTGGATCTTAGATCTGGGCATGCGCAATACGGGTCGGCAGTTGCGAGAGAGTATTTGTGTTGGGTAATCTCTGGTAGGGCTAACCCATACAGTGGTGGGGCTCAAGTCAGTATTTGCAATGTAATTACATACACGCTCCCCTTGACAGTGAAACGCCACGCGTGAGGTTTCCCTGTCTCAATCCAAATTGAACTGTATGAAATAAAAAGGCACATTTGTCTTGTAGTAAATAAAAAGGGCGACCTGGAGCCAATCTCCGTCGGGACTTCCTGGAACAACACCACGCCGTTATCTTGATTCTGATTGGCCAGAAGACATGATCAAAGATGTTCTATTGAGAAGACGATCACTACGTGACAAAGGTTTTCAAATCCGTTTCTAGTCTTCGGTATTCTTGTTTTTGGCGTGAGAATAGTTTGGGCAGCGTGAGAGCGTGAGATTGAGAGTGAAAGCGTGTGTCATACGCCAGATGCGTGAGAGTTGGCAACCCTGAGTTACAGTCGCTAAGAGAAGGAGAGTTGTGAGTGCTTAAGCTGTAGTAACGTGTGATTACAACGTCAGGCAGTTGCCGTGATCAAGAGTTTTAAAACGATCGATTAAGTTAAGATAATAAACTATCAGCAACATAACAGGCACACGGGATACCCGGAGATGACAGTGACCAACCGGAAGTTACAACATGCTTACCGCAATAGTGGTCCGTGTAGAAAACAACAACATGCCTTAGCAGCAGCTAGTGCAAGTTTCAGTACAAAAATAAGGAACTCTAACATTTTGAAATATTAACTTTATTACACAGTTAAAAACAAACCACAAACAGTACCACACATACTCAGATGGCCATATTATCTATAATGGCTGATGTCAAACAAAAAGGTTCAATGACCTGTAAAATTAAAAAGAATGTCTTTGAAAATATTACAAAATAAATAATAAGATAGTGTTTCAATCACTTTCAATCACAATCAATAAAAGCCCGAGTCCTCTACTATTGCATAGCCGTTGAAAAACATATGCCAAAAACTTCCGTTATTTATTATGGTCTCTCGGCTTTCATGTCTATTGGCTTCTTAAAAACAGCGGGGATCAGCTGTTGAACTGCTGTTGTCTTTTGCTGGGCTCCGGTGATTGGCAAATCTGGGTGATGCCTTCTGATATGATTTAGCATGTTTGGCTTGTGTTACCATTGGCATACGGTTGAAGGCTTGCTGTCGATTGAAGCCCTGTTCGCGGGGACGCGCAAAGGTGACGTCATCGCCTGTATTGAGCGTTCGTCTACTTTTCTAAGCTTTTTTCTCTCTTTTGAATGATATATTTCCCATCAGATTAAACAGCAAACGGCTGAATAAATAATGTGCATACAATTGCGAGGTGGCTCGTTTTAAGGACACAATCTTCGTATTGGAACAAACTTCCGTTTTTAAGTGTAGTCCCACTCTGTTATGTTCCTCCTTCCTACAGAACAGACAATGAAAGGATAAGATGTAATTTGTCAGTATAGTCCTACTTCTTAAAACCTTCTCTGTTGTTTAAGTGTCTGATACTTGATAACCACGAATAGTAAGCAATGATCTAACAGTAATGATATAACATATATGATAATGTCAGACACTGTGTTATTTTCAATCAAGCCTAAAAGATCATTTGTTCAAACTGGCTTCACTCGCTTTAATTGCTCCTTTGAATGTAATTTTCCCCTGTGGTTTCCTACTCAACACACGTTTGTATTGTAATGCCACTCATATTTTATTTATTTTAAAGTGACATTGAATATTTTGAAAGGTGCCTTAAAATAAAGTGTATTATTGATCTTATCTTGTGGCTGCCGGATTTGGAACCCCCCCTATATATTTGTCCAGGATAGTCACCACTTCACAACAAGACTGCATTCAGAACTGCATCCAGAACAATCTCCACCTGTGTCAGCCAGAGCCAAACAGCATGCTGACAGGCAGAGATCTTACTCAAATCAGTCCCTCCGATAGGGCACGAAGTTCCAAGCCGAGCCACGAGTTTTGGCACAAGAGCAAATACAAGAACAGTGGCATGATGTGGGCTGTAGATGTAACTGGCAAATCACTGCATAAAAGAGTTACAGCGGATGGATTCAAGAGCTGATGGACTGGGGGGGAAGTCAGAATCAGAGGAGTTGGTCGAGCAGAATGTGAGGAGGCCGGGGTCACGGCTCGAGATAAACCAGAGGAGACGGGAAGGGAACCGGAATGAGTGAGTTTGCACATAAACACACTTATTCACAAACGCACATAAAAAAGACCAAATTTAAAGAAATTGAATTGGCTTGTTAATACAAACAGATAATATGTTGTATTACCCATGAATTAATCAATTGGTAAATTAAAAATAGCAGTAAAGAAGAAATTATTAAAGTAAAATTAGAAAATAAACCTAAATACACTGAATGTACTGTGGGATAAAGGGGGATCAGCAATCAGATGTCGCTGTCATCCCAAACGGACGTCACTTAATGTGACGCTCCGAGGAAAGGACTTCCCATTGCTCTAAAAACTATGGGGGACTAGACGCAAGGAAAATACCCAAGAGAGGGAAGCAGGGATGTACCAGAGAATTCGAACAGCTCTTATCATGGCGGCCACTGAGATGCTTCCGGGTCATTTCTGTCACGGTTGAGTGAAGGAAGCAGGACCCAAATGCAGATAACTCTGATAAACCTTTATTTCAAGGATAATGAAACTAATACAGACAAAACAGAACACTCACCGGGGAACTCAGTCACCAACAAAAGAAGCACCAACACTGAACACAGGACGAGACAAGACTAAATACAGGGAGGGATAATCACAAGACGAGAAACAGCCGGGCAGGGGAGGAGAAACACAAGGGCCACAGGTGAACACAATCAGATAACGAGACACACCAGGGAAACTAACGACAGGAGGAAAACATGACATAGAGAACAGCAAAAACACCCAAACCTAGACATAGAACTGTGACCTGACATGATAATCGTGACAGAACCCCCCCCTCAAGGGACGGATTCTAGACGTCCCTAAACCCCAAAACAAAAATCCAACAAAGTCCAGCAGGGTGGGTGGAGGGGGTCCGGAGGAGGGACGTATCCCTAGGCCACCAGGGTGGGTGGAGGGGGTCCGGAGGACGGGACTAAGCTGACCGCCCAGGAGCACAGTAGGGGACCAGGAAGGGATCTCGGGCGGACGGCCCGGGGGCAAGGCAGAAGCCGAGAAGGGGGACTCGGGCGGACGGCCCGGGGGCAAGGCAGAGTCCAAGGTGGGGCGAAGGCCACAGCGGGCGAACTCAGGAGGCCGAGCATGAGGGCGAAGGCAGCGGCAGGAAGAGTCAGGGGGCCGGGCTCGAGGACGAGGGCAGCGGCAGGAAGAGTCAGGGGGCCGGGCTCGAGGACGAGGGCAGCGGCAGGAAAAGTCAGGAGGCCGGGCCCGCGGGCGAAGACCGCGGCTCACAGAGGGTCGGGATCGAGGGCGAAGACCAGACAGCTCCGGAGGCCGGGCAGGAACCGGTGTCGGCCGGACAGGAACCGGAGCCGGCGGGACAGGCTTCGGCAGGATCCCCCACGGAAGAGGACCAGGAGTTGGCAGGACCCCCAGCAGGAGAGTGGTTGGAAAGCATTCTAGTTTACTGTCTAGTGTAATATTAGAACTTACGTTTCCGGGAGTTGATAACACTATACTGGTCAAAGGCAAGAGGTCATTAATTTTGTTTCTAAGAGTAACAATTTTATCGTTAAAAAAGCACATAAAATCATTACTACTGAGTGCTATGGGAATAGAAGGCTCAATCGAGCTATGGCTCTCTGTCAGCCTGGCTACAGTGCTGAAAAGAAATCTTGCATTATTCTTATTCTCATCTATTAGTGAAGAGTAGTAGGCTGCTCTCGCTTTACGCAGTGCTTTCTTATATTCATTGAGAGTAATATGCCAAATTAAACGAGATTCTTCAAGTTTAGTGGAACGCCATATCCTTTCAAGTTGTCTCGACTTTTGCTTTATTTTGCGGGTTTCGGCATTATGCCATGGAGCTAATCTATGTTGTTTTATTTTCTTCTTTTTCAAAGGAGCAACAGAGTCTAATTTTATTCGCAGCGCATCTGTAGCACTATCAACAACATGATCAATTTGGGGTGGTGTACATTTTGTATATATTTCCTACCTTACATGCAGACATGCTATGTTAAGTATTGGTGGAATCTCTTCCTTAAATGTGGCTATATCACTAACAGATAGGTTTCTGCTGCAGGAGCTTTTGACTAATGCTTTGTAGTCTAGTAACAGTACTTCAAAAGTTACTAAGAAATGGTCGGATAAAGCAGGATTATGCGGTTCGACTAATAGTTGCTCAATTTCAATACCATAAGTCAGAACAAGGTCGAGAGTGTGATTATAGCAGTGGGTCGGTTTATTTACACTGACAGAAACCAACAGAATCTAATATAGAGTTAAATGCAACAGTAAGGCTATTTTTAGCATCGTCAATATGAATATTAAAGTCACCTACGATAATTACTTTATCTGTTTTAAGAACCAAAGTTGATAAAAACTCAGAGAATTCTGATAAGAATTCTGAATAAGGACCTGGTGCACGGTACACTGTAACAAATAAGATTGGCTGCAAAGTTTTCCAGGTCGGATGCGTAAGACTAAAAACGAGATTTTCAAAGGAGGTATAATTTAATTTTGGTTTAGTATTGATAAGTAAACTTGAGTCAAGGATTGCTGCAACTCCACCTCCTCGGCCCACGCCTCGGGCAATATGAGTATTGATATGGCTGGGTGGAGTGGCCTCATATGCTGACATATTCTTCATGTCTCAACCAAGTTTCAGTGAGACAGCATATATCAATATTATAATCGGATATTAAATCATTTACCAATATAGCTTTAGATGCTAGAGATCTTATGTTTAAGAGACCACATTTAATATTCCTGTTTTGTTGCACTGTAGTAGTTGTTACATTTACTTTTATTAGGTTATTATGTATGACACCTCTATTAGGTTTTACCTTAAATTGTCCTTGGGCAGACACACACACCGCTAATATTGGGTATTTTATTGGGTTCAGGATTCCTATGGATGACTGCCTAGGAGAGAGCGCAGAGAAGCGTGTAAGACTGTGACTCCGCCTCCTGGTCTCAACTCCAGTTTGTCATGGATTAAGTCCACAAAGCCCTGAAATGTTTGCCGAAATGAGATTTGCACCTTCCAAAGTAGGATGAATGCCGTCTCTCTTAATCAGACCAGGTTTTCCCCAGAAGGCTGTCCAATTATTTGCCCACATTGTTTGCTGGGCACCACCAAGACAACCAGCGCTGAAATGATGACATGCGGCTATACATGTCATCATTGATCAGATTGGGGAGGGGACCAGAGAAGATTACGGTGTCCGACATTGTTTTAGCATAACTACACACCGACTACACATTAAGTTTGGTGCATTCTGATTGGCGTAAACGAACATCATTACCACCGACGTGAATAACAATCCTACTGTATTTACGTTTATTTTTAGCCAGCAGTTTAAAATGCGCCTCAACGTCGCCCGCTCTGGCCCCCGGAATGCATGTGACTGTGGAGGCTTTGGTCTCTAACTTCACGTGTCTCATAATAGAGCTACCAATAATCAGAGTTGGCTTCTCAGCGGGTGTCTGGCTGAGTGGGGAATATCTGTTAGATACGTGAACGGGTTGGTGGGGACCTGCGGGTTTCGCGTTATGCCCCTTCTGAACAGTCACCCAGTCTCCTTGCCGGGGGACGACTAATAGGAGCACCCTTTTGCCGGTCCGCACCGGCTAACATGAGCTTTACTGTAGCTGAGTTACTTTCTAAGATGTGGAGCCGGGCTTTTATGGCTATGATTCCCGCCTCCAACCTAACAACTATACTACATTTAACACATGTATCGGTACCAGTAAAGGAGGTAGGGAAGTAACCAAACATGAGACAGGAAGAGCAGGAAATAACACCCGAGGGTGGGGAAAGAGTCATGGCTAGCTATCAAGCTAAAGTAGCTACCGTTAGCAAACCCGAAAAGAGTGTAGGCAACTGTGGAGTTACACAGGGTTGCCAACTTGGGTACCTGGCTGGAGTGAGATTTTGATATCATGGGTTTAATTACATATGCGCACGAAATGACTGCTATCGTGTCAGCAGCGGGACGTTAGCATACACACAGACTATAAAGGGCACAAAGTTTCATTCACTATTGAAAGTCAAACACATGTTTGTTTCCACTGTTTTATTGTGTGCCTGTGCGATAAGCAATTAATTGACGTATCGTACGATAAATAAAAATGAACTCGATAAATTGCCATTTACATGAGGATGTGACTAGCAGTTTGAAAGGATGTACTTGAATTATTATTATATATTATCATTATGTCAGTGGTCTAAAATGGTCATACAACGGTGCCGACAATATTATCGTTTATCGCAATAATTTCCGGGAAAATGTATCCAACAAAATAAATTATCGTGAGAGCTATACATGAAACACATACACAAACAAATCTACAGACTTACTCCAAACTGCCACATATATTAATTATCATACTCTCACTCTCATATACCCTTTGACTCTATTTTGGCCTCGTAGAACAATAAGCAGCAGACTTTTACTTTTTTACCATTTCTACTGGATCTTAGATCTGGGCATGCGCAATACGGGTCGGCAGTTGCGAGAGAGTATTTGTGTTGGGTAATCTCTGGTAGGGCTAACCCATACAGTGGTGGGGCTCAAGTCAGTATTTGCAATGTAATTACATACACGCTCCCCTTGACAGTGAAACGCCACGCGTGAGGTTTCCCTGTCTCAATCCAAATTGAACTGTATGAAATAAAAAGGCACATTTGTCTTGTAGTAAATAAAAAGGGCGACCTGGAGCCAATCTCCGTCGGGACTTCCTGGAACAACACCACGCCGTTATCTTGATTCTGATTGGCCAGAAGACATGATCAAAGATGTTCTATTGAGAAGACGATCACTACGTGACAAAGGTTTTCAAATCCGTTTCTAGTCTTCGGTATTCTTGTTTTTGGCGTGAGAATAGTTTGGGCAGCGTGAGAGCGTGAGATTGAGAGTGAAAGCGTGTGTCATACGCCAGATGCGTGAGAGTTGGCAACCCTGAGTTACAGTCGCTAAGAGAAGGAGAGTTGTGAGTGCTTAAGCTGTAGTAACGTGTGATTACAACGTCAGGCAGTTGCCGTGATCAAGAGTTTTAAAACGATCGATTAAGTTAAGATAATAAACTATCAGCAACATAACAGGCACACGGGATACCCGGAGATGACAGTGACCAACCGGAAGTTACAACATGCTTACCGCAATAGTGGTCCGTGTAGAAAACAACAACATGCCTTAGCAGCAGCTAGTGCAAGTTTCAGTACAAAAATAAGGAACTCTAACATTTTGAAATATTAACTTTATTACACAGTTAAAAACAAACCACAAACAGTACCACACATACTCAGATGGCCATATTATCTATAATGGCTGATGTCAAACAAAAAGGTTCAATGACCTGTAAAATTAAAAAGAATGTCTTTGAAAATATTACAAAATAAATAATAAGATAGTGTTTCAATCACTTTCAATCACAATCAATAAAAGCCCGAGTCCTCTACTATTGCATAGCCGTTGAAAAACATATGCCAAAAACTTCCGTTATTTATTATGGTCTCTCGGCTTTCATGTCTATTGGCTTCTTAAAAACAGCGGGGATCAGCTGTTGAACTGCTGTTGTCTTTTGCTGGGCTCCGGTGATTGGCAAATCTGGGTGATGCCTTCTGATATGATTTAGCATGTTTGGCTTGTGTTACCATTGGCATACGGTTGAAGGCTTGCTGTCGATTGAAGCCCTGTTCGCGGGGACGCGCAAAGGTGACGTCATCGCCTGTATTGAGCGTTCGTCTACTTTTCTAAGCTTTTTTCTCTCTTTTGAATGATATATTTCCCATCAGATTAAACAGCAAACGGCTGAATAAATAATGTGCATACAATTGCGAGGTGGCTCGTTTTAAGGACACAATCTTCGTATTGGAACAAACTTCCGTTTTTAAGTGTAGTCCCACTCTGTTATGTTCCTCCTTCCTACAGAACAGACAATGAAAGGATAAGATGTAATTTGTCAGTATAGTCCTACTTCTTAAAACCTTCTCTGTTGTTTAAGTGTCTGATACTTGATAACCACGAATAGTAAGCAATGATCTAACAGTAATGATATAACATATATGATAATGTCAGACACTGTGTTATTTTCAATCAAGCCTAAAAGATCATTTGTTCAAAACTGGCTTCACTCGCTTTAATTGCTCCTTTGAATGTAATTTTCCCCTGTGGTTTCCTACTCAACACACGTTTGTATTGTAATGCCACTCATATTTTATTTATTTTAAAGTGACATTGAATATTTTGAAAGGTGCCTTAAAATAAAGTGTATTATTGATCTTATCTTGTGGCTGCCGGATTTGGAACCCCCCCTATATATTTGTCCAGGATAGTCACCACTTCACAACAAGACTGCATTCAGAACTGCATCCAGAACAATCTCCACCTGTGTCAGCCAGAGCCAAACAGCATGCTGACAGGCAGAGATCTTACTCACATCAGTCCCTCCGATAGGGCACGAAGTTCCAAGCCGAGCCACGAGTTTTGGCACAAGAGCAAATACAAGAACAGTGGCATGATGTGGGCTGTAGATGTAACTGGCAAATCACTGCATAAAAGAGTTACAGCGGATGGATTCAAGAGCTGATGGACTGGGGGGGAAGTCAGAATCAGAGGAGTTGGTCGAGCAGAATGTGAGGAGGCCGGGGTCACGGCTCGAGATAAACCAGAGGAGACGGGAAGGGAACCGGAATGAGTGAGTTTGCACATAAACACACTTATTCACAAACGCACATAAAAAAGACCAAATTTAAAGAAATTGAATTGGCTTGTTAATACAAACAGATAATATGTTGTATTACCCATGAATTAATCAATTGGTAAATTAAAAATAGCAGTAAAGAAGAAATTATTAAAGTAAAATTAGAAAATAAACCTAAATACACTGAATGTACTGTGGGATAAAGGGGGATCAGCAATCAGATGTCGCTGTCATCCCAAACGGACGTCACTTAATGTGACGCTCCGAGGAAAGGACTTCCCATTGCTCTAAAAACTATGGGGGACTAGACGCAAGGAAAATACCCAAGAGAGGGAAGCAGGGATGTACCAGAGAATTCGAACAGCTCTTATCATGGCGGCCACTGAGATGCTTCCGGGTCATTTCTGTCACGGTTGAGTGAAGGAAGCAGGACCCAAATGCAGATAACTCTGATAAACCTTTATTTCAAGGATAATGAAACTAATACAGACAAAACAGAACACTCACCGGGGAACTCAGTCACCAACAAAAGAAGCACCAACACTGAACACAGGACGAGACAAGACTAAATACAGGGAGGGATAATCACAAGACGAGAAACAGCCGGGCAGGGGAGGAGAAACACAAGGGCCACAGGTGAACACAATCAGATAACGAGACACACCAGGGAAACTAACGACAGGAGGAAAACATGACATAGAGAACAGCAAAAACACCCAAACCTAGACATAGAACTGTGACCTGACATGATAATCGTGACAGAACCCCCCCCTCAAGGGACGGATTCTAGACGTCCCTAAACCCCAAAACAAAAATCCAACAAAGTCCAGCAGGGTGGGTGGAGGGGGTCCGGAGGAGGGACGTATCCCTAGGCCACCAGGGTGGGTGGAGGGGGTCCGGAGGACGGGACTAAGCTGACCGCCCAGGAGCACAGTAGGGGACCAGGAAGGGATCTCGGGCGGACGGCCCGGGGGCAAGGCAGAAGCCGAGAAGGGGACTCGGGCGGACGGCCCGGGGGCAAGGCAGAGTCCAAGGTGGGGCGAAGGCCACAGCGGGCGAACTCAGGAGGCCGAGCATGAGGGCGAAGGCAGCGGCAGGAAGAGTCAGGGGGCCGGGCTCGAGGACGAGGGCAGCGGCAGGAAGAGTCAGGGGGCCGGGCTCGAGGACGAGGGCAGCGGCAGGAAAAGTCAGGAGGCCGGGCCCGCGGGCGAAGACCGCGGCTCACAGAGGGTCGGGATCGAGGGCGAAGACCAGACAGCTCCGGAGGCCGGGCAGGAACCGGTGTCGGCCGGACAGGAACCGGAGCCGGCGGGACAGGCTTCGGCAGGATCCCCCACGGAAGAGGACCAGGAGTTGGCAGGACCCCCAGCAGGAGAGTGGTTGGCGGGACCTCCAACGAGACAGGACAAAGGGTTGGCAGGACCCCCGGCAGGAGAGTAGTCGGCGGGGCCTCCAACGGGACAGGACACAGGGTTGGCAGGACCCCCGGCAGGAGAGTTGTCGGCGGGGCCTCCAACAGCACAGGACACAGGGTTGGCAGGACCCCCGGCAGGAGAGTAGTCGGCGGGACCTCCAACGGGACAGGACATGGGGTTGGCAGGACCCCCGGCAGGAGAGTAGTCGGCGGGACCTCCAACGGCACAGGACATGGGGTTGGCAGGACCCCCGGCAGGAGAGTAGTCGGCGGGGCCTCCAACGGGACAGGACACAGGGTTGGCAGGACCCCCGGCAGGAGAGTAGTCGGCGGGGCCTCCAACGGGACAGGACACAGGGTTGGCAGGACCCCCGGCAGGAGAGTTGTCGGCGGGGCCTCCAACAGCACAGGACATAGGATTGGCAGGACCCCCGGCAGGAGAGTAGACGGCGGGACCTCCAACCGGACAGGACATAGGGTTGGCAGGACCCCCGGCAGGAGAGTAGTCGGCGGGCCCTCCAACGAGACCGGACAACGGGTTGGCAGGACCCCCAGCTGAACCTCCAACGGTACTTGAGTAGGGACTTGAGTGGGAACTAGAGAAGTGACTAGAGGTGGGACTGGAGAAGGGACTAGAGAAGGGACTAGGAAAGTGACCTGAGGAGGGACTAGGGAAGGGACAAGAGGAGAGACTAGAGAAGGGACCAGAGATGGGACTATGGCAGCTGGGGCCAGAGCTGAGTCTGGAACCATGGCTGCTGGGGCCAGAACTAGGTCTGGAACCATGGCCGGAAACATGGCCGCTGGGGCCGGAACTGGAGCCGGAACCATGGCTGCTTGGGCCAGAACTGGGGCTGGAACGATGGCTGCTGGGGCCAGAACTGGGGCCGGAATCATGGCTCTTGGGGCTCGGATTGCTAGCCTGGACTTGCAACTCCTTCTCTTAGAAGCCGCCTGAAGGCTCCGTGGACCTCCAAAAGCCAGACGAGTTCCAGAAAACGACTCTTGGACAGGAGCAGGAACTGGGGCGGAAGCACTGGTTGACTCCAGACGGAACACACCGAGACGTTTAAAGTCAGCAGGCTGGAAATCACACACCCAGATGAAGTTCAAAATCCAGCCAGGTAAGAATTTCACCAAGTCTGGTTTCTCCATAGCCAACCGGTGCGCCTCTACCAGAGCGGCCTCCTTCTGCAGAACACTGGACGCTCCCTTCCACCAATCATAGCAGCAAGCCAAATCAAAGGAAAACTGTTGTAGTTCCACCTCAAATAGATCATCTGCTGGGTCTATTTCTGGTTGGTGCTTTCTGTCACGGTTGAGTGAAGGAAGCAGGACCCAAATGCAGATAACTCTGATAAACCTTTATTTCAAGGATAATGAAACTAATACAGACAAAACAGAACACTCACCGGGGAACTCAGTCACCAACAAAAGAAGCACCAACACTGAACACAGGACGAGACAAGACTAAATACAGGGAGGGATAATCACAAGACGAGAAACAGCCGGGCAGGGGAGGAGAAACACAAGGGCCACAGGTGAACACAATCAGATAACGAGACACACCAGGGAAACTAACGACAGGAGGAAAACATGACATAGAGAACAGCGAAAACACCCAAACCTAGACATAGAACTGTGACCTGACATGATAATCGTGACAATTTCACTCTGTTAAGAACCTTCCTAAGCGAAATTGACAATTTGAACGCAACGTAGTTCTTGGTTTGCAGGTGTTTTTTGTCCTGAGTGAAACTGTCTTGCCCCAAGCCTGTTTTTCAGGTTTCAGGCTCGAAAATGACATGCCCAAAACAAAGGACTAAAATGTCTTTTATCAAAGCAAGGTCACATCTGTGAGTTGGATGTAGAAGTGTCAGAATCAATAAAGATGTTTCAGTGTCAGAGTAAATCCAGATGGAACATAGTCAAAAAGTGTAAATTCTTGTCTCCGCCCAAAAAATAGTGAACACCACCCTTGAATGATGGGTTATTAGCCTAAAAGCTTTAGGAATCCAAAGTATAACATATAATAAGCACCCTGTATCAAGATTGAGGCAAAACAAGTGAAAATTTACCTTTTTAGAGAGATTTAGCAAAAAAAGTCCAAGCGGACTAAGCTTTGGGCACATTTGGTTCCATCAGTGCCATTTAACCTTTTTCAGGTACCAGACTGTAAAAATCATTGTATAACATTTAATTATCACTATAGGTATTCATTAAAAAAATAAATAATAATAAGTGTGTGTGGGTGGAGTGTGTGGGAAGTTCCCTCTTTGCATGTTACTTGCACAATAAACATTAGGAAACTTAGGAAACATTTGACTCCAACTGGAGCAGATTTATTATAAAAAAATTAGCAACACACTATACAACAAGCATTTTTTGGGTAACTTTATACAAACCCTGAATGTTACAGTATTACTCCAGTAAGTCATGCCATGCCCTGTAATAGTTATTTTTGGTAGTGAAGCACAGAGGGACCTGACACTTCCTGCAGTACACAGGTGTCTTCACCCTTCTGTTGCCAGCATCAGAGCACCTCCTGCAGTACCTCCTGACATGGGGCATCTTCCCCATAATACTCGGGCATCCAGAAGCCATATCATCATCGCCTTCCTCACTGTGAAAACAAATGTGGAAAAAACAAATACATTAATTCTCTGGCTTGTACTTTCAAAAATGTAACTCAAATCAGAAATAATTTCTCTACAACAACAGCAGAACATTATATCACTCAAAATGTATACCGTGTAAAATTATGTGATATATATATATATATATATATATATATATATACACATATATGCATGTGTGTGTATATATATATAATATAAGTAATAATTTTAATAATTGTAAGTGGTAAGGATAAAAGCGTCAGCTAAATGAAATGTAATGTAATACCGTGTTAAATTCAACATGTATATGTCTTGTTTATTTCAACAACAAGAACAAGAAACGGCATCCATCTTCTTTGTTTGTTATTGAGTGTGTGAAAGAACATTATATCACAAGATGAATGCCGTCGTGTTATTGTCACGTGTGTGAAATTACTATAGATGAATACACTCTTACACCAGATAAATAACAAAAAGAAAAAAACAGATGAATACTCTTACACCAAATAAATAAGTAATAGATACAAACAGAGAGATTACATACCTTTTCAGGGACGGAGGTTCATAATCAGAGTCATTACTGTCCCCTTTATGCGTGACGAGATCACTATCTTCCGACGGAGAGTCCTGAAATACGATGTCCAATGCCTCCTCGACGGACAAAAAAGTCTTCTTTCTGGCTGCCATTGTTACAATGAAGACAAAGAAAACAAATCCTGCTGTTTCTCTGCTCTCCTGTCGCCGCGGGACATGCTATGCTATGCTATGCTATGCTGTGTAAAAAGAGTGGGCGTGTGCGTAAACCAGCTATACTGCCTGTATTTATACTTACGGAAGATCCTATTTCTGGAACCCATTGGTCGATTTGGGTGATTGACACCTTTTTTGAATCGTTAGAGCCAATCGAATCAAGTAAAAATACATAAATACGTTACGCCTGCGGAGGGGGATCTATGCGTAAACTGCATCTTCCGCAGCTGAAGCCACGGACTGTTAATCGTTGGACCTACTCTTCTGCCGTGAATGAAAGGATTGATTATCAGTAATCATTTTAAAGTGACAAGAGACATTGGATTAACCTTTAGCAGCGTTTTTATTCCTTTGAACACAACTTTTGATCACAAAACAGCCAAGGTAAGACCTAATTATTGTCATGGATTTGAAAACTGATATTGTTTACTTGCTATGTTCTGGCTGCTAGCTCGGTTAATGTTGTGCCTGTAGTGATGGGGTGTATACCCATGGAATCTGTGGAATCTTAGCTTTCAGAAGATGTGTTGTTTGTGCAGAAAGTATGAATAGCAATTGCCCGCCATGGGCTCATTTAGAGGCTTCTTGTGAGACTTATTTTTCGAAAAAAAAAAAAATTCAGTTAGCCAAGTTTGGGTATGGAATATTAATAGTTTCATGAATGACACTTCAGATATAGCACTGTTGCTACATATATAGCATTTTCTGACCCGAGTTCGGAGCCGTGGGGCTTAAGAGGCTAAGCCACGTTTACACTGAAACAAAACGGGTACGGCTACAGTTCTCTATCGTATGGACGGTTCGTCCACACGAGGCCGTAACGGAACCGCGGAAACGGAGCCCTCAAACGATAACGCCTCCCAAGGTGGGTAGATCTGCAGACTAAACGCTCTGAGGGGCCTAGCGGCTCCGCGTGTACGTCCTGACCTATACGATCATTTCCTGATAACGATTAAGCCATAGCCCCGCCTCTCCCCACCTCTGCTGCTCACCCGCCCGTCACCCGCGCCATTGCTGATGTGTTTCGCCAACAACCACAATGGCGGATCACAGGGTTGCTTTCATGCTCCAGATGCTACTGACCATGCTACAGATGTTATTGCAAAATCTACAGCTCCTCTACCACAACCATCAGCAACAAGTGGACATGGAGAACTACATGAACTACATGTTGCTAAATCCACCGCGGAGAATAAACAGAAGGGCAACCAGGCAAACATGGCAACCATGCTCAGGGGGTCTTCTTCGCTGCTTTTGGTGTATTTTGTGGTGGAAGTACAGCGTCACTTACAGGCCCGGCAAATGTACTGCAGCCTCTCCAGCGGGTCGAGCGGTCTCATCTGGACGGACACGTTTCTTGAGCCGATACCGTGTGGACGGAAGACTTTTGTTGATATCGACTAAGGTTTGTTTTTGTCTCCGTGTAAACGTAGTTGACTGAAGGATTTGTGGCTCAAAGATTAGATGACTGTTTGCTGGCTGCTTTGTTATCAGATTGAACGACTGTTTCTTTGGATGGTTGCTCTGTCGCCATTGTGTCGCCATTGAATTACTCTTTCTCTATAATATTATTTTTCTGGGATTAGGAAAACACAAACACACACTCACAGTGTTTATTAGCCTTAACTCACAGAAACCACCACAGGCAGATCAGCTGATGATGTCATGCCTTGCTCTGATTGGTTGGCCATGACTTCCTCCTCCCCCTCCCTCTCCCTCTCTTCATCACCCTGCCTTCTTCTCTCAGTCATCTGCCTCTATTCAAACACCCCCTCCCTTCTTGTCACACTCCTCCATTCTCTCTCTCCTCTCTCTACTTCGTCTCCGACGCCCTCTAGATCTCCCTCATATTCATCTCGCCTCTCGCCTATCTCTCTATCTCCTCTCTATTCTCTTGCTTATCTCTCTCTCTCTCTCTCTCTCTCTATCTCTCTCTCTCTCTCTCTCTCTCTCTCGCGCCTCCTCTTTCTGTCCCTCTCCTCTCCGTTACACTCTGCTTCTGCCAGGAAGATGATGCTGATGATGTGACATTGTGACCAGCCAATGCCGATAGCAGGAGAGTGGGGAGGGGTATGTTCAGAGGCTGAGCTTTGTGTGTGCTCGATGCTGCTGATGAGACCGTAGAAGAAGAAGCAGAAGCGAGAAGAGGTTAGCGGAGGGTGGAGGAGGCCTTGTCCGAGCTAAGGAGCGCCAGCACTGGCTTATTAAAAGAGAAGAGGAGGAGGAGGAAGAGGAGGAGGGAGGGAGAAAGCTGTCGCATGTTAGAGGTGGATCAACCTGTGCTGTCATGGACAAATATCGACCAAAGAGACCCACCACCCTGGCTCTGTTCCCACAGCGGCCACAAGCCGGCACCCAGGTAGGAGTCTGGGAGGATCCCTGCTCTGAGACGGCTACAGTGTGTGTGTGTGTGTGTGTGTGTGTGTGTGTGTGTGTGTGTGTGTGTGTGTGTGTGTGTGTGTGTGTGTGTGTGTGTGTGTGTGTTTCCTGGGTGGATCATTTTGATGAGACAGCAAAGGATAACATTGTATCAGTGTGTTTGTGGCAGTGGGTCAGTTACATTTCCTCAGTAAAAAGGCTCCTGCATTGTGTATTGGCGGCAGTATTCCTGGGAGAAACACATCACGTTTGTGTATCCCCCAGTAGGTGGGCAGCTGGGAGTTCATTGGCTTGCTCAAGGACACACTATTAAATAGGAGCCTTCAAGCTGTTCTGCCATCTTGTGAAATACACATGTGTAAGGATGGCTCAGTTGTTACAGAGAAACAGAAGAAGAGGATAATGCAAAGCCAAGTCAAAAAAGGTCTATAAAAGTCTGGATGATAGTGAGGTTCCTGGCTCAGTGAGGCTGGTCTCTGGAGGGGGCCAGCAAGACTGAGTGGCTCTCACTCCGCAGTATATGCCTGTGTATTCCTTTAAATGAGCTGCATCCTGTTTACTGTGAGCAGATCAGAGCAGAGTCTGTTACCCTAACCTGGGTTTCCATTCAGCATCAACATCCAAATCTCAATATAGGGAGGTGCTTATGTCCGTTGCAACATCAAATAAAATCAGTGTTGTTGTCTCAATACTTAGACAACAGAAATATGGTGTTGATTTGGGAAGATATTAAACAAACTATACTTATAAATATAGACATGTTGCATGTAGAATGAAAATGCACAACATACTGTTGAGAATTGTAAGTTTTGTTCTCATAGCTAAATACTGGATAATATTGCCGATGGCCAGACACATTTGCATTTATAGAATCTTAAAAAGAGAACAGAAATGTGTTCAAAATGTCTCATCTGCTCTGTGTTGACATTAATAGCTGATGATCTTCATTCTCATACACCTATAAATGCATAAAGTACAAGCTTGTTATGTGTATTTCTTATTAAACAATTTAATTGGATGATTGACAGTTTAATGTTATTTAATATGTTTCATCATAAAACAGGAAATATTGAAACATGACAACAATAATCAAACCCAACCACGGACTGTTGCTCCTAATAATCCTCTCAGTGAGCAGTCAGGTGTAGAGCAGGCTCAAGCAGCTTTTTGTTTTGCTCTTTCAGAGTTAGTGGGTTAAAGGGCTAAAAGAGGGAACTTTTAATAATAATAAATAAACATTTATTTTTTACAAATAGCAATACATCGGCATCTGTAACTTTTATATATATATATCAGTGGTGGGCCGTCAGGACCAGCAAGGCCTTCTCTGGCCTAAACACTATCAGAATCCCTGACTAACCTCATATCGTTTTTACATTAACATGTAAATAGTCTGTTGTCTTCAGTTCATAGCTTTTCTCTGTGTTGCTCTCGGTTGCGCTGCATCCAGTAATGGTTGTTAATGTTGGAGATTTGATCCAATCATATTTCAGTCAGAATTTGTTGCGCGGTCAAAGAGATGTTTCCTGAGGCCTTCAGAATCAACAGTGGCTTGTAGCTTTACAAAAATGGCAATGAAACTGTTGCAATGACCAATCAGATTTGGAGTGGCGTATGATGACGTCTGCATTTTCACGTCCTCTGATTGGATTGTCAGAGCTAGTGTATAGTGTATAGCATGTGTAGCGACCGGTAGTGACCTGCTAGCAAATGGCATCTGTAGTGTCCTTAGCAACCTATACAATCTAAATCGTTTTTCTGTAAACCTTAAGACCCACAATGGCTGACAGCGGAGGAGAAATTGATTTGGTGAAGTTAGCAAATCTGTCGCAGCCCAGACTTGGAGTACTCGAGGCCTGGACTCGGACTCAAGTGCCAATTTTCAGGACTAGTGACTCCATATAAGGAAATGAAACAACCACTTTATAAAAGTTGACTTTGATCCCCAAGAATTAATAATATTATATATTTATGTTTATGGCCCATCCCTAATAAAATAAAAGTCATCCAGTACAGTGAGGGTTTAGTTATGTCAGTGGAATGTTAATGTCTTTGCAGTTTCTATGGATTTAGCAAACACTAAATAAAACGTTTTTATTTGTAAAGCAGCTCTTTGAAGGCTGTCTTGGAACTCGACCCAACCTGGATGATAATAATAATATTAATATTGATAATAAGCCTTTATTTGTATAGCACCTTTCATACAAGAATTGCTGACCAAAGTGCTTTACAGCAGTTATATAAAAGCAATGCAGAAAATAAAAGGATAAAAGCAATGTAGACAATAACAAATATTGATTGATAATAACCAAACCAACAGCTACATTTAAACAAATATATCCACTCAGATGACTCAGACTTGTGAATCGGACTCAGACACGAACAGAGGCAATGATGACTTGACTCGGACTTGACTCAGTTGGGTGACTCAGACTTGGACTCGGACACGAGCACAGGTAATCATGACCCAGACTCGACTCAGACTCTTCTTGGGTGACTCGGACTCGGACTTGGACTTTATTTATTTTATTTTAATCGTTTATTTGTCAGGGACAATGCACAGTGATGAATGAAGTGCATTTAGCGGTGATTACACGTCTGTTTGTTTCTCAACCATTCTTTGAGTTGACCTTTAAAACTATTGAGTGGGAAAATCCCGTATCTCAGTTGGGAGGCTATTCCACAATGAGCTGCCTTTAGCGGAGAGGACATTTTGTCCAAAAGTGGTCCGTCTGCGATGGACTTCACAGTCTCCTCTGGTTTCTGACCTAGTGCAGCGTCCAGTGTGTTTTCTGTGGATGAATTCCCCTAAGGGAGGGGGGGGGGGGGGGGGGGGGGGGGGGGGGGGGAAGTCCATGTAAACATTTATAAAAAAAAACACATACCGTAATTTTCGGACTATAAGCCGCGCCTTTTTTCCCATTTTTCGACCCTGCGGCTTATATAACGGTGCGGCTAATCTATGGATTTTACAGGTTACAGTCCACCACCTTTAACTCTATGGGCTCTATGACCTGTCCGCGCCCCCCACCTTTAGGCGGCGGGCTCCAGCGGGAAAAGCTGGAGGCGGGAAAAGAGTGAGACCGGTAGCGCGCAAAAGTAAAAGTGGAACCGAGAGTGGTACGAGAGACAGAACGAGAGCAAGACAGACAGACATTACGAGAGCGAGACAGTTAGTACAAAGGAAGTTTTCATTATGGAAAACAAACGTAGAAATGCATATGATGCAGCTTTTAAGTTAAAGGCCGTCAATCTGGCAGTAAAAGAAGGAAATAGAGCTGCTGCAAGAAAGGGAGGATGATGGAAAGCATAATGAAGGAGTGGCTGAATGAGTGCTACGTCAAGCGCCCTGGAGGATTCTTTCGCCAAAAAAAAGCTTTGCTCGTTTTGGACAGCATGAGGGCCCATATAACAGATTCTGTGAAAGCAGCCATCAAGAGCACAAACTCAATTCCAGCTGTGATTCCTGGGGGCACAACGAGGCATCTGCAGCCACTCGACATCAGTGTGAATCGTGCGTTCAAAGTGGCACTACGCGTTCAGTGGGAGGCGTGGATGACTAGCGGCGATAAATCATTCACCAAAACTGGTCGCATGCGAAAAGCAACTTTCGCTCAAGTTTGTGAGTGGATCCTGACAGCGTGGAGGAGTGTCAAAACATCCACGATCACCAACGGGTTCCGAAAGGCTGGACTGCTGCGTGATGAAGAGGAGGACGCCGCCACAGCTGAGGCCCTTCAGAGGCTGTTCGATTCCGACAGTGACGAAGAGGAGTTCGTTGGTTTTGAGAGCCACAACGAAGGAGAGTGGCTGACGAAGCCACCCTGAGCCTGTTCGTTTCCGACACTGAAGATGAGGACTTTGGTGGTTTTAGTACGCAGGAAGAAGACGGGGATTAATGACTTTTCTGGTAGGCTGATTACCGTATATTTTAAGCAGCCGTGTTACTGCAATTTACGCGCTTACTGTCGTGTTACAGGCACTTTATTTTGCACTTTTAAAAAAACACATTTAATTTAGCCATTGATATTGCCTCGTCAAGCGCTGTAAGCTTTGTTTTTTGTTATGGTACTACTGTAGGCTATAATGTAGATCAGTGGTTTTCAACCTTTTTCATGCCAAGGACCCCTACATTGATACACATTTGGCCGCGGACCCCCAATTAAAAATATTTTGTGAATATGTTATGCAAATATGTAACTTGTTTGTTGAAATGTTAATAAATGGGAGCTTCCTCAAACAGCCATATCTTTCCCGACAATCCCCTCTGTGCACGAACCCTTACATATGGTAATTAAACATTAAAACACCTGCGGCTTATAGTCCAGTGCGGCTTATATATGTACACATCATTCAATTTAGCTGCTGCGGCTTATATTCAGGTGCGCCTTATAGTCCGAAAATTACGGTACTTTTAAAAGACTTAAAATGGTCAAAACTCAATAAATTGTGTTTTTCAAGGATGGTACAGTGGTGGTATGAATAAGGCTTTCTGTCAAACACCTTGATAGCTCTCTTGTACAGCTGTTCTATGGGTTTCAGGTTTGTGGCACAAGCAAACGACCAGTTTGTAAAACAGTATTCAATGTGGGATAGAATCATACAGTGGAGGTATGACTTTGGAGCATTGACAGTTAAAGGGGACCTATCATCCAAAATGCACTTTTGTACGTCTTTTATACATGAATATGTGTCCCCGGTGTGTCAGGGAACTCACCAAGTGTCAGAAAACACAACCCTCTCTCCTTTCCTCCATACCCAAATCTCTAAAAAAGGGGCTGCAACGGATCTGATACAGACTGATCCAGATTTGAACACTTTACTGACGTCAGGACGGTGGCGCTACGGCTATTGGTCAATTCTCCACCTATCAGGGGAATGAGAGGTTGGGCCACGGCCGGCCATTGCCGCTCTAAAGCGCTGGAGACGCTGTAGTACATATGTGACCTGCTCTATCGAAATCAGTCGGAAGTCGCAACGGCTCATTTCAAAATAAACGTGGATTTGCGTAAAAAACAAATATTATTATTTCCAAACTCATACGATAAATACATTCTTTAAGCTTGTAAAGGGAAGATAACAGGCAATCTGCTCTTCCACAGCGCCGCCCCCCCTCCCTCCGGCTGACATTATGAATGTAAGCGTAATCATAAATAACACGGCACGGTCCGTTACAGTTTGTTTTCATCTGATTTCAATTAAACAAAGTCTTGGCTTTCAGAATATTAAACTTGTTTCGGCAAATTCAGATGATAAATACAACTTTGAAGCTTGTAACGGCATAATTACAATCGGAGAACGGAGTAACTTAACGTCACAGCAGGCATAACAACAGCCGGTGTTTCTCGTGAGGGTTTTCCCCGGGAAACGAACGCAATACACGCAAAATTACACAAACACACACACGTATACACACACACACTCGCGAGCTTCCCCCAGACCAGTAATCCAAACGAAAATATCTTCCCTCCGTAGTATTTTGATCATTTGCTCCGCTAATAATCAATCAGATCGATGGATTCCAGAGAACAGAAAACTTTGAAGGCCTTTTTCTCAAAATGATGACTCCGTGACAGTCATTATATAATGTGACATATTTCGCTTAATATTTGGAGTACAAAAACAATCCTGATATCATTACAAAGCTAGGAATTTCCTCTTTCCAACGGTGTATACAACTCAAAATGTGTCTTCGGGTCAATGCGACTGATTTCGATAGAGCAGGTCACATATGCCAGGCCTGTAAGTGGCGCTGTAGTCTGCCACAAAAGCAGCGAAGAAGACTTCCCTTGCATGGTTGCCATGGTTGCCCTTCTGTTTATTCTCCTCTGTGGCTCTTTTTCTCCCTTTCAAACCTTGGAAAGTATCTAGATATCCCTGCCCTAATGCCAAAGTAACTGCCAACTCCCCTCTCCTGCAGGGGGGCGTGGTCAGTTGCAGCTCACAGAATCAGCCCCCTGCAAAAACAGGGCTGGAAAGAGCAAATGGAGCGAAATGAGGCATGGCTAAAATGCAGGATCCGTTTGGTATTTTGAAAAAATAACTATATTTATATACTTTATATAGGTATGGCCCTACAATATATGTTTCAAATATAGCATGATAGGTCCACTTTAAGAAAGGTCTCAGTTGTTTAAAATGTTGCAAGTTGAATTTAACGGTATTGGATACTTTCTTAATATGTTTCTGAAAAGTCAAGTTTGAGTCCATTATAACTCCAAGATACTTGAAGTGGGAGACTAGTTCTATTTCTGCTCTGTTTAAAAACACGTTGGATCCTTCGCTTTTGACTGGTCGTTTACTGAACATCATGCATACTGTTTTTTTTGCATTTAACTGTAAGCAAATGTTGTTCAGCCAGTGTTGAACCTTGTCCAAAGCATTGAGAGACAGGTTGAGATGATTTCAGTGTTTTTCCCGTGTACAAAGATGACCGCATCATAGGCATACATTTGCACATTCAACTCAGGACATACATTAGGCAAGTCATTAATGTACAGTGAAAACAATAATGGTCCAAGAATGGAACCTTGTGGAACCCCAACAGGGTTCACAAGGTAGGGGGATTTGGCACTGTTCGATAAGTAAGATTTAACCCAATGTATAGAAACTGCAGAAAAATTTAAATGCGTCAGCTTTTTAAGGAGCACTTGGTGGTCAACAGTGTCAAAAGCCTTCCTGAGATCAAGGAAGACAGCACCTACATATGGGCTCGTGTCCAACATACATTTAACCTTTTCCACAAAGACACAGTTTTAAAGATCGGTGTCACCGTGGCCACCTTCCAGGGTGATGGAACTTCCCTCGTGCTGATAGATTGATTCACTAGCATAGTTATTGGTTTTATTAGACCGTCGATATTTGTCTTTATAAAGTTGGTGTCTAAATTATCTGCATCCCTAGCCTTTGAACCTCTTAACCCTGAGATTATATGTTTCACCTCAAACTCTGTGATTTCCTCCAGGTCAAAAACGGGGTGTATCCACAGTGGGGCTAGGTGAGACCTCAGATGGCGGGAAGAGCTTTGTGATGTCCAGAGCACTATTTATGAAATACTCATTTATACCCCATTCACACCAACGGTGTTTCAGGGCCGGTTCGGAGCTGGAGCTTGAAAAGCACCGGGTTTTCCTGTTCACACCGCAGCGGAGCAGCCTCTTAGCTCCGGAATGCGGTTCGTTTCATGCACCAAAAAATTGTCCGGCCAGAGCAAAAGCACCGCATACGTCACGCTTACGTCGAGGCGGGGGCAGAGACAGTATCAACTCCTGAACAACAACAAAAAGCCTGCGTTTTATCCAGTTTGTACACAACGATGGAGAAACTTAACAAGAGTTTCAGTGTTTCTGCCATAGACTGTATATATATAAAGGTTTCTGCTCATGGTGAAGCAACGTGTCTGCGTGTTAAGGTGGAACCTGAGCATTCACGTTGATCACCTCTCATTATAACTCATTATAAATCTATAAAACTATAAATATCACTTGATCATTTGAGAACAGCTGTTACATACCTGGGTGAAGATTACAGTTCATTTAAATGAAAGATACAACGTTACTCCACCGTCATGGTTCAGTCCACCTTAAGAAATAAGACCGACCTCGGAAGCAGTTGTGTTTTAAAAAAAACTTTATTGACACGAGTACACTTTTTTATAAGAATATAGTCTAAACCAGTGGTTCTCAACTGGTGGGTCGCGACCCAAAAGTGGGTCGCGGACCCGTTTCGAGTGGGTCGCGGATGTGTGAGTGAAGAAAAAAAGGAAGGAAAAAGTCAAACTTTTATTTTGAAGGCCCGATTTTGTTACGCTGTGCATGCAGTCGGCGTTGGACTGGAAGTACCGGGACCATAAACTTCTGTCACATAGTGAACATCTTCTCAATAAAATATCTTTGCTGATGTTTTTTCTTTCTGATGAGTCTTCTCGCAATCAGAATCAAGATTGTTGCCGGAAGTCCCCACGGAGAATAACTTAGGGTATAACTATTCTTTATACATCCATGGGTACAACTTCAGATAAAAATGAACACATAATGAAATATGACCCCCGGTTTGATGATTGACAGGTCACAGAACAATGGGAGCTATCTACCCTTACCCACAATTTAAGTCACACAGACTATCTCCTCTTTACTCTTCTCGCAGCAAGATGTCAAAACCAAGTGAAAAACAAACAATGGCATAAAATATTATTAATATGTCGGGTAGTAATAGATTTATTTATTTTCTTCTCAGTGTACCAGAATGCATAGTTTATGTTAGTATTTCTAAAAATCTCCTGGGGGAGAATCCCCCCAGACCCCCTGCTGGGGTTGGGTTTTCAGCATGTGTGCCTTTTTATGTTAGTTCAGCTTTGATTCCATCATCTCATTAAACCTTTTTTAAAAGCATACTTTAGTTCTGTGAAGGGATATAAGGGATAAATCCACTGTACTTCACTTTAATTAATATTGTATGCTGAAAAGTGTATATATTACAGCACGTTTTTTTGTTGAATAGATTTGAGTGCTTCAAAATGTTGGGTCGCGATTCATTGACAAAGTAAAAAGTGGGTCGCGAGGCCTGACCAGTTGAGAACCACTGGTCTAAACCACAGAAATGACTACGGAAAAGCTGCAAATAGAGCCATAAGAAATTAATGCAACTGATTTCATCCGCGCGGTTTGGCTTTATGAAGCAGGCACGTAAACGGTTACGTCATGACGCAAATGATGACGCATTACCAGGCGGTGTGAAAAGAGCCAGAGCTAAACCGAAGAACCGGTTCTGAACCTGAAAAGCTCTAGCACGGAGCTTGAACCGGAGTTGCGTTGGTGTGAATGAGGTATTAGAGAGTTGGCCAACACGGCAGGGTCTTTTATCAAGGCATCATTGATTTTGAATTCTAGTACATTATTTTCCTGTTTGGTATGTTTACCTAATAGTTTATTTAGGATTTGCCAAACGTTTTTACTGTTACCTTTCGCACCTTCAATTATATTGATGAAGAAGTTCGCTTTGGCCTGTCTTATTGTTTGTGTTACCTTGTTACGAGCATGAGTGAATCTCTGTCTATCAGTGGATAGTCTGGATTTCAAGCTCTGCTTCAATAGTTGGTCTCTGGATTTCATCAAATTCCTGCACTGTAGATTCAGCCAGGGAAGATGATGTTCCTTCCTGTCCCTAAGGCACCCTCTCCTTGAGAAGGAAGACATTGCATCGCTAATTTGAGATATGAACAGATTACTGTTTTCACCAATGTCTTCAGAGGACAGAGTGTCTCCCCAATCAATCATTTTCACTGCCTCCATAAAACGTTGTTGCAGGTTTTTGGGGATGAAGCGAGAACCCAAGGCAGGGGTTTTAGGTGTGGCCATGAAACTTTTTTTTTGTGAGTTTCCTGGCAAAAGAACAAGATTATGGTCAGAAAGACCAGTCAGGAAGTTGTAGGTTTTAACTATTCTGTCAGCGTTGTTTGTAAATAATAAATCATAGTCTTGGAGGTTTTGGTTATTCTAGTCGGTTGATCCATTAGCTCAGGGGTGGCCAACCAGTCAGAGGTTAAGAGCCACATTTTTTCTATGTTACTGCAAAGAGCCACATCAAACACACAGTCACTGATACCGCTTGTTCAGTTTTTTGTTTTTTGGAGACAAGATTTCAACCACATCACTGATGCATTTTTGTGGCATTGGGATATATATTTTTTAAATCCTCTGGAGCAGAGAGAGGAGCTGCTCAAAAACAGTTTAGAGTTCAAAAACACTAAACTCACAACTTAAAGTTTATTTCATAAAAGAGCACATGTTCTATGTGAAAAGTGACAGTAGTTATAGATTATTTGCAATTTGGTGCTATATATATATTTAAAAAAAAATAATTATATATATTTTTTAAACACCTTGAATTTCAGGGGGGGGGGGCGCGGGGCTCCGTTGGCGGGGCGCAGCGCCCCTCCAAGACAATGGTAGGGGAAACACTGGATAGTGTTTAATCAACGGTAGGTTACCCCCCCCCCCCCCCCCTCAAAGGTGATTGGTTCACTGCATCGCAGGTATTATTGTGATTGGCTCTTGGGCCACATCAAAATTAGACGCGCTGTCATCCTCTCATACTGACACCTGACACCACACATACACACGTAGGGAGAGCCGGGACGAAAGTAACACGGGACGAAAGTAACACGGGACGAAAGTAACACGGGACGAAAGTAACGGAGCGATTTCATCCGAGCCCAAACAACTTTGAATGGCCAAATTACGTCAGAATTATCAGCATTCAATACTTAACAGACCTACTAAATATCAGGTTTAACTGTCAGGAGTAGCTAGTGTTGTCACGATACCAACATCTTGGTTTCGATACCAAGTCAAGAATTGCGATTCCGATTATTTTTCGATACTTTTCTTTAAAAAAAGGGAAACAGTGTTAAATGTAATTATTGTGATTTATTTCACACCAGAACCATAACACAAACTTTTAAACAATGAGAACAATAAATAAAATAAATGACAAGAATTCATATTAAATCAAATTAATACATTTCTTACAGACAGGCCTTGTGGTGTCCGTAGGCTTGCCCTCACTGTCAGAGATATAGCTAAAATACATCCAAATGTAGCTTCTGGCGTCTTTTTTGTCAACAAGCCGAGGCGCAGCGGCAGTTGCACTCCCACTTGCAGCCATGCTTCTCGTTTTCTCACATGCTCTGGCAGCTAGCACGTGCACAAGAGAGGGGAGGGACTTAGAGCGTGCTTGAGAGGGGAGGGACTGCAGGCACAGCTGCAGTGCAGGGAGTGGAAGCAGAGCGCTGAACACACACGGCTCTTAGTAAAACGGCGCTTTCTCACCGGAGTACTTTCCCCCGTCATTCTTAAAGTACCAATACTAATGAAACTGAGGAATCGTAACGTTTTTAACGGCAGGGTATCGCGGTACCTTTCAAATATCGGTACACCGTGAAACACTTGTCAGGAGTCAGTGTCTCTCCCCCAAACTCACATAATTCGATATGAACTGAAGAGCCGCATGAAACTAGGCAAAGAGCCGCATGCGGCTCGAGAGCCGCGGGTTGGCCACCCCTGCATTAGCTGTATTAAGTTGTGATTATCCCTGATCTGTACTAGACTTATACTAGAGCACAGGTAATGATGACTTGGACTCGACTCAGACTCTTCCTAGGTAACTCTGACTTGGACTTGAACTCGAAGAGTGGGTTATCGAGAGTAAATTGGTCTCGAGAATTGGTGACTTGACTACAACAATGTCCCAGCCGGGGAAGGGTTTGACCACCATTTCCAACCCACTAACTACAGCGGTATCTCTCAGCCTCCGAGGAGCACACTGCTGGGAACGCCTGATATTCCCAACTGATCCACTTGCTGTTAAACCCCAAGGTCCCCGTCGGCGGGGACCCTGTTTTTTTTTTCTCACGACACTGTGTCTCAGGGGATCTTAATATTTAAGAACCTATTAATGTGTTAAACCAGATTAACGGAAATAATCTCAGCTAACTGACGATACAAACCATTTTTACCAAAACAAGACGCATCTAAATGACCCCTTAGCGAAAAATGCTAACGGATATTGGCACAGAACTCAAGATAAAAGTACCCTTATTACTTATCGTAGCTGCACATACAAGATATCCGATTAAAGCTGAGGTTCCACAGATTATTTAGGTATATAGTATCATCACTGAGTGATCCGGACTCGCGACAGGGGAAGCAAACACAGACATCACAACACGTACCTTTACGGAGCTTCTATGGAGATCATCTCACCGTAGCTGTCAATCTGATCAAAAGACGTGTTCAATGGCATTAAAACGAGAAAAAACGCGGCTGAATCGGTTAATCCATAGGTTTTTAACATCTCTGTATAAAAAAATTATTTCATTTATAATCCATAATTCCATTTTTATGTAAAAATCGCAGAGCAAAAGTTAGCTGCTAATGGTAGCCACCAGAGTGGCTGCTGCTTCTGGTCTAGGCTATGCGGCAGTCTAACACACACACATTACCAAATAAGGACTATGTGGGAGTTCCCCTCGATTCCATTGGCTCTGACAGTCAGAAAGAGACGTCACATGTCAAAATCCAACAAGGGGGCCAGAGATATGGAAAATCCACCCAAATGGCCCGAGAAGAGGTTTTTTTGTTTTGCTAAATCTTTCTAAAAAGGTCAAATATCACTTGTTTTGCATCAATCTTGATACAGGGTACTTATTATATGTTGTACTTTGTATTCCTAAAGCTTTTAGTCTAGGGCTGCAACAACTAATCGACTTAATCGATTAAAATCGACTACCAAATGAGTTGCCAACTAATTTGGTCGTCGATTCGTTGGTGACGTCATCACGTGTGTTTTACGCGTTGACGTCATCACGTTTTTTTACGCGCTAACGTCATCACCGGTGTTTTACGCGCTTACATGTAGATATTAATATACTGGAGTTTGATAAGCGAAATGGCCCGCTAAAAAATCGAGAGAGAACAAGAAGCGTAATGGCAACACCTAAAACGAAAACTTCAAAAGTGTGGGATCATTTCATACTTGACAATGTGAAAAAGGTTGTTACAATACAATACAATACAACTTTATTTATAAAGCACTTTAAACCTCCAGACCAAAGTGCTGTACAGGCAAATAGATAAAACAAAGCATACAAAGAAGTAACACAGCTCAGCTCACACACCATAGAACAAGTACAAGTAAAAACAAAAAACAATTTAAAAGCAAAAAAGCAACACTGAAAGATGTAGAAACGCCAAATGTTAAAACGCTAAGGAGAAGAGGTGGGTTTTAAGAAGCGATTTAAAAGCAGGCAGTGTGGAGGCCTGTCTGATCTCCAGGGGCAGAGCCTTCCACAATTTGGGAGCTGCTACAGAGAAGCAACGGTCCCCTCTGAGCTTTGACCTGGTTTTAGGCACATTCAGGAGCAGTTGGTCCGCTGACCTGAGAGGGCGGTTCGGCGTGTAATGCTGTAGCAGCTCAGTAAGGTATGGTGGCGTCATGCCATTTAGGGATTTAAAAGTAAATAAAAGAATTTTAAAATGGATCCTAAAATAAATTGGCAGCCAGTGGAGAGAAGCTAAAACAGGGGAAATGTGGTCATACTTCCGTGTGCCTGTTAAGAGCCTTGCTGCGGCATTTTGCACCCGCTGCAGTCGTGCGAGGGAGGACCCACTGACCCCCATGTAAATAGAGTTACAGTAGTCCAGCCGGGTGGTAACAAAGGCATGGATTACTGTCTCAAGCTGCTGTCTGGAGAGAAAAGGTTTTACTTTGGCTAGCTGCCTCAGGTGATAAAAGCTCGTTTTTACCACCGACTTAATCTGACTCTCAAGTTTGAGTTCACGGTCCATTTTAATACCAAGGTTTGTAACGGTGGGCTTGGTGTACTGATGCAAGGAACCCAGGTCTACAGAAGTGGTGTCAGTGGTGCTACCAAAAACCATTACTTCTGTTTTTCCTTCATTGAGTTTAAGGAAATTGCACGCCATCCAGGCCTTTATGTCATCTAGGCACTTTATCAGTGGGCTAATTAAGTAACCACCCTTCTTTGTTAGAGGGACATAAATCTGGCTATCGTCAGCATAGCAGTGGAATGCGATGCCGTGCTTTCTAAAAATGGACCCAAGAGGGAGCAAATAGAGGGAGAATAGCAGGGGGCCTAATACTGAGCCCTGTGGGACCCCATACAGGAGTGGAGCAGAGGATGACTCGGAGTCACCAAGGCTGACAGAGAAAGTTCTGTCAGTTCTGTTAAGTGCAACATTTGCAAAGGCGATCTAGCCTGGCATGGGAGCACTTCATCAATGATGGAACATCTCAAAAGAAAGCATGTCGGAGTTCTGGAAGATGACTCCACTCGGTAAGTCAACTAACCTAGCTAGCTAGCAGTAGCTAGCCAATGTTTAAATTGCATGTCCTTGAACACAACTTTAGTTTTGATCACAAAACAGCAGGCAAGACGTATTTATATATATATATATATATATAATATAATATATATACTTATATATATATATATATGGCTCTGTAAACGGAAGTTGTTTTCTTGCTCTTTCCTGGCTGCTAGTTCAGTGAGTTTGAAGTAGAAAAGATCGCTTTTGCCAGTTATGTGCTGAATTAGCACCGACCTAACGCTACATTAGCAGTTAGCACGTCTTACAATAGCTGAGTTTCTTCCCGTTAAGTGGGTAACTATGCATCATTAATAGGTTGTTAAATATTTAGAATCCCTGAGATGCTGTTTCTTGCTAGATGTTGCGTCTGCCCCGCCCCCGGCAGTCTCACAATAATAAGAGCGCTGTTCGGAGAGATGACTGGCAGGAGGCAGCGGGGGCTAACTATTTGTACACGTTGTATGGTTGCAGTCAGTATAGAGCTGGAGATGTAATTGATCGAGTGCACAAGAGAACACCAGATAATTGGGAAAACATTTAATGTGTTTGTGTCCAAATGGGATGTGTAGAAGTTGTTGTTACTTGTTACGTCACCGGGTGGTGCTGGCGCACTAGCTACAGTGGCCTGCAAAGGACACACTTCAATCATATGAGAATGATCTACAGGATGCTTTTGATTTAACTTACTCGAACGATCTCCGGATTTGTTTTATCTCGTGATTTGACTTTTGCTAATTAAAGTGATAGGCATAACAAAGCTCAACTTAATTTAATGTGAAATCAAATGTAATTGATTGTATATGTATGTTTTTAGAAACTAATGTTACTCTTTTGCCTGACAATAAAATATGTATTTTTATATCATATGCAGGCCAAAGAGGAGCTGTGCCAGTCCCACTGCCATGGATCAGTATCTTCAAAGGAAAAGGCCTGTATCTCTCCAACAAGCCACTGCGCTAACAAACTCAATCCTGACCATGCTGGTCAAGGATATGAGACCAATGTCGATGGTTGATGGTGAAGGGTTTCGTGAAATGATCAGGCAGTTTAACCCTGAATACATCCTTCCATCCAGAACCCACTTTACTCACCTGATGGAAAAGAAATATGAAGCAACCTTACTGAAAGTAGGTACAAGTGTTTAACTCACACAGAAATATTAAACAACCTTTCTGAAGGTACAACAAGTGTTTATCACTCACTCACATTCACTCACTTTCTCACTCCCACAGGCACGCATAGACCCATAGAATATAATTTGCATTTGTATTTATTAATTGAAAAGTAGACTTCATGAATAAGAAATAAAATCACTGATACATAATTGTATTTAAATTAAAGTATAAAGTGTCCCAAACATCTTAAACTGATTCTATGTTAGATGTTTACTGTATACACTGTATGCGCTTACATTTTTTAAACTAAGATCACATCTGATGTCTTTTAAGGTAAAGGAGACCATTAAGGAAGTCAAAAGCGCCCTCACACTGACAGCTGATGTCTGGACTAGTCGTGCAACAGAGGCATACCTTGGCGTGTCCTGCCATTTCATCAGTGAAGATTGGGAAATGAAGACGTTGAATCTTGCCACCATGCCTCTTGAGGAGAGGCATTCTGGTGTGAACATCATGACATGGCTGGAGGAGGTGATAGCTAAATATGACATCTTGCCTACCAAAATAAAAGCAGTAGTTCACGACAATGGGTCCAATATTGTGGCAGCAATGCGAATGCTGGAGGAAAAACACGGCTGGGCCTCTGTGCGCTGCAGTGGGCACACACTCCAGCTCATAGTTAACAATGCCCTCAAAGAGCCCAGCATCAGCAGAGCTGTAGGGGCTGCAAGACACTTGGTTGAACACTTCAAGAGAAGCGAGCTGGCAAATACAAGATGGAACAGTACATACTACATGGTAGAGAGACTCCTGGAACAGCGCTGGCCAGTTACTGCAACTCTATCCGATCCTGAGGTAACTCCAAGGGGCAAACAGTACTTTGACTTGAAGCCAGATCAATGGGTGCTGCTTGAAGAGCTGACACAAGGGTTGCAGCCTTTTCAATGTGCTACCGTTTACCTAAGTGGACAGGAGTATGCAACCACTTCATGTCTTCCACAGCTGGTCAAAGGGCTGCAACGGTCCACACAGCAAACCCGTTTTGAGACGGGTGCAGGAAAAGCATTTTTGGCAAGTGCAGAAAAAGGGATAAACGAAAGATGGGGGTGTCTGAACACCATCTCAGCAGAGAAAGAAAACCAGATTGTTCTTTCAGCTTCCCTTGACCCAAGATTCAGAAAGCTGAAGTTTATGGGAGCTGAAGATGGCACACGGGTGCAAGGGTCAATTGAAGTCCTTGCAATCAAAGAGGTAAGGGAGTCTGAGATACAAGGCTGTGAGCAAGTTCATCAGCAGAGGGTCAGTGTTCCAGGCAGAGGGGACAAATCAGCACTAGATAACCTCCTTCAATCTGACACAGACAGTCTGAGTGAAGAAGAGGATGAATCTCACGAGGACCAAAAGCTCCAAATGGCAAGGAGCGAAGTTCAAACGTACTTCGCAGAGCCAGCCATTCACAAAAAAGATGACCCTCTGAGATGGTGGAGGGAAAATAAGGGGCGTTTCCCTGTATTGTCAAAGCTTGCAAGATCTTTCCTTTGCATTCCTGCAACATCAACCCCGTCTGAGCGAATCTTCTCTGTGGCGGGGAATATCTGCTCTCAGAAGAGAGCAAGCCTCTCCGGGGATCATGTGGAGATGCTGACTTTCCTCCATTTCAACCCAGAATAATCTAGCCTAGATGCAAGAGTGTTTATCCCTTAAGTTGAAATAGTTTTTTTATTTGATTAAGGGAAACTGCTGTAGTTTTTATTTTATATTGCTGCTGTCCTTGGTTTAAAAATGTTGACGGACAGATTTTTTATTTATCTTTTATATATTTCAGCAGAAAGTTTAATAAATATGTATTTTTGAATCAAGTATTTGTCTATTTTGTCTTCATTGTTAGTTTCCACATGCCTAAAACAACCTCAAACCTACATTTAAAAGTTGATGGCTAAATAAGAGCATTTGAGAAATTGCGCAAGTAATAGTCCGAATAATCGATTAGTCGTTTCAGTAATCGATAGATTAATCGATTATCAAATTAGTCGTTTGTTGCAGCCCTATTTTAGTCTACTAACCCATCATCCAAAGTTAGTTTTCACTATAAGTACAAAATATATTTTGGACGGACACTATAATTTACAGTTTTTTACCATGTTCAATCTGAATTTTCTTTAAAATAAAAAACATCTATATTGAACCTGGCTTTTCTACATCCAACTCACAGGTTTATCATTACTTTGAGAAAAAAGATTATTAATTTAACCCTTTTTAGAAGGGAAGATATCATTTGTTCTGGGAATGTCATTTTCGAGCCTGAAATCTGAAAAACAGGCTCAGGGCTTAACAGGCTAACCAAGGCAACGACTAGACACCAAAGAAAATGCATTTTTGTTGTCACTTTATTAAGTACATCTTAATGCTTCTGCTATAGATGATGTATGTGGCTGCAGTGAACGGAGACTCATTGAATTGTGTTATTTGGGTTTCCTGCTTTAGTAATGGCACTCTTTCTCGCTAGATACCTTTCTCTGATGAAACGCCCTGTTATTCTGCGTCTCTGTATAATATTAATGGTTTCTATACGATACAACACGATATTACTTTATTTGTCAGATCAAGTCTGACATTTGACTTGCGTCAGAGCAGCTCCATGTCCAACATCAACAGACAAATATCCAGACACAAATACATGAAACACAAACAATAAACATTTAACATAACAGCACAATCAGTGAGAGAAAAGCTGCTCAAAGAGCCTTCAGCGTGCATTAGATCTGGGATCAGCTCTGTGTTTACTGTGAGGATTGACTGATGCACAAAATCAAATCAAATCAAATCAAATCAAGTTATATTTATAGAGCACATTTAAAAACGATGTTTGGTCGAGCCAAAGTGCTGTACATGTAATAAAAACACTTTACTGCAGTGCAATAGTAACAAACGACAGTCATTTTGCAACAGCAAATATAAAAAACAATACACATGGAAATGTCAGAAGTGGTGCTCCGCTCTAGCTAGAAAGCCTGAGAGAAGAAGTGTGTTTTTAGAAAGGATTTAAAAACCCCTAGGGTCTGGGCCGACCTCACATGGAGGGGCAGAGTGTTCCAGAGCCTCGGGCCAGCTGCTGCGAAGGCTCGGTGCCCTCGGGTTTTGAGCCTGGTCTTCGGCACTACCAGCAGCAGCTGGTCAGCAGACCTTAAAGCTCTGGCTGGGGTGTAGCGCTGGAGGAGTTCGGTTATGTAGGAAGGAGCCAGCCCATTTAGAGCTTTAAAAACAAATAAAAGGATTTTAAAATCAATTCTGAACTGAACTGGAAGCCAGTGTAGTGATGCCAGAATTGGGGTGATGTGGTCGCGCTTTTTGTGGCCAGTCAGCAAACGTGCAGCTGCATTTTGGACCAGCTGCAGGCGTTTAATTGACGCGTGGTCCATACCCACATACAGAGCGTTGCAATAGTCCAGCCTTGAGGTAACAAAGGCGTTGATGACCCTTTCCATGTCTTTAAAGATAAATAGGACTTGGTTTTGGCCAATAGTCTTATTTTAAAAAAGCAGGATTTGACTACGCTGCTGACCTGCTTATCGAATTTAAAAGTGTTCGTCAAGGTCACGCCAAGGTTCATGACCGAGGGGAGGATGTTTTGTTGGAGGGAGCCCAGAATATCAACCTGAGAGGCTGGAGGTTGTGGTCCAAAAAAGATGACCTCCGTCTTGCCCTCGTTAAGAGTCAGGAAATTGTTGCTCAGCCAGGATTTGATCTCCGTTAAGCAGTCCATCAGCTGCTGTAGTGACTGTTTGATGTTTGCTTTGAGCGGGAGATATATCTGGACGTCGTCAGCGTAGCAGTGGAAGGGAATATTGTGTTTTGTTAGAATAGAACCTAGGGGCAGTATGTACAGTAGGAACAGGATGGGGCCCAGAATCGAGCCTTGGGGGACCCCACAGGTAAGAGGGGCTTTGGCAGAGGAGAAGGCACCTAGCTGCACAGAGAAGCTACGGTCCTTAAGGTAGGACCTGAACCATGCGAGGGCAGAGCCTGTGATGCCAGCGGACTGTTCAAGCCGTGACAGCAGGATGCCATGGTCCACGGTGTCGAAGGCAGCTGTCAGGTCCAACAGCACCAAGACAGCTGGGCTACCTGAGTCGGCGGCTAGGAGCAGATCGTTAAAAACTCTTAAAAGGGCTGTTTCAGTGCTGTGCATGGGTTTGAAGCCAGACTGAAACTTTTCATGGATGCCATGAGGGATTAAAAAAGACTGCAGCTGGGCGTAGACTACGCGCTCCAGGGCTTTTGATAAAAACGGTAGCTGGGAGATGGGCCTAAAATTTGCGAGAGTGGAGGGGTCGAGACTTTTCTTTTTAAGTAGTGGCGTAACCACGGCATGTTTAAAGGCAGCTGGGACACATCCTGAGGTAAGAGAGGTGTTTAAAAGTAATAAAATACTTGCTCCAACTGAATGAAAAACCTCTTTGAGAAGGCGTGAGGGAATGCTGTCCGAGGAGCAGCTTGTCGGTCGCAGGTGCTCCACTATGTCCGAGAGAGAAGAGAGGGAAATAGGCTCAAAGTGGTCGAGGACAGCAGGGCACAGAGAGGGAGCAGGATTGGGGGTAGCACTAGTGTGAGCTAGAACAAAGGAGTGCTTCAGTCTGACTTTATTGAATGGTGGGACCCTGTATCTCCGATTAGATGGTAGCAGTTCATATTCACTGTTCAGAACATGGTTTGGGTCAGAGATGATGTTGTTGGACAGCCTCACTAGATTGTTATGATAGGCGCGTTTCCACTGCAGCGGGTAGCTCGCATTAAGCGTGCCGAGCTGTGCGGGGCCCGTTTTTGGTTGCGCTTACACTTGGCCTAGTTTTGGCCCGGGGCTACTTTTTCATCTTTTTTCTGGCCCGACTAAATCGTGGTTCTAGGGCCAGGAACAACCAGGCTGAGTCGGGCTGAGTATGCTAAACTAGAGAGAGAATCGCTGGCAAGGGGGCTACAACTACAACAAGATGAACATATATGACCGTGATTTAATTGTAATACACGTTTCAAAATGATGCCGAAGTAACAACATACTGATACCGGTTAGTAAAAACCATGAATTAATGCTTTGACAAGTCTGCAGACAGACGGCAGGCGAAAAACCCTTTTAAAATGCGTGTTTTCTAAATGGAGATTGGCTAAGCTAACGTTATATATGCTCCGACCGTCCACAGTCACAACAACGGCCTATACAGACATAAATAAACCAGCGACTGTATTCGCCATGACACCAGTCTGTGGTTTGTCCTTGTTTAACTTTAGTCTAGTTTCTGAACAGATATGAAGAGCTGTGAGCTCTGAGTGCTAAGAGCTAACAGCTGTGTTGTTTTTTGGGGACGCTCATTGAAGATGACGTCACGGCTCCGCCTACACTGCGTTACTATAGTAACTACCCCAGTTCCTAAACTGTAATGGAAGCGCAGCATTAAAGTGAGCCGGGCCTAATAAGGTCTAACCAAACCGAGCGAGGCCTGCAGTGGAAACGAGCCAATAGAGTCTCTGACAGGGTTGACCAACAATCTTTGAGCAGATGTTTAACAGGTGGAGCAGTTTTGATTTTAAAGCTGCTGACAAACATTTGTACCAGGTAGTATTGCAGTACTGCAGAATGGACATGATGACAGATGTAAAGATAGCCGTGATGTCATAATGATGGTATTAAGAGGTGGATTAATTCAGGCAAATTCCTCTCATTACCGTTTACCCAAAGTACCTCCCGTAATTCCAGCATGGTTGTTTACCATGAATCATATGGCATGAGTGAAAAGGCAAAGAAAGCTGAGGAACTGGCCAAAGAGACATGTGTTGCACTGACTCCTGACACTGTCTCCACTGGGCAGAGACCAGTGGACGTCAGTGAGAACCATCACTATCTCAGTGTAGTGTTACGGAACACCTGCACCTGTTTGCTTTAGGTGTGGTGGACCATGAACCATGCTCCAGTTTCCTAAAGTGGCACAGGAGTGTGAGGTAGCAGACAGGGTCACCACGGTAGGACAGATCGTTTTTGCAGTATGATAGCAGCAATAATACTGTATAATAATATGCCCTGTGTACCACACATCATACAGAGAGGAATCACAGCGGATCTCTGTGACAGCGGCTTTTTAGATTAGCTGGCGGAAACATTTTCAGACTTCAAAAAAGTTAAAACAAAATCGGATTTGTCTTACCAGTTTGTAATGCTGTAAGTATACAGTTTATACAGTCGAATAGTAGGACATTACAGAAGAGCTAGTTAATGTTAGATATTCGCAGCCAGTGAGCACAGTGCTTCTTGGCTAAATTGACATCAATCGGCTGGGGAGTAGCAGGCAGACGGCAGGCGAAAAACTGCTGCTACCTTCGTCCCACTTAGAGCAGACGTTTTATATACATTGCTAGGTTTTATATACATAGGTCCCTGTAGTATGCATTGGTTGAATGCAGAAAATAGTGGACACATTGGCTGAATTGTAATCTCCAAATCCATTGTTTTATCAGTTTAGATTAGATTGCTCACATTTGAATATTGAAGATGGAATATTTGCTGATAATATGCATTTTATTTAGTAATGTTCATTTTTTCATTGTTAGAGTAAGAACAGCCATAAATGTCTCATGAAAGACGAACTAATATAGATATAACAAAAAAAAGAATAAATACTTCACATTATTATGTAATTTAGCTGGCCATTTCGTTACAAGGCGATTTACTTTGCACCTCTACACTGTTACACTGGAAGTGTAACAGACACATATAATTTATTAATCAAACCTGCTAAATTGTGATAAGCTCTGCAGTGTATTTGGCTGCTGTAATCTGTGTCCACACCAATCTGCCCTGTCACATCTGGACTCACCACAGCAGCTGGATTAGACAACACTCACTATCATTTCACATGTAATCTCACTAGCCTTACGTTATTAATTCTTTTTTGTATATCCTTTATTTAACCAGGTAAAAGACTCATTGAGATTAAAATATCTTTTCCAACAGTGACCTGGCCAAGAAGGGCAGCATGAACACAGTTACAACAGATAAAACACAGACATGACAGGCAGACAAATACAGCTGTAAAACACAAATAAAATGGCACATTAGCCAGTCAATATGCGAAATAAAGCAAACTATTAAAAATCATTAAAACTGGCAACATTTTTGGATATACGAGCACTCATATCTACCAATGGTGTTGTGTTCTCTGTTCCCCCATAGTGATTACATCTGAGAGTTTCAGCTCCTTCTGTACATTGTTCCAAGCTGTGTGGGAAGCATGTTTAAAAGCTGTTTTACCCAATTTTGTTCTCACTGTAGGAACCAGCATCTGAATCAAATCTTGGGAGCGCAGGCCATATAGACTTTTCTTTGACACATATATGTGCAAATGTAGGAGGGAACCAACCCAAGCAGAGATTAATAAATAAAACACCCAACCAATGAGAAAGTCTGCGAGCAGACAAAGATGGCCAATTAGCAGCAGCATATAAAGTGCAATGGTGTACTCGATATCCACATCCAGTAATAAATCGTAAGGCACAATGGTACACAGTGTCCAAGCTCTTTAGGCACTGGTCAGAGGCATTCATGTATAGCAGGTCACCATAATCTAATACAGGTAAAAACGTTGCAGATATCAAATGTTTCCTTGTCTGAAAAGAGAAACAGGATTTATTTCTGTAAAGGAAACCTAATTTTATTTTTAGCTTTGAAACAACATTTTCCGTCTGTAACTTGAAAGACAAGTTCTGTTCAATAACAAATCCCAGTTATGTGTAAGTAGTGACCCTCTCAATGTCAGTCCCTTGAGCAGAACAAATCTTGAGTAGAATAGATGGTAACTTTTTGCCATTTGAAAATATCATCAGTTTGGATTTTTCTGCATTTAATACCAACTTCAGTTGATATAAATGGGTTTGTGGCATCAAAGGCAGACTGGAGGAAATAGACGTTGCTCTATAGAAGCAAAGAAACAATAAATAGCAGTATCATCTGCATAAAAATAGTAAGAAGCATTTACTAAATTATTACATAGATTATTTACATATATGGTAAAAAGAATGGGTCCTAATATGGAACCTTGTGGCACACCCTTTGCTATCGGGAGGAAGGAAGAAGAGGACCCAGAAAATTGGACGCATTGGGTTCTCGCTGATAAATAATTTAAAAACCAACCTACAGTATGCCTAGATAACCCGATACTGTGAAGTCTTTCATTTAAGTTACTACTGGTATTAGAAATGTAGTATCAGATTTAGCCTTTTTAACTAGGAAGGTGAAACGATTTCGGAGCTGTCTAAAAACAATCCAATCCACTTGGGATTTCGATTTTCTGGCACTTGACCAGGCAATATCCCTCTCCTTTAGAATGCTGGCCAGTTGAGGACTAAACCAGGGATCTTTTTAGCCCTTTCACCCTAAATTTGCGGAAAGGAGCATGTTTGCTTATAATTCTAATAAAAGCCTCATGAAAATAATCCCATGCCAGTTCAACATCACTAACAGGTCATGAAAAAATGAAAAAATGCTTGCTCGCAGCAATGTTTAAAATCACGTTTAAAAACTATTTGTGGTCTTGTTTTTGGAAGCTTAGCTTGCCTGATTGTAGCTATAGCACAATGGTCACTCATATCATTTTCAAAAATACCAATTTCCAAAAACTTATGAGGCGCATTTGTTAAAAATAAGTCGATAAGAGACGATTTATCTTGGTGTTTAAGATTAGGACGAGTTGGGCTATTGACACATTGCATAAGATTAAAAGAGTCACAGGTTGATTTAAAACTATCGGAGACAGAGGACAACCAGTCCCAGTTGGAGCATAATAACTGAACGCAGCTTTACCATGTTTAGTTCTGACTCTGGGGATAGAAAGCTGACCAGTCCCTGAAGACCTGAGAGATCTGGATGGTTCATAATTTAGCAGAAGATCAGAAATGTATTTTGGGCCTAAACCATTCAGTGCTTTATAAACCAGCAGCAGTATTTTGAAATCTATTCTTTGACACACAGGAAGCCAGTGTAAATACTTCAGAACAGTAGTGATGTGATCCACTTTCTTAGTGTTAGTGAGGACTCGAGCAGCAGCGTTCTGAATCAGCCGCAGCTTTCTAATAGATTTTTTAGTGAGACCTGTAAAGACACCATTACAGTAGTCCAGTCTACTGAAGATAAAAGCATGGACAAGTTTTTCCAAATCCTGCTGTGACATTAGTCTTTTAATCCTAGATATGTTCTTTAGGTGATAGTAGGCTGATTTAGTAATTGTTTTAATGTGACTGTTGAAACTCAGGTCAGAGTCCATGACTAGACCTAGATTTCTGGCTTTATCTGTTGTTTTGAACATTGCAGGCTGAAGCTCAGCGCTAACTTTTATACGTTCTGCCTTGGCTCCAAAGACCATTACCTCAGTTTTGTCTTTGTTTAATTGGATAAAGTTCTGACACATCCAGTCATTGATTTGTTCAATGCACTTACTCAGTGTTTTAACTGGAGAATAGTCTCCTGGTGAAATGGTTATGTAAATGTGCGTGTCATCCGCATAGCTATGGTAACTTATTTTGTTGTTTTTCATTATCCGAGCCAGTGGTAGCATGTAGATGTTAAAGAAAAGAAGCCCCGAGATGGAGCCTTGAGGAACCCCACATGTCATATTTGTCAACTCAGATGTGTATTTACCTATAGAAACAAAGTTGTTTCTGTCCTTTAAGTAGGATTCAAACCAATTTAGAACTGTTTCCGAAAGTCCCACCCAGTTTTCTAGTCGGTCTAGTAATATGTTGTGGTCAACAGTGTCAAACGCAGCACTGAGATCTAATAATACTAACACTGAAGTTCTGCCACTGTCTGTGTTTAAGTGGATGTCATTGAAGACCTTTACAAGAGCAGCCTCAGTGCTGTGGTTTGGACGAAATCGGATTTGGGTTGAAAAGATAACTGATGACTGAGCTGTTCTGCATAGGGCTGCTGATGATAAAGCCTCAATGCTTGCTGAAGGGGGTTTATAGCACCCTACAACAGTGATAAACTGACCCTTAAGTATTTCAAATTGTCTGCTGAGGGACACAGATGATTGGATGGTAGCATAACATTTTGTTTTTACACAAATTGCAACACCTATACCTTTTCTGGGACGGTCACAACAAAACACATTGTAACCCTTAATTGCAAGGTATTTGTCCGTGATAGATTTATTTAGCCAAGTTTCAGATAAAACAAGAACTGATCAGAATCAGAGGATTTTGCCCAGATTTTCATGTGGTCTATTTTAGGAAGTAGACTTCTGACATTTATGTGGATGATACCAAGACCCGACCTTGCTTTAAAATCATCAGGGGTACTCAGACAATTAAAATCTGGTTCAGGGTTTGGATGAACATTTCCTGATAGGAGCAGGATAACAATGAAACATTTCCTTTTCAAGTTGTTGTTTGCATAGATTCATTATATAGGCCAATTACTCTCTTTCCACCATAGGAATATGAGTTCATTGAAAACAACCAGTTATAAGGACTAAAAAGACGAATAAAACAAGGTAGAGTCATGAGATCCTTGGAGATTAGAATGCTCCAATTTACAGAGCTCTTAAACAAAGGAGAATCCCAGTTTGTGTCTTTACTAGGGAAGACAAGATGAGGCACATTTTGGTCTTCATACCCTTCACGCACCTCATATGGATGGAGAATAGTCAATGGGAGAAAAAGAGGTGTTAGGAGAAACATGCTGGGCGACATGTGTCAGGGGGTAGAGAAGGCCTGCTGAGGAAATCCAAAAATCAGCACAGGAAACCCGTCCGCGTTTTCCGTCCTGCCGAAGTTGAGAAATGCCAGATCAGCGAGGTGAGAATCCGGTCCGGACATTCAGTCCTCCCGAGAACGAAGATGACGTTGTTTGACGTCTCATGTAAACAGGAACATACAGTCGGCGTCGCGTCACAGTTGGGGGCGGGGCATTTCGAGGGGGAAAACAATCCTTTCCCCCTCGCCTACAGGGTGTGTAGTCTGGGTGGGCTATGTCCTCGTTTTTAAGCCTAGGGCAAGACAGTTCACAAACGAAATGAGAAGGGGATAGAAGGGGGTGAAATACATTTTAACTGCAGAAAGCTCGGAAGCTACCACCAGTGTTGTTAGCATAGCTGTGTTTTTGTATACTCAAGCAAGGTAGCCTGCATAACGTAGTAGTTAGTTAACTTCTCTTAAAACTGGTAATTGAACATTCATGTTAACTACTAAACAATCTAACACTGTTATTGTGTGAATAACGTTGTCATACCTGTAATGAAGTGCTGACTACAGACGTACACATGTTTGGATTTTGGATCCCATAGGTGGCCAAACTCATCCTCCCGACGGATCGCTTGAAGCCACCGGGTTCTTCTCCTGGGCTCTGTGTTCCCGTTGGGCAAAATATAAAATTTTAGATTTGGATTTTTAAGCTTGTTAGTTGTACAAAAGGGCACACAGCTCCTGGGCATTGTGGAAGCCGGTTTGTTTTCCCCCTCAGCGCGAACCGGATGTGACGTTTTGTGGGCGTTCCCTCGCTTGCCGACTGTATCTATGCTTTAGCTCAACGAACCCAGTCCACAAAAGTCCAAAATCTAGCGCAACACAGGTGTCGTTTCAGCTCAGGGAAGTGAGCACAGGCTCCGCAGTCCAAGCGGATAGAGTGATCCCAGTCCTCCAGGAACGGGCAGTAATGTTTAGCCGTAACGTTACACAAAAACATTTTTGCCAAAAAACAAGTGAACTGGTTGTACTCTCCAAACAGCTCACAGATTTTGACCGGTGTTTTACAAAGAAAGCAGATATCACGTAGACAACACTAGAACAGACATGAAAGCACAGCGGACAGGGACAGACGTGCTGCCAATTGGTAGTTAAGTAGCTAATTGTGAGTTCTTAAATGAGTATGTGTCACAGAAAAGGTATCAAGCTGTTTTGCTGTGCCACTGTTTGTGTTGCTTAGATGTCTTATAAACTGTTATTACGATATAAAGATATAAAAACACAAAAAACAATGATGGAGCATTTTAATAACTGAGACAATTCACCAATCTTTATAGTTATCCAAAGCTGTCTCGGACATGGTGAAAAGCAGAATGTGAATCTGAATAATCTTTGCATTAAAGTGCGGTGTGATGCTTTTTCATAAATGCCCTTTACCTTATTACCAGTGTATTTATTGGTTTTGAAGGCATGTAGTTAGGCATGCCTCCAGTGTTGATTGCTGTTCACATAGAAGGAGAGGGGGTCTTTGATTTAGCATTAAGGCACATTGATCTTATATGGCTTCCGTTCTATTGCGGCAGTAATCTTAAACAAAGTGCCGTGAGGGACTAAACAAGAGAAAAAACACTGTGGACGCGCAAAAACTCAGTCTTTCCAACACAGTATGCGTTTGACCTTTTATTTCCAAAGCAAAAATGCAATATTCCATATCCATATACAGACCCGGCGGCAGACATACGTCTCTGGGCGGGCATTTGATTTACCAGGGCGGGCCCAACCCCGAAACTTACATTTCCCGGGAATTCTCGAGATTTGTCAAGGGGGGGGGGGGGGGGGGGGGGGGTTAGGCTGCCATAAGGCTGTTGACGGTCTTATTATAGGCTACATCCATTGGTTGGTTTTCTGGCACATTTGTAACGCTGTGCCAACAGGCAAACCTGAGCGCACACAGGGTGGAGAGGTGGGTTGAGCGATGGAGAGAAAGGGAGAGAGAGAGATTGAGCGAGGCAGAGAGCATGTGCAGCGGTCTGCTTGCACACAGAGCAGGAGTTTGTGAGAGAGCCGGCTTGAGAGTCAATTTCTCTTCAAAATATAATTGATTGCCAGCCTCCCTTGTCCCTGGCTGGCTTGCTAGCTCGTTGGTAACGTAACTGATTTCTTCTAATGTGCCTGCATCTGGCGCTGAGTTGCCATATTCCTTTCATGAACCACTTCCTGCTATCCATTGTTGCAGATAAATATAAATGATAATAGCCAAACTAACCTAGCAAGAGTAAACTGACAGGCTGCTGTGCCGCATATCACTCAAAAACCCACACGACTCAACCCAGCGAAAAAAACAGTCTCGCGCGCAGCCTTTCATTCAGAATTTCATAGCAAAATAAAAAAATGATATTAAACTAATCTTTCAACATAGTTTAAAACGGCTCCAGAGTATTTGTGTTGGGTAATCTCTGGTAGGGCTAACCCATACAGTGGTGGGGCTCAAGTCAGTATTTGCAATGTAATTACATACACGCTCCCTTTGACAGTGAAACGCCACGCGTGAGGTTTAGATTATTTCCCTGTCTCAATCCAAATTGAACTGTATGAAATAAAAAGGCTCTTTTGTCTTGTAGTAAATAAAAGGGCCGACCTGGAGCCAATCCTGCAATTTCCCCACAGGTGAAAGAGTTGACCTGCTGAAAACCCAACTTCTGCAGGGGGGTCTGGGGGGATTCTTCACGAGGAGATTTTTTGAAATACTAACATAAAATACACATTCTGGTACTCTCTTGAGAAGAAAAATAAATAAATCTATTACTACACGACATATTTAAAAAAATGAATGTCATTTTAGTTTGTTGTTACTTTGTTCTGAAAGCTGAACCTGCTGCTCCTCACAGAGAGAAGAGGGAAGAGGCTGTGAATGACTTTACATTGTGGATAAGGGTGGATAGCCCCCATTGTTCTGTGTTTCAAAATGAAAGACACCCCACTCACCTATCAATCATCAAACCGTGGGGTCTTATTTCATTATGTGTTGATTTCTATCAACACGTAATGTTGTATCGATGTATATAGAGATTTACTACAGCAAAAGTATTCTCCGTCGGGACTTCCTGCAACAACACCACGTCGTTATCGTGATTCTGATTGGCCAGAAGACATTATCAAAGATGTTCTATTGAGAAGATGATCACTACGTGACAAAAGTTTTCAAACCGTTTCTCGTCTTCGGTAAATGTACTGCTGTCTGTGCAATTTACTCTGCGCGAGTTGGCGGACTTTATTTTGCTTACTTTAAAATCATTTTTCATGGTGGGGATAAGCCATTTATTGGTATGGCTATAGCCTACCCCAGTATACCCTGGCACCGCCACTGAACATAATAATAAAACAATTAAAATGTTGTATTCAGCCCTGATTAAAACAGCGGTCCCAAATCCTGGATGGACGGGCCCAAATCCTGGATGGGCGGGCCTGGCCCCATGGGGCCCGCCCATGACGACGGGTCTGTCCATATACGTATATCCTTGTATGCGTGCGTGCGTGCGTGCGTGCGTGCGTGCGTGCGTGCGTGCGTGCGTGCGTGCGTGCGGTCAACAAAAATTGTCCTTCTCTAGCTCACTCCCCCATCTATTACAAAGTGCGCAGGTAAAAGCAACCGGATATAAGCACAAACGTCACCACACAAATCCAATGACACGCCCACCACCTATAGTGACTCAAAAAACATGTATCGTAACAAACACAGAAATGGCTTCATATGTGGCTCCTACACGTTCAGCTGGCTCTTCAGAACCTTTCCTACTCTGTGTAGGTACTTGGCTGTGGCTGCCTTTCCTCTGGCCTCGTAATGGTGTCCATTTCTCTGCGGGATCCCAAGGTTTTTGTTACAGTCCTGTACTTCCGCCCATGTGGCATTGCGCAATATTTCGGGGCTCCCCCGCAGGTCGGACCATGGGGCCCCGCCCCCTCCCCTAAATCAATAATAGAGTGATATGGGATAGACATCGCGGCCACTTTTTTAAATGTTTATTTTTTCAGGCATATTTTGTAAACAGTAGGCCTATAGGTCAGTAGGAACTTTCTGTATAAAGATACATCTGATTTAAACAGTATAGGGTCAGTAGGAACTTTCTGTATAATATACATCTGATTTAAACAGTAAGGTCAGTAGGAACTTTCTGTATAATATACATCTGATTTAAACAGTAAGGTCAGTAGGAACTTTATAATAATATACATCTGATTTAAACATCATTGACAAATACAAACAAGTGGCTGTGTATTTTTTGTAACATGAAGGTATATTGTAGAACGTTATAGCCTATCATCATTGGAGTTCACACAACGGAACGGTTCACATAACATTCTGTATAAAAGAAAAGTAGCCTACAAAAAACCAACAAATAAAACACATCATATAGGCTACATAGAGGATGCAATCAGGAGCTGCTTTGTAGGCCTATTATTTTATACGAGCGCGTCTCCTGGCATTCTTCTGCGCAAAGTCCTGTATAACAGTCTTTAAATCTATACTACGCGCGCGTCGGCTCTCAATACTAAGGACTGCTAACCCAGACAGTCTCTCTTGCGACATTGTGCTCCTCAAATATGTCTTTATTAATTTAAATTTTGAGAAAGATCTCTCAGCACTGGCAACAGTCACGGGTATAGTTAAAAACAATTTCAGTGCTGTGGCAACATTGGGGATACTTGGCAAAATGGACTGATTTTCAATGAGCAGGGTTTGTGCAAGGTCTTTGATTGTTCCACGCTCAATTTTCTTTATGGTAGGCCTAAGAGCATTACGGAGGGACAGGATCTGGAAAGGAAACTCAGCTGACAGGTCGTCTTTATACTGGCCTGATAAAGCACTTGCGGACTCAGACAGATCCTTGTCTGTTGCGCGCAAAAGTTTGCGGGGAAGCAGAAAAGAAAATCGCTGTGCAACTTCGCTCATTCCAACAAATCGATTTTTGAGTTGGGCAACGACAATATCGATATTTGCGTAAAATACCGCCACTCTAAAATGCTCCCCTGGGTCTTGGAGCCGCTGGTCCTCGCAAAGCTCTGAAAAGTGCCTATTTGTGCGCCTTGCATCTTGCGTCTGTCTTTGAAGAGACTGTGGACACCCCATGAGGATGCCAGGTCTTGCGCCTGCGCTTTTAAGCCATCAAACTCTCCTCGGAGTTGGGCAAGTGTATCGGTTGCGTTACCAAGCATTGCTGTCGCCTGTAAGAAGTCCATGTCTTTGCGCTGGAGAGCTTGGGACACAATGTTGACTGTTTCAAGGACCTTGCCCTGTATTACAGTCATTACAACAAACTCAAAGCTCTCCATGGCCTTTTTCAAGCCAGTCGCCTCGGCACGTTCCTCGCTTTTTTTGGAGAGCAAGTCTATCTTACTTAGCGCTTGCATAATGTCAGCATAACGGAACCGCAATGATTGGACGGCGTCTTGTCTGATGCCCATCAGGTCGGGCATAGTCTCTTCAGTGTAGGCTGGCCAGCCTTGGGCACTGAGAGGTGTGTTTCCAAAAGCTCCCATCGTTTGATGCTTCCACTAAAGAATACATATAGCCTTTCAACAGTGTTGTAAAAGTCTTTTATCTCAGGTATATTTTGGCATGCGTCATTGAGTACAAGGTTTAAATTGTGCGCAGCACAATGAATGTACACTGCGTTGGGCTCTTTATCCCTTATGCGTTTTTGTACACCGGAGTAGACGCCACTCATATTGCTAGCCCCGTCATATCCTTATCCGCGGCACTTCCCAAGTAGTATCCCCTTTCTCTCCATCGATTCGAGAATGACTGCATGGAAGCCCAAAAAACTTTCGTTTATTTTCACCTCTGTAGGGTTTCCATTTTCATCATTTGCTATAGGCAAGGCAAGTTTATTTATATAGCACTTTTCAACACAAGGCAATTCAAAGTGCTTTACAAAAAATGAAAGACATTAAGAAAATGGCATTTAAAATCAGTCATTAAAAAGAAAAGCTAATAAAATAAACATTATAAGAAGAAATACATGGATAAACATTAAAAGAAAAAATACATGGATAAAAGTTACAGTGCAGTCTAAGATATGAATAGTTCAATTAAAAGCAGCGACAAAAAGAAAAGTCTTCAGCCTGGATTTAAAAGTAGTCAGAGTTGCAGCGGACCTGCAGGTTTCTGGGAGTTTGTTCCAGATATTTGGAGCATAATAACTGAACGCTGCTTCTCCATGTTTAGTTCTGACTCTGGGGACAGAAAGCTGACCAGTCCCTGAAGACCTGAGAGATCTGGATGGTTCATAATTTAGCAGGAGGTCAGAAATGTATTTTGGGCCTAAACCATTCAAAGCTTTATAAACCAGCAGCAGTATTTTGAAATCTATTCTTTGACACACAGGAAGCCAGTGTAAAGACTTCAGAACAGGAGTGATGTGATCCACTTTCTTAGTGTTAGTGAGGACTCGAGCAGCAGCGTTCTGAATTAGCTGCAGCTTTCTAATAGATTTTTTAGTGAGACCTGTGAAGACACCATTGCAGTAGTCCAGTCTACTGAAGATAAAAGCATGGACAAGTTTTTCCAAATCCTGCTGTGACATTAGTCTTTTAATCCTAGATATGTTCTTTAGGTGATAGTAGGCTGATTTAGTAACTGTTTTAATGTGACTGTTGAAACTCAGGTCAGAGTCCATGACTACACCTAGATTTCTGGCTTTATCTGTTGTTTTGAACATTGCAGACTGAAGCTCAGCGCTAACTTTTATACGTTCTGCCTTGGCTCCAAAAACCATTACCTCAGTTTTATCTTTGTTTAATTGGAGAAAGTTCTGACACATCCAGTCATTGATTTGTTCAATGCACTTACTCAGTGTTTGAATTGGAGCATAGTCTCCTGGTGAAACTGTTACGTAAATGTGTGTGTCATCTGCATAGCTATAGTAACATATCTGAACACTTGACTCAGTTGGTCTACTTTTGAAATGTCCTGGGTAGTATCCATTATAATCGAAGAGAATTCTGCATTCTGTATGTCTGTAATGATTGTGTCCTGCACTTTTGTCGATAGCAATGAAATTATTTCGTTTTGAGTTTGAGGACTTATCATACACGACACATGCTGCCAAATGAGAGCGAGAGAATTCGTGTTCCTTAATCTTTTTAGAGAGACCCTGCCAATCATTTATTCCTATTCTCCACGCTTGGTGGAGGTGATGGGCAGACAGCAGGCCCGGACTGGCCATCGGGAGGACCGGGAGGTTTCCCGATGGCCTGGCCTGCTAAGTGGCCTGCTAAGTGGCCTGCTGGCCTGAGGATTTATTTTTGTATATGTATTGTGAACGCAACGCTGCGCAAATGTGGGTCTGACTCTGCCTCACAGAGGGTGACTGGCTGTCTACATGATGTGGCCTGCCGACTTGGCCACTTTCATACAGATCATACACTAAAGCCCTCGATTGGTCTCTGTGTGTCATTCAAGCTCGGGAGGGTGTGTGTATGTGTGGCGGCGTGAGCGAGAGAGAAAGCGCGCGCACCGGTTACGTCTATTGTTGTTGTTAGCATCTGGTGCTAGCTAGCGGCGCTAACGGATATAATGAGCTGTCAACAAGATGGAGCCGAGTCCTCTCCTGTCAGACTGAGACACTGATAACTACAGCTCAGGTGAGGTAAAGGACTCTCTGAGTGTTTAGATAGTTAACTTAGTCTAAGTTATCTCAGTGGGTCTCAAACGGTTTGGTCACCATTTATGTGAACACATATTTCCTTTTGAAGGGGGAGTGATTAGTAAAATATGCATGAATAATAAAAAACATTAACTAGGTGAAAAAAGGTAAGATACACTTTAAAAACTTGTTGAGAGCTAAAACTAGTCTTTGCTGCTGCCTCAAAGAGGAGCAGGGGGAGATGAGGGAGAGGAGGGAGACAGGAGAGGCTGATTCAGGAGCACAGACATACTCACAACTATATATAAATGAACCAAAAACAAATACATAAACAAGTTTCAATGTTTTTTCATATTGGATATGGTATGTTATTGGTTATGGCCATGTATGGAGCATGACCCCGGGCCCCCCTAGAGAGTTTGAGGTCCACCTCCACTTAAAATATGTTCACATGGATAGGTTCCTAAATAGATTTGCAATTTTTTTTTAAATAGTAACCCATGTCCATATGTTTATTCTGGGGTAGTAGATTTAAAGTTTAGGGCTATCACTATGGGCAGCAACGCTGTAAATATTGACTTACGGCCTGACTTATTGTCCCAGTCCGGCCCTGGCAGACAGTCTGTCACCGAACAGCCAGCACTGCTCACAGTACACCCGGTCCATAGATGGCGAGTAACATAGCCACTTCCGCGGAATTCTACATCCAATTTTGGATGTTTTGTTATTACATTACATTGCATTTAGCTGACGCTTTTGTCCAAAGCGACTTACAATAAGTACATACGACTAGGAAGACACAGCCCAGAAGAAAACAGAATCATATAAGTACATCAGGTATCATAGAGCCAAACATTTCAAGTGCTACTCAGCTGGCTATAGATAAGCCAGTCCTATATTAGTATATAAGTGCTTTGTTAGTAATTCTATCGCTCGAAGTGGAGTCGAAAGAGATGAGTTTTCAGTCTGCGCCGGAAGATGTGCAGGCTTTCTGCCGTCCTGATGTCAATGGGGAGCTCATTCCACCATTTTGGAGCCAGGATAGCAAACCCACGCGTTTTTGCTGATGGGAACTTGGGTCCACCTCGCAGCGAGGGTGCAGCGAGTCGTTTGGCTGATGCAGAGCAGAGTGCACGCGCTGGGGTGTACAGTTTAACCATGTCCTGGATGTAGGAAGGGCCAGATCCATTCGCAGCATGGTATGCAAGTACCAGTGTCTTGAAGTGGATTCTAGCAGTTACCGGGAGCCAGTGAAGTGAGCGGAGGAGCGGAGTGGTGTGGGAACATTTTGGAAGGTTGAAGACCAGACGAGCCGCTGCATTCTGGATGAGCTGCAGAGGTCGGATGGCACATGCAGGTAGACCAGCCAGGAGGGAGTTGCAGTAGTCTAGGCGTGAGGTGACGAGAGCCTGGACCAGAACCTGCGTCGCTTTCTGGGTCAGCTGGGGACGAATCTTCCTGATGTTGTACAGCGTATATCTGCAGCAACGGGTTGTAGCAGCGATGTTTGCAGTGAAGGACAGGTTGTTATCTAGGGCACAGCTGACTTCTTGCTGACCTGCAAAAAGGAAAGGATTATATTCCAATTCCAATGTAACCTGTAGCATACTGACTCGTACTGTTTATGGCGATTGGCAAATAAAACGTTCTATTATTCTAACCTGTCTCGAAGCGTGAGGCACGACTAGCTGGCTCGGCTGTAACAGGGCTGCTGGGGTCTGTGGGGGCACGGCTAGCTGGCTGGGCAGCCTTGGCTATGCCTATGTCTGAACTGGCCTCGGAGGGGGCACAGCTGACTTCTTGCTGACCTGCAAAAATGAACGGATTAGATTCCAATTCCAATGTAACCTGTAGCATACTCTTACTGGTTATGGCCTGTTATAGCCTCCGCTACGCCACTGGTTGATGCCTGACAGGAGCTTCCATGTTGTGCAGAGGCACGCTATTGGCTGGTAGTCGGAAGGAATTGCTCCTTTCTGGGGTCTTGATCAGGACGGTCCGGCCTTGGGTTAACCACTCTGGGTGGGTCCCATCTCTCAGCAGCTGATTCAGTGGTGCTGCCCAGCGTCCAGCGAGTGCAGTCATCCTCTTTCATGGTTCATATCAGGCCCTGGTGCCGTCTGGCTCTTTATGTGTGACACTTGCTCTTGGACCCACCAGCCACTGTTGGCACAACCAATTTAAAGCATATATTTTTTAACATATATCTATTTCCACCATTTCTATTAGCTAATTGTTTTAATGGCTTTACACATGCATTGTGGGGTACATGTTCCCCTGGTTGGAAGACACTGCTCTGTCGTATCATTCCTGAATCACAACATCATAAATAAAGTAGACACAGCCTGGTACCTAACAAGCACCAACCATCAGTCTGAAGAAAGAGAGAGGGATGGGCCTAACACACACACACAGACACACACACACGCACACACGCACGCACGCACGCACACACACACACACACACTGATACTTTAGAGTTTCTCTCTCTCTCTTTCTCTCTCTCTCTCTCTCTCTCTTTCTCTCTCTCTTTATCTCTCTCTCTCTGTCTCTCTCTCTCTCCCCCCCCCCCCCCCCACACACACACACACACACACACACACACACACACACACACACTGATACTTTAGAGTTTCTCTCTTTCTCTCTCTCTCTCCGACACACACACGCACAAACACACACACACATACATACACTGAGTGATCATAATTTAAAAAATGTGGTGTGCAAGAAGGGAAGCAGATGCATGATGGAATGTCGGTAAGTGAGTCAGCGTTCTGTGTGGATCCTGCAACGTCAAAACTGGACCGTCATACTTCCTGGTCGATGGTCCTTCCTCTTCCTGGCAAAGATAAAAGAGAGTTTTAGATAGATAGATAGGTAGGTAGATAGATATAGATAGATAGATATATAGGTAGATAAATGGATAGATAGATAAATAGATAGATAGATAGATAAATAGATAGATAGATAGATAGATAAATAGATATAAGCCCCCCCCTCTCTCAACCAACTTCCTCCTGACTTCTTTTCTGTTCTGTTTTGTTTCTTTGTTTCTTTTTGGCTTTGTTTTTCTTTTTGTTTTGTTTGTCTACCCTCCCTCCCAAATGTAAAGCGTCTTTGGGTTCAAGAAAAGCGCTATAGAAATAAAATGTATTATTATTATTATTATATGAATATGTGTGTCTGTTTGTTTTTTGCTCTGTAACTAAGCACATTCACTTAGGTACTTAAGTTGTTGAGGTACTTGTACTTTACATAACATAGTTACTTTGCAGATTCTGACTCATAATACAAAATATAAATGAATACAAAAATAATGATGAGGTTTGCGTAAAACATTTTTGCTCTTAAACTGCTGCTGTTTCATTGGCTCCATGCAGGACTCCATTAACAACAACTCTTTGGGCAAGAAGGACAGCTGGAAGGCGTCTCGCTCCTCCTCCCCACATATCAAAGGTGACTAAATGAGCTTGGATAACAAGACATTTTTTAAATAACAAAACCAAAGGAGATTTTTACAAAAGAATCCCTTTCAGTGTTTGTGTCCATTAATGTGGGCTACCAACCCACAACTGTGCAATAACAAGACAAGACACTCAGATGTTGTAGGCTGCCTCTGCCTTTGAAATGTGGCTTCCCTTCCTATGTCACATCATGAGATTAAACCGCCCCCATCCCACTATTTCTACCCAGAACTTGAGAAAACGACATATTTTTCTTCCAAGCCAATCAGAGCACAGTGAGCTTGAATACAGGTATATTCAGAGGAACAATTTCAGAATTTAGAAAACCAAAATACAATTATGAACCTGTGAATAATCATAATTGTAATAACATGATGATGGTAATAATAATAATAATAATAATAATGATAATAATGATCATGAAACAGTAGTTCTGAGACTTGCTCTCTGCTGATACTCTACTTCAATTTTGATGGACTTGTACTTCACTTGCCATAACGTAATTTGCAGATTGTGATTCTTAATATAAAAACTCATAAATGGTTAGCATCTTTGAACACATGGGAATAGCGCTATAAAAATACAATTAATTATTATTGTTTTTATAAATCAACCAAAAAATACATTTTGCTAGGATAAGATCCCAGCAGTATATAAAGTCATTTAGATTAGCCCTACTGCTACTAGCTGCACATTCAAGGGATGTCCACACAGTATAGTGCAGCAGTGATGTAACGAACTACTATACAATCTTGAGTAACTTTTACTTTATATAAGTATTTACATTTTTTTGCGATTTGTACTTCTACCCCACTGAAATTCAGAGGTACATGGTGTACTTTTACTCCACTACATGTATATAATACCTTTAGTTACTTCACAGATTTGGATTAATGATGTGAAATATAATCAACCCTTAAATCAGCCTGGAGTAAATTCACAAGCTACCCTGCAGTATACGAGTATTCCTGCTCTCCGCTCCTTCTACTTTTACTAAAGGAGACACTTCTTCCACCTCCGCTATACAAGAGGGACAACAAATGCTCTAGAATAAAGTGAAATGTTTTAGAAATATTTGTATTTTGTTGTTTTTCCTGTAACTCCTGTTTATCCAGGATGAAGTGCTTACTGTAGGCCACTTTGATAATCCAGTGTGCGTTCATCTGGTTGCCTCATACATAATGCCATACTTGTGCTTGTTAAGGAGATCTTACACCAGCGGATATCCAGCCCAAAGCAGAGGACAAAGTTCGGAACAGCACGCGGCGCCCGGCCCCAAAGCCCCCCGCAGCTAATGGAGCCAACAGCAGGGCCAACCCTCAGGCTGCGGCCCCCCCCACAGACAGGTCTGCTCGCCTGCGCGATAGACAGGCGTCATGGGCCCCGCACACACAGGCCCCCAGCACACAGAGGAGTCAGAGGAGAGGAGGAAGAGGAGCGCCGGCCATGAGAGAGAGGAGCCAGGGGGACGGGAGAGGGAAGGATGGAGGGACAGCAGAAAAGGGAGAAAAGAAAGGAGGAAGACTGTGTGACGAGTCCAAGGGGAAGGACAAAGAGAGGAATGGACATCAGAGGCCCAGAGAAGCAAATGGTCTGAAAAGCCGGGGGGCTGATGGGAGAGGAAAGGTGGGAGCTAAAGGGGCTAACAGAGGAGTGGGGGCCAAGCCAAATAATATACTGTCCACCCAGGAAGTGTATGCAGCCATGGTAGTCCCTCGCACTCCTGTTGCACCAAGACACCAGGAAAAGACCCAAGACCAAGGTACTGAACCCGTTCTCTAGCACAATGGGGGGATGTAACTTTTAGAAAGAAAGAAAGGTAGACTGAATTACAGTAGGGGGTGGGGGGGGGGTCTGTATTTTGTTTCCTTGCCTTGTATTTATTTTCAGTACCTTTTTAAGATTGATTATTTGGAAAGGTGGGATCAAAAAAGTGTTATCAACAGATAACCACCGTGTGTTCTTCAGGTGTGATTGCTAAATGCATATGACAGCAGTTCTCCTGTTTTATGGCTTTATTTGACCTAACAATGAAACATGTAGCCCATAGCAGCAGCATGTCAGTTTTCAGGATCATTTTATTAGTAATTCCATATAATGAGAACAGTTAAGTACAGTAAAGTCAAAATGTTCCAGTGAATCAAGATTACACCCACCACACACCCCTTTGGCAAAACTCATGTATTTGCATCCTTAATACAATCTAGGTAAACACTGGAAAAACGACCAGTGTTCAGAGTAAATATTAATTATAATTAAAAACATTATTCTCCATTGGTGTTGAATTGTATTGCCAGCTACAAGGAAAGAAAACATTTCACAGTCCTTTGTAGAAGTCTTCTGAAATAAAAGGTCCATATGTGTAGCCTTAAGAAAAGAAAGAGGACATAGAAATAGAAAGAGGACGTGTTTTTGTGGTCTACAGTGAATACTTTTGTTAAAGTAATTCCAAGACAAGACAACTCCCCTAAAGGGAAGGTGACAGAATAGTTAAGGGGTTAATAGTTTAAAGGTGGGGTAGGTCATTTTGGAGAAACCAGCTCGAGTGCGCTAGAATTAGAAAATACACAACCGGAAGAAATCTGCCACTTCCTTACAGAGCCCCTCCTCCAACACACACGAACGCGCACATGACCAATGAGGGCACGAGATCAGTTTGTGCACAGATGGAAGGCTGACAGGCAGGTAGGCCATCCAGTTACTTTAGCCGGGCCGTCTCAGATGATTGGTCGTGCTTTTTACAGTACTACGGCTTCCACAGTGACATTTTTTTATGTATTTATTGTCAAAGCATTTAAGATATTCATTGCTATCGGGATGTTAAGAGCATTCCATGGAATATAACAAAAAGTGTTTCTGAAGTGAACTACATCTTTAATAGTGGAGGAGTTTCAGAATTGTGTGCTAATGAAAGGGTCAGGGGGCCACCTAGATCGCTCAGCATCTTCCTCTTGGCACTACTACATGTCGAGTAAATAGAAATGTATATGACTTGAAGGTCATTAGATTCAGTCTTCTGAAAACTCACAGTTCCTCGTGATGTTTTAAATCAAATTACCCACAGAACAAGCTAAAAACTCAACATTTAAATATTGACCAAAAAAGTTATTAGTCAGATTTAAAAACATGCCTTTTTACCAAGGCCGGATTAATACCTCCAGGGGCCCCTGGGCACTTAGAGCTCATGGCCCCCCCAACCCTGCCCAAAACAAAAATGCGAGCACACGTAACACCACGTAATAAGTTTGCTCATATGGTAAATCCGGCCAAGCTATTTACACCTCCAGCTGACACAGAACCATGGCACAAGTCCAATATAATCCTCCTTTCATCTTCAGACTCTTCAACAGCGTGTCTCAAACCTTGTGTTTTTTAGCAACCTTCTACTGAAAACGAGTTTGATTGTTAGCCTGAAAACTAAAACAATGCTCTAAAACTGATTAAACTGAACACCTCTGTATGAACACTATCACTCATGAGCAGGTGAGCTATATCTGTGCCAGAACTGTTAAGTTATTTGAGCATTAAGAAGAACTGTATGTTTTTTGGTAAGTATACACCTGAGAAGATGAAACTCGGATTTTACTGAGTTGTATGGAAGTTTTAGTGTCCTTCAAGATTCAAGTTACCTTGCTTCGAGTATTTGATATACAAATGGTAATTGTATGGGTGGAGTATTCCTTTTGAGGTAAGAAAACATAAGTGAAGTGGTTCACCAATAACTTTGCCCACATTTTATTCCCAAACTGTTCATAGTTTTCAAATGACTCTGTTACTCCTCATATAACTAACTACTGTCCATATTTTGTGTTCTTAGGCCAAAACCATGACAGGACCCAAGACAACCCCCCTATTCTCTCCAGATCCAGCAGTGAGGGGGGCTCAAACAGAATGTCCCTTAGCTCAGACACAGAAGGCCCCCCACCAGGACCCCTGCATCCTTCTCTATCCAATCGAACCAACCCTGTCATCAGCGAAGAAGATGGGGAGGGAGTTCCAACTCCCTGTGCAAACGTCCAGAATGGTGTAATCCACTGTGACGAAAAAACTGAGATGGACTGTACCAAGTCAGAGGTGGACGCACAGGGAGGAAAAGATGACAATAACACTGAGGTCCCTCAGGGAGATGGTGCGGCTGCTCAGACTGTACCCAAGAGTGAATCTGCAGCAGGGTTAAATTATGACTCTGTCAAATACACTCTGGTGGTCGATGAACATGCTCAGTTGGAGCTGGTCAGCCTCAAGGACTGCTTGCATGGTTACCATGAGCACAAAGACGACAGCGATTCAGAGACGGTCTATCAGTCAGCCAATGAGGAGGAAGACCCAGAGTATGAGGAGGAGAGGAAGAGGATAGAGCAAGCAACAAAGCAAGGTGATGATACAGCTTCATTCTTAACATGGCTGACATCATTTGTGTCACAAAGCAGTATCACTATAAAGTTCATCGGAATGTTTTTCAAATGAGAGGATCCCATCTCTTTGGGAGCATGAATGTAGGCTACTCAGCTAAATTCACGATCAATGTTCCTGTTAGGTTATAAGACATCTTGTGTAACAACACATGTCTGCATTTGACCATATACACACTGGTGGCAGAGGCTACCGTACAAGGTGCCGGCGGCACCCCAGGAGGGATAAACATAAAGAAAAAGAAAAAACACTAAGCGCTTTTTGAGTTAATTTAGACTTTGTAACTGATTCCCCAGCACTTATTATGGTATGCTCTTCACTTGTTCGGAGTTTGAATCTTTATGGTTTTTACACTTATTGTAAGTCACTTTGGACAAAAGCTTCAGCTAAATGATATGTAATGTAATGTAAACGCTCCACACATAAGACATTTGGGTTTTAGCATCTGGCCCAAGGTCACAGACATGTAAACTGCAGGGGCCAGGGAACGAACCACCAATATTCCAATTAGTGGACGACCTCAGCCTAAAACCAGGTGCTACGTTGTTATATGTCCTCATGTGGAAGACTTATTTCATGTCCAATATTGATTCAGAGAAACATAACTATTCCCAGGGAATTTTATCTTTGTTGTTAGGATTGAGATTTTTAGGAAGCGTTCTCACTTACTGGACAAACGGCTTATGGTTTGCAAGGGTTGGCATCAGAGTAAAACTGCGCAATGCCGGTTTGTGATTTTAATATAATTGAAGGACTAATTGTCTCATCGATTAGGCGATCAATACAAAAAAGACCAAGAGGACCTATACTGAGCCCTGTTGAACACTGCTAAATGTGTGGAGGACCACACTTTGTACAAGATGATTTTCAGGTGTAGCTTCAGGACAGAATATATGAAATCATTTCTACCCCATGTTTTTGCACAGTTCCTTGGTTGTTGTTTCTTGCTGCAAAGAGTGTAACTCTTACTTGTTTTCTGCTCCAAGAGAGGAGGAAAGAGGAAGAAAAGAGAAGAAAGGAGGAAGAAGTCGCCAAGAAGAGGAGGGAAGAGGATTTGAAAAGGCGGAGGGAGGAGGAGGTACAAAGGAGAAGGGAAGTTGTTGCAAGGACCTGCAAGCAGTCCAAGGTAACCTCCACAACAACTTCAGAGGAAGAGGAGTCTAATGGAGAGAGGGCCGTCCCTTCCAGAAGTAAAAAGTTCCTCAACCTGTTTTCCAACAGCAGCACTCAATACAGTGCCACTGGTATGTTTATTGTCCAAGTGTTTTATTTAAACGAAAAATCATTTAGAAGTATATTCATGAAGTTCCCTTTATTTATCACCTCTATATGTGTGTATGCCTGTTGATGCGCCTGTTGTATATGCTGGTCATTTGAGGTCCTAAATGTTAGTTTGGTTTGCTTTGCCTTAACTCATTCTTCACAAGTGATATAATATAAGTATATGAGGAAGCTGCAGTATCGGTTATAGGAGCAGGAAACATTTTACACATTGTTATAAGAACTATGTTGATTTAAGCGTATCTTTTGTTTACAACAACCTGAACACATGCATGCTGCTTGCCATTTGAATGTTGTTGTTTGATTATGTTAGGATTTTGTTTGTCACATACACAATCCTAACATGTGTTTTTTAAGTACTCTTTTTTTAAATTTTAGACATTTTAACACAATACACAGAACAATGTACAACACCCCCACACCCCACCACTGATGGCCACACAGCACATCCACAATTTGACAACAATTGAATGATATTAATAATAATCCTCATCAACATAATCACAATAATACAGATAGACCAGATGAGATAAATAACATGTATATATATATATATATACACACATATACATACAGATCAAGCTGGAATATCAATCAAACATATAGAACTACGAGGGATATTATTTTCAGTCTGCAATATGTGAGTCCAGGGTAATCAGTCAACAGAAGCCGAATCATATCATGTGTCTCCCATAGTTGAGGTTATTTGGCCTTCTAAGCAACCTGTCCTCCTACAAAAAACGACCAAATAGGTCGATTGTTTAAGCACCTTAGATTACGACCCATAGCCACGTTTTAAAGTGTAGCACCTCTAGTGGTCGTGTAAGAAACAACATGCTCCCGTTTATTCACAAATAACCCTCTCTGGAAAATCCTAAATTGTAGAATACTTTGGCCATTAAAATGCTTTTTGATTAGATTTCTAGCGAGAAGTGTATATTGTACTTTTATAATCCACGTCCAGTGGATGGGATCTATAGTTTGATAGATATTACGAAGATGATTTGAGGTCTCGCCAGGATAACGTGTATGCAGCTTCCATGTAAAGTTAGCGTGGGTGAAAACAGTTTTTCCGGGAGTCCCAGCAGCTTCTACTGAAGCCAGTCCCCAACTCCGGGGACTTCCGGCCGGGGACTGTGGGCGGCAGTATACGCCGTGAAGTTGTTTGTAGCCTGCCAGTAAACCCAAAGCAGAAGAAGAAGAAGTGACGTCAGCGGCTTAATTTGCCTAATCCACCCCCAGAGACTTTTTCCGGTGTGAACGCGATCTGTACTTAGTTCATGCGAACTAAAGAGTTCGCATGAACTAAGTTCTCATGAACCTTTGTGGGAAAAGTACTACGGTGTGAATGCGCCTAATGTAATGTCCCCTGAAGTGATGTATACATGGTGTGTGTGTGTGTGTGTGTGTGTGTGTGTGTGTGTGTGTGTGTGTGTGTGTGTGTGTGTGTGTGTGTGTGTGTGTGTGTGTGTGTGTGTGTGTGTGTGTGTGTGTGTGTGTGTGTGTGTGTGTGTGTGTGTGTGTGTGTGTGTGTGTGTGTGTGTGTGTGTGTGTGTGTGTGTGTGGAGAGAGACACTGTGATGGATCGTTGGAGCTATGTGCAACTCGAGGCATATGCTCGAACGGGAGCTGCCTGGACGCTGCAATCATGTTGCGTGCACTATTCCGTGCTGAGTGTGCTGACGTTTCGTACAATGTCCCACTGTCTGGCTACCTGCATAAAGTCAAGTGCTCAGCGAAATGTCGCTCCTCTGTTTTCATTGAAACAGCTCCTTATATCTGTTAGCGCAGCTAGCTAGCACCAGATGCTAACAACAGCAATACACGTAAGGTATGCCTCGCTCGCTCATGCCACACATAAACACACCCTCCCGGTCCTCCCGATGGCCAGTCGGTGCCTGCCGGTGAGCGTGGAAGTGTGGTCTGCCGGGTCTGCCACAAGCGGGCGGCAGGAGTGGGGCTGTCAGCATCAGCTTGTAGAATGTATTTTAAACTTGATGCTCTCTGAAACTACGGGGCGGCCGAGGACAAAAAATACACATGCGTTAATCGCGTTAAAATAATTAACGTTAACGCGTTATTAACGCGTTATCTTGACAGCCCTGATAAGTACATCAGGTTACATAGAGCCAAACATTTCAAGTGCTACTCAACTGGCTATAGATAAGCCAATCCTTTATTAGTATATAAGTGCTCTGTTAGCAGTTCTTTGTTAGTAATTCTATCGGTCGAAGTGGAGTCGAAAGAGATGAGTTTTCAGTCTGCGCCGGAAGATGTGCAGGCTTTCTGCTGTCCTGATGTCAATGGGGAGCTCATTCCACCATTTTGGAGCCAGGATAGCAAACCCACGTGTCTTTGCTGATGGGAACTTGGGTCCCCCTCGCAGCGAGGGTGCAGCGAGTCGTTTGGCTGATGCAGAGCACAGTGCACGCGCTGGGGTGTACAGTTTAACCATGTCCTGGATGTAGGAAGGGCCAGATCCATTCGCAGCATGGTATGCAAGTACCAGTGTCTTGAAGTGGATTCTAGCAGTTACCGGAAGCCAGTGGAGGGAGCGGAGGAGCGGCGTGGTGTGGGAAAATGTAGGAAGGTTGAAGACCAGACGAGCCGCTGCATTCTGGATGAGCTGCAGAGGTCGGATGGCACATGCAGGTAGACCAGCCAGGAGGGAGTTGCAGTAGTCTAGGCGTGAGATGACGAGAGCCTGGACCAGAACCTGCGTCGCTTTCTGGGTCAGCTGGGGACGAATCTTCCTGATGTTGTAAAGCGTATATCTGCAGCAAAGGGTTGTAGCAGCTATGTTTGCAGTGAAGGAGAGGTTGTTATCTAGGATCACACCCAGATTCCTTGCAGTCTGAGTCGGGGAAACAACAGAGGTGCCGATGTTGATTGTCAGGTCAAGAGTGGGACAATCTTTTCCTGGAAGGAAAAGCAGTTCAGTCTTGTCAAGGTTGAGCTTGAGGTGATGAGCAGACATCCACTGTGAGATGTCAGCTAGACAAGCAGAGATGCGTGCGACGACCTGGGTCTCTGAGCGGGGAAAGGTCAGAATTAGTGTGCATATTAGTGTGCATATCGACCGGGTGACGACACGATCTGTTGACGCAGCAACCACTGTAAGTTATATTCATAACTTCAGTTTAATTAGACTTCTCTGTTTCATTTATTCTACTCTGTATAATTGTTCTGCAGTTATTGTAGCTACAACGGCGCTTTTGAGAGATTTTACATCTCAGATCTGCTCAAGGGAACCTGTAACACAGGTCTCAGTCGGGCACTCAAGCCTGCATTACAATATAGGCAGGGCCACTCTGCTGTCGCCCATCAGCTGTAGAGAGTTAACTAATTAGAGGGGCGTGGCCCCACAGCTGTGAGAACTCAGCAATCAGGCTCCATTTTAGGTAGCTATTTACTGGAGCGTCAGCTTCAGCGTCAGACAGCCGAAGGCCGACAAAGACAATAGAGTCCTGCTGGAGTCACAAGGGTGGCAAAGAGGAGGCAAATCCTACTTTGATTGAGCTAAGTATTGCTGGTGTTTTATTTCATTCGGTTGTTTAGCCCCTCATGCTATAATCATGTGTATTTTCTCCATTCCTGTTCATGTGTCCTCTCGCAATTATCACTGGCCCCGTGTATCTCGTAATCGATATAACCGGCCTGCTCTCGTCTATCCCACATGCTCCACTGACATCCAACATCTAGTTTCAGTCGGCCTGTGGAACTGCCAGTCAGCTGTTCCTAAGGCTGACTTCATCTCTGGCTATGCTTCCCTGCAGTCTCTGGATTTCCTTGCTCTCACTGAGACGTGGATTACTCCATCCAACACATCCACCCCAGCAGCTCTCTCCACGGCATATTCCTTCTCCCATACACCCAGACCCACTGGCAGAGGAGGTGGCACTGGTCTCCTGCTCTCTCCCAAATGGAGCTTTTCCCTCTTCAAGCTACCTAACTTCACTCCTTCCACCTTTGAATTCCATGCCGTCACAGTAACCCATCCTATACAATTAACCATTGTTGTTCTCTACCGTCCGCCAGGCGCCTTGGGGGACTTCTTGGAGGAATTAGATCATCTCCTCTCACACATCCATGAAACTGGCCCTCCGGCTGTACTTCTCGGAGACTTCAACCTCCAGACAGGGGAAGATAGACAAACTAACATCTCTGTTAACCGCCTTTGCTTTTTCACTGTCTCCATCCCCACCAACTCATAAAGCTGGCAATGTCCTTGATCTCATATTCTCAAGGAACTGCACTACTTCTAACCTCTCTGTAAACCCGCTCCACACATCCGATCACTTCTTCCTTTCATTCTCTCTACCCCTTTCCAAACATAACAAACTAATCTCTTCTCATCCTGCACCTGTACGCCGTAACCTTCGTTCCCTCTCCCTCTCTACCTTTGCCTCATCGGTGCTCTCAGCCCTCCCTTCCTCTGACTCGTTCCAACTCCTGCCTCCAAACTCTGCTGCAGAAACTCTCCTCTCTACTCTCTCATCCTCTCTGGACTCTCTCTGTCCTCTCACATCTCGGCAGGCTCGTCAGTCCCCTCCTGCTCCCAGGCTAAATGACGCACTGCGTGCTAATAGAACCGTCCTTCGGGCAGCAGAGCGGAAACGGTGGAAATCCAAACACCGTGACGACCTCCTAACCTATCAGGCTCTCCTCTCCTCTTTCTCTGCTTCGATCTCTCAGACAAAGAGCACTTTCTTTCAAGATAAGATCCAATCTTCCTATTCCAATCCCAAAAAACTATTTTCCATCTTCTCCACCCTCTTGGACCCTCCCAAAGCCCCTCCCCCCTCCTCACTTCTGTCAAGCGACTTTGTTAACCATTTTGAAAAAAAGGTTGATGATATTCGCTCTTCTTTTTCTGACTCACCTTTACTCACCGCTGGGTCACCAGACCCTCCTTTCACCCACACACTAACCTCCTTTTCCTCTCTCTCTCCAAGTGAGGTTCTTACCCTCATTACCTCTGCCCGCCCTACCACCTGTCCTCTGGACCCTATCCCCTCAAACCTCCTTCAGACTATCGCTCCTGATATTCTAGAGAAGAAACCCACTCTCAACCCGTCTGATGTTATAAACTACAGGCCTGTCTCTCTCCTCCCGTTCCTGTCTAAAACACTTGAACGCGCTGTCTTTAAACAACTCTCCTGTTATCTCCATCAGAACAACCTTCTGGATCCGCACCAGTCTGGTTTCAAGGCAGGTCACTCCACAGAAACTGCCCTCCTTGCTGTCACTGAGGAACTGCACACTGCCAAAGCAGCATCCCTCTCCTCTGTCATCATCATGTTGGACCTGTCAGCTGCATTCGACACGGTGAACCATCAGATCCTCCTTCGCACTCTCCAAGAACTTGGAGTTTCAGGCTCTGCATGTTCCCTCCTCACCTCATACCTCAAAGACCATACCTACAGGGTAACTTGGAGAGGGTCAGAGTCCGACCCTTGTCAATTAACTACAGGGGTCCCTCAGGGCTCTGTTCTTGGTCCCCTCCTCTTCTCCCTGTACACAAACTCGCTCGGATCAGTCATTAGCCGCATGGTTTTTCATACCACTGCTATGCTGACGACACCCAATTAATTCTGTCCTTTCCCCGCTCAGAGACCCAGGTCGTCGCACGCATCTCTGCTTGTCTAGCTGACATCTCTCAGTGGATGTCTGCTCATCACCTCAAGCTCAACCTTGACAAGACTGAACTGCTTTTCCTTCCGGGAAAAGATTGTCCCACTCTTGACCTGACAATCAACATCGGCACCTCTGTTGTTTCCCCGACTCAGACTGCAAGGAATCTGGGTGTGATCCTAGATAACAACCTGTCCTTCACTGCAAACATCGCTGCTACAACCCGTTGCTGCAGATATACGCTGTACAACATCAGGAAGATTCGTCCCCAGCTGACCCAGAAAGCCACCCAGGTTCTGGTCCAGGCTCTCGTCACCTCACGCCTAGACTACTGCAACTCCCTCCTGGCTGGTCTGCCTGCATGTGCCATCCGACCTCTGCAGCTCATCAAGAATGCAGCGGCTCGTCTGGTCTTCAACCTTCCAAAATGTTCCCGCTCCTCCGCTCCCTTCACTGGCTCCCGGTAACTGCTAGAATCCACTTCAAGACACTGGTACTTGCATACCATGCTGCGAATGGATCTGGCCCTTCCTGCATCCAGGACATGGTTAAACTGTACACCCCAGCGCGTGCACTCCGCTCTGCATCAGCCAAACGACTCGCTGCACCCTCGCTGCGAGGGGGCCCCAAGTTCCCATCAGCAAAAACACGTGGGTTTGCTATCCTGGCTCCAAAATGGTGGAATGAGCTCCCAATTGACATCAGGACAGCAGAAAGCCTGCACATCTTCCGGCGCAGACTGAAAACTCATCTCTTTCGACTCCACTTCGAGCGATAGAATTACTAACAAGGCACTTATATACTAATAAAGGACTGGCTTATCTATAGCCAGTTGAGTAGCACTTGAAATGTTTGGCTCTATGATACCTGATATACTTATATGATTCTGTTTTCTTCAGGGTTGTGTCTTCCTGGTCGTATGTACTTATTGTAAGTCGCTTTGGATAAAAGCGTCAGCTAAATGCAATGTAATGTAATGTAATTAATTGGGTGTCGTCAGCGTAGCAGTGGTATGAAAAACCATGCGGGCTAATGACTGATCCGAGCGAGTTTGTGTACAGGGAGAAGAGGAGGGGACCAAGAACAGAGCCCTGAGGGACCCCTGTAGTTAATTGACAAGGGTCGGACTCGGACCCTCTCCAAGTTACCCTGTAGGTACGGTCTTTGAGGTATGTGGTGAGGAGGGAAAGTGCAGAGCCTGAAACTCCAAGTTCTTGGAGAGTGTGAAGGAGGATCTGATGGTTCACCGTGTCGAATGCAACAGACAGGTCCAACAGGATGATGACAGAGGAGAGGGATGCTGCTTTAGCAGTGTGCAGTTCCTCAGTGACAGCAATGAGAGCAGTTTCTGTGGAGTGACCTGCCTTGAAACCAGACTGGTGCGGATCCAGAAGGTTGTTCTGATGGAGATAACAGGAGAGTTGTTTAAAGCCAGCATTCAAGCATTTTAGACAGGAACGGGAGGAGAGAGACAGGCCTGTAGTTTATAACATCAGACGGGTTGAGAGTGGGTTTCTTTAGGAGAGGGTTAACTCTTGCCTCATTAAGACTATTTGGAAAGTGACCAGAAGTTAGAGAAGTGTTGATGAAATGGGTGAGAAACGGTAGAATATCAGGAGCGATAGTCTGAAGGAGGTTTGAGGGGATAGGGTCGAGAGGACAGGTGGTAGGGCGGGCAGAGGAAATGAGGGTAAGAACCTCACTTGGAGAGAGAGGGGAAAAGGAGGTTAGTGTGTGGGTGAAAGGAGGGTCTAGTGACCTAGCGGTCAGTAAAGGTGAGTCAGAAAAAGAAGAGCGAATATCATCAACCTTTTTTTCAAAGTGGTTAACAAAGTCGCTTGACAGAAGGGAGGAGGGGGAAGGGGCTTTGGGAGGGTCCAAGAGGGTGGAGAAGATGGAAAATAGTTTTTTGGGATTGGAAAAGGAAGATTGGATCTTATCTTGAAAGAAAGTGCTTTTTGCCTGAGAGATCGAAGCAGAGAAAGAGGAGAGCCTGATAGGTTAGGAGGTCGTCATGGTGTTTGGATTTCCACCGTTTCCGCTCTGCTGCCCGAAGGATGGTTCTATTAGCACGCAGTGCGTCATTTAGCCAGGGAGCAGGAGGGGACTGACGAGCCTGCCGAGATGTGAGAGGACAGAGAGAGTCCAGAGAGGATGAGAGAGTAGAGAGGAGAGTTTCTGCAGCAGAGTTTGGAGGCAGGAGTTGAAACGAGTCAGAGGAAGGGAGGGCTGAGAGCACCGATGAGGCAAAGGTAGAGGGGGAGAGGGAACTAAGGTTACGGCGGACAGGTGCAGGATGAGAAGAGATTAGTTTGTTGAAAAGGGGTAGAGAGAATGAAATGAAGAAGTGATCGGATGTGTGCAGTGGGTTTACAGAGAGGTTAGAAGTAGTGCAGTTCCTTGAGAATATGAGATCAAGGACATTGCCAGCTTTATGAGTTGGTGGGGATGGAGACAGTGAGAAAGCAAAGGCGGTTAACAGAGATGTTAGTTAGTCTATCTTCCCTGTCTGGAGGTTGAAGTCTCCGAGGAGTACAGCGGGAGGGCCAGTTTCAGGGATGTGTGAGAGGAGATTATCTAATTCCTCCAAGAAGACCCTCAAGGCGCCTGCTGGACGGTAGAGAACAACAATGGTTAATTGTATAGGATGGGTTACTGTGACGGCATGGAATTCAAAGGTGGAAGGAGTGAAGTTAGGTAGCTTGAAGAGGGAAAAGCTCCATTTGGGAGAGAGCAGGAGACCAGTGCCACCTCCTCTGCCAGTGGGTCTGGGTGTATGGGAGAAGGAATATGCTGTGGAGAGAGCTGCTGGGTTGGATGTGTTGGATGGAGTAATCCAGGTCTCAGTGAGAGCAAGGGAATCCAGGAACTGCAGGGAAGCGTAGCCAGAGATGAAGTCGGCCTTAGGAACAGCTGACTGGCAGTTCCACAGGCCACCTGAAACTAGATGTTGGATCTCAGTGGAGCATGTGGGATAGACGAGAGCAGGCCGCTTATAGCGATTAGGAGATACACGGGGCCAGTGATAATTGCGAGAAGACACATGAACAGGAATGGAGAAAATACACATGATTATAGCATGAGGGGCTAGAAAACTAAAGAAAATCAAATAAAACACCAGCGGTAATTAGCTCAATCAGAGGAGGATTTGCCTCCTCTTTGCCACCCTCGTGACTCCCGCAGGACTCCAATGTCTTTGTCAGTCTTACTCCCGCAGGACTCCAATGTCTTCGGCTGTCTGACGCTCCAGGAAAGAGCTACCTAAAATGGACGCCTGATTGCTGAGTTCTCACAGCTGTGGGGCTACGCCCCTCTAATTAGTTAACTCTCTACAGCTGATGGGCGACAGCAGAGTGTCCCTGCCTATATTGTAATGCAGGCTTGAGTGCCCGAATGAGACCTGTGTTACAGGTTCCCTTGAGCAGATCTGAGATTTAAAATCTCTCAAAAGCGCCGTTTTAGCTACAATAACTGCAGAACAATTATACAGAGTAGAATAAATGAAACAGAGAAGTCTAATTAAACAAGAATATAACTTACAGTGGTTGCTGCGTCAATAGGTAGTGTCGTCACCCGGTCTAGATGCACACTCTTAATATCTTTGGACGTCCTGCACTAAACTGTTTTGTGTAGAGATCACTACAGTAGGCTACTCTTAATATTTACATTTTTTCATCAAATAAAACGTATTCAAAAACAAAATTCAATAACGTGCTTTAACCACTAGGCGGCGCGGGTTTAAAAAAAACAGTGGTGTAGTTAATAAAACATAATAATATCAAACATAATATGACTATTAACTTTATTGTGAAATTAAAACAGAACGGTAAAGGAAAATACAGTTTCAGTCTCTCGATTTGAAGCTTATGCATTGTACCATGAACCTGTATAGACCTGTAACAGTCAACTGCATGAGGAGTTGGAAAGGTAATGAATGAATGAATTAAAATGTCGAACTCGGACTTCATTTTAAGGACATTTCGGCCAGGGATTTAGAGCTATATTTGTTTAACCACCGGATTGGCTAAACAGGAGAGTGTGTGCACGAGTCTGCCTTGATCTATGTATTCATGTCTGTGACACTCACAGTATCTGCTGCCCACAGCTGTTTTATAGAAGGAAACCCTCCTTCACTTCATGAAATCTCTGCAGCACCAGGAGGCAGCGGGAGGGTTAACTCAGCCTCTGAGAAGAGGAGTGCACAGTAGGGCTGTCCCGAATACCATTTCTCGGGCTCCGGATATTCGGTAGTAATCAGCAGCGAATATTCGAATATTCGGTGCGGAGATTTTTTTTCATAACACGCTCCGAGACACCTGACAACACACTGTTAAGCAGAAGCGCAGAAAGAGCATACTATTACGATTTATATTTATTTATTGTCTCAGTACTCGCATACATTAAAACTAAATGTGTCCTCTGCATTTAACCCAGCCGTAGTGCAGCGCCGGGGATATAGGCGTAAACAGTAAACGGTATTTAAATAAATGAAGAACGAAAAATAAATGAACGAACTGTATGCCAATAATTGCCTTAGCCCAAGTTGTTCCCACATCGCTCCTATTATTTTCACTATTCGGATAAAATTGAAAAACTAATATAAAAAAACAATTCGGTTGCTTGCTTGCAACTATTTTCCAAGGATAGTAAGAGCACGATTTTATCATGTGTAACGTTACTGTTTAAACGGCGGATAACGCAGCTTCATCATGGCAACTTGACAACAGCTAAGCTAAGCTAGGCTACTACTTACAGCATCCGGTGACTTTTCAGAGTTGTTGTGCCACCGGCCAGTTTCTTGTCGCATATTTGGCACACTGCCTTCTTCTTACCGTCGTCCAATTTAAAATGGTCCCACACAGCTGGAGTCTTCGGCATTTTGTGTTCAGGTGTGTGAAGCGAGGTGAAGCAAGGAGAAGCGTGCCGTTTGCGTGTGTGACTGTGAGTGAACGCGATGTCAGGAGCACAGGCTGAGATTGTATATATTTCCGCATTTTAACAGTGCAATTCAAAAGTATAAATATAGTATAAGAATATGGAAATTCGCCTTTATTGATAGCATACATTTAGGGGAAAAAAAAAATTTTTGGAAAAAAAATAAAAAAACGAATATCCGAATAATGAAATTGAAACCCAAATAGTTGGCCAACGAACGAATATTCGAATAGTCGAATATTCGGGTACAGCCCTAGTGCACAGTGCCTTTCACGCACCGCCTTCACTAGGTTTACCTTCAGAATCATTAGAAAGGCTAAGAGAGACCGCAGGCTGATGTGTTTTAACCACACACACCTCTACACACACACACACACACACACACACACAAACACACACACACACACAAACACACACACGACTTAAACGCAGACTTCTGTTCCTCCATGTTTCGTTGTTATCGTTTCACTGAGCGGACCCGCCCCCTTTTTTTTTCAAACGCTCCCTTTTTTGGTCCATCTGCTGCGGTAATACGTTTTGTGCGCTGTGATGATTCGGCTGTACCTGTAGTAATGAATATTACATATTCATTGAATATTAAATATTCATTTGATCATTGGTTTTATTATGAAAACGTCGAGACCGGAAATACTGTTTTCAACCCGTAACTTTACATGGAGGCTGCCGCACACCTCAAATCATCTTCGTAATATCTATCAAACTATAGATCCTACATATCGACTGGACGTGGATTCTAAAAGTACAAAATACACTTCTCGCTAGAAATCTAATCAAAAAGCGTTTTAATGGCCAAACTATCCTACGATTTAGGATTTTACAGAGAGGGTTATTTGTGAATAAATGACCATTTGTAACGTTTGCATTCAACGGGAGCAGGACGTATTAAGTGCTTGAACAAACGACATATTTGGTCGTAATAATTGGGCCTGAACAATCGGCATATTTGGTCGTATGAGTTGGAGGAATTGTTGCTTGTTGCATCACCACCTGCGTTGCCACACCCTGCACCACACCCGCCAGCATCCTCCTCCGTGTCGGTGCCTCCGCTAGATGCTACCTTGCAGCACATCAACAGGTACCATTGGGCCAGTAACCGCTCAAAGACCAACATACCCAGATGATCTTAGGGTTAATAAACCCAGCCAGGTGAAACTGGATCGTTATCCAGGGAGATTGTTTTCAGGAAAGAAGCGCCCTTTTGCCGCTGCATGGTACAACAACAGACCATGGCTTGAATATTCGTTAAAAGCAGAAGCAGCCTTTTGTTTCCCCTGTAGACAGTTTAAAGTCAATACGTCTTCATCTGATGCGGCTTTTACTGTCAAAGGTTTTTGCGACTGGAAACACGCATTACAGACTGATAAAGGACTGCTAAGGCATGCCGCATCAAAAGAACACATTTCATGTGAGAGTGTGTGGAGAGAGAGACAGATACGCGAGGAAACAAATAAGGAAATTAGTACTTTGGTGCAGATCAGCTGCACGGAACCGTTATTACGTGTCAGCTGTCGCTGTGATATTATAGCTTTTTTAGCTGTCAACTGTTATTTGTGTAATAATTCTCGCGTCCAGGAGAGAAGCTTAACTAGGAGACTAAATGGAGTCTCTGAGATGGTTTCAAATTGGTACTTTAATTCAAATAAAGGCGCGGTAATGTTACAAACAGAATATTGTCCGACAGAAATACAGCTGTATCTCTGGCTCCGCCAGGTGAAGAAAGAGACCGAACCACCGTAGTCTGCTATATTTATATCCTCTGCTGGCTCCTCCCTGCAGGCCGGCTCTCCAACGTTTTAATGTCCGTTGTTACGCATATCAGACGATACAGACATTGTACATTCAATATATCTAAACACGCCTTTTCTCTTCCTTAACTCTTTCATTACTTTATATGTAATACATGTTAACGGCGTCAATAGGCACTTTAGTGATAATAATGGACGGTAGTCCCGGATGTTGTGATGAAGGATTTTCAGAATAAAAGCTTGGTATTGAGAACTTCCGGTTTTTTCCAAACTAAAATAGCATTTAAACTGACGGTATGTTTAAGCTACATTATGCTATTAAACATTGATTTTAAATTCTAACAGTCCCTCCTTACACACCTAAAAGGTGTGTATAATACTGAAATCAATGAGTTCTTCATCTGAACTCTGCATAGTACATAACTCATATCAAAAACATACAATCAAAATGGAATGGTTCGAATAGCCTCAACTTTACAAAAATACAATGTGTTCTGACTGTGTTCAAACATAAAAGTTTTCCCTTGTGCATAACTTCTAGTGTTAACATTCAATATCATTCTTCAAAATAGCAGCAATGGCTTGGTATTAGAACATTTCTTCCTCCCTCCTTTCACAGAAACCGTTCTCATACCACGCTCAGTGTTAAGGCACTTGTTTTTACAAAGTGAAAAGAAACGACCCATTTTAAAATAGTAATGATTCTAAAATGCATGAAATCTATCATATAGAACAGTGAAAAATAATAAAAATAAAACAAACTATCTTGGACCAGTGTAATGTAATATTTAAATACACTATCTTGGAATAGTATAGAGTAATAATAAGAAATAAAAATACACTATCTTGGAATAGTGTAGGTTAATTGAAATGGATTCACTCCATTTTAGCATTTTAGTTTGCTCACTTCTTCGCATGATTTCATCATTTAAATAATCACATCGGCTGGACATTCATTGAACAATCTCATCTCTGAACATCCATATCATTTAAACTCATTCAAACTAGGGCTGGGCGATAAATCGATTTTATCGATTAACTCGAGTGTGTAGTTCATGTCGACTTGTTTAAATGAAAATCGGTTTTCTCTTCAACATCCGCCAACGCTTCCCTCTGGGCTCCAGTAGTTCGGAATAGGCTCAGCCCTCCCCCGCACAGTGCGCGCATTTACCAAATAGAGTGATACACAAACAACATGACAACGAGCAGGGAAGAACTTGTTCCAAAGAAAGGCACGGTGTCATCCGTTATTTGGAATTGGTTTGCGTTCGCGAGGTCAGATTTAGACCAGACAACACCCCGCTGCAAAGTATGTTTGAAGTCTGTTGCTAGCAAAGGCAGCAGTACGACAAATTTACTGCAGCACCTCAAACAAAAGCATCCTGCTGAATGGGAGAAATGTTGCGCGCAGCGGAATGAAAAAGACCGCGGCACTACAAGCACCTCACGCACACCCGCCAAAATACAGTCCACCGTAACACAGACATTTTCAAACTGCATCCCATATGACAAGAATTCGGCCCGCTGGAAAGCCATTACAGATGCGGTCGGTATGTATATAGCAAAGGATATGGTGCCAATATATACGGTGGAAAAGCAGGGGTTTATTAACATGATTAAAGTTTTGGACCCCAGGTATGTGTTACCAAGCCGAAAGTTCTTCTCCGAAGTTGCCTTGCCTCAGCTATATAATAGCACAAGACAACGGGTCGCAAAGGAGTTGGAAGAGGTGTCCTTTTATTCTGCCACCACAGATTTATGGTCGAGTCGGACGATGCAGCCGTATATGAGTCTTACTGTGCACTTTATTAACAACGACTGGACTCTGCGGAGCGTCTGCCTCCAAACGGCATACTTTCCAGAGGACCACACAGGTGAAATTATAGCCCAGGGGCTAAAAGATGCCCTAAACTCATGGAACCTTGCCGAAGACCGACTCATTTGCATGACTACTGACAGCGGCAGCAACATGATTAAAGCTCTGAAGGAAAATGCGTGGCCCAACCTCCAGTGCTTTGGACACAGATTGCACAATGCTATCGGTAAGTAAGTATAATGGCTAGGTATCAAGTTGTGGAAATTGCGTGAAGAATGAGGCAAAACTATTTCTCACGTTGACCACGCAAGTGCGTGAGTTGTTTATTTCTGTGAATGACATGAAAGACATACCGCTCGTCTTAAAGGGGCCGTGGTCACTTAACAGCTAAACGTACAACATCACGACTGTGCATGTAAAACATGAAACACAGCACACTGAAAGATGATGGTGAATTATGAATCTCACATTCACTACAAAGTGACATTTTCCCCATTCGCAAGACAGTCTAATTAATGCATCATGTAATGAATGCATTATATCAAGCCAATATTTTGACAAAATGTGTATGAATAAATAAATATCTAATCATAATTGACATGCCGTGTGTGTGTGTGTGTGTGTATGTGTGTGTGTGTGTGTGTGTGTGTTTGTCCTTTGTGCATTAATATTTTGCAGAAATTGAAGCAAGACAAGTTTGTGAATGTAGTGGTATGTTCCACTAAAATGTGTTTTGATTATGTATTCTTCATTTACTACAGAGAATGGTGTGAAGGACCCACGGATCGATCGTGCTATTGGGGTATGTAAAAAGGCTGTGTCTGCCTTTTCTTACAGCTGGAAAAAAAGAAGAGACATGAGTGAAGTACAGGCAGAGCTTGGTCTACCCACTCATCAGCTGATAACAGAGTCCCCGACCAGATGGGGTTCACGCCAAAAAATGATTGAGAGATTTCTCGAACAGGAGAAGGCTGTAGTCCGTGTCCTGGGTTCGGACAAGAAAAGTCGCCATCTTGTGCCCACTTGGCAAGATCTGGATGTGTTGGAGTCGATAAATAAAGCTGTAAAATCACTCCAAGAATTCACTGATGCACTCTCCGGGGAGTCTTATGTTAGTGTTTCATACATCAAACCAGTGCTCCATTTGTTCAAAACCAGTCTCCTACAGCCAGAGGAGGAAGACGCAGAGCTCACGAAAACAATAAAAGGAAAAGTAATGCGGTACCTTGACGACAAATACAGCGATCCTGTAAAAGATGAACTCTTGGACATGTCCTCACTGGTTGACCCAAGGTTCCGCACAACCTACATTGACCCAGACAAGGTGGAACCAGTCAAAAAAAGAGCTGTTGCTGAGATGATGTCTCTACCTGCTCCTGCCAACAACAGTACACCACAGCAGCCTGGCACGGCTGTGCAGGTGCGCCAAGAAGATGCACAGCCTCCACCCAGGAAAAAGATGACTTTAGCGGCCTTCTTCAAAAAGAATCCAGTGTCATCTCCCAACCAGTCAGAGGCAGAACAGATAGAGACTGAGCTGAAATCTTTCTTATTGACCCCTGAGGTAGACCCAGACACCAATCCTCTTGAGTGGTGGAAGCGCCACCAACCGAATTTTCCTAGGCTAAGTGTCCTGGCAAAAAAATACCTCTCAATCCCAGCAACAAGTGCACCCTCAGAGAGGGTTTTCAGTGTGGGGGGGGGCATTGTTACATGCCACCGGGCATGTCTAAAGCCAGAGGTGGTAGACAGGCTTGTCTTCCTGGCTAAGAATGTTTAGAAAAGAGGATATTCAAACTACAACAGCACAACAAAGAAACACCTTATGCTCTCATGCACTGATAATTAATGCTGTTGAATGTTTTGTTGGCACTTTATCAGAACTACTTACAATCTACTAATAGCAAGATGTTCAACTTGTGTTTAAAGAAATATTGTATGTTACATTTTACGTTATGTTACATTTTCACTGTTTACAATGGCAGGGCCTGCCATATTGTCTTTTTGGCTAGTTGTTCTTGATTGCACTTTAACCCCAAGGGGGAAAATCAAAATAAAAAAATGTTTTTGGTAGAATTACTTTGTCATCTGCATATTAATTGGGGTGGGGAGAAAATCGATTTAAATCGTAAATCGGATTTTTTGTGAAAAAATCGGGGATTTCTTTTTTTGGCCATATCGCCCAGCCCTAATTCAAACTAACTCGTCATTTTCATCAACATCTGTATATGGGGTGGATCGTCCTGTTCTACTAGCATTGGAAACTGTCCCCTCATGAGAAATTTACCCTCCCTCTTTCCATACTATTTAAGGTATGAAAACAATATGTTCTCTAGAAGAGGCCGTCGTGATCAATCGGTACGTTAGGACATGGAAATGCAACATCTAGGCCTCTCCTGGGCCCCCTATGTTATCCTTGTACACAGTGGAGCCTAAACTCCCCCTGGGACTGGTCTCTTAGCCCTACTGGCTTTGGGGTGTTTCGCCATGTTGATTAACTACATAAAAAACATCACTGGCTGTGCTAGGTCCCAGCCCAATCCTGTGGCAAGACTGAGTACAAGGTTTTAGTTCCATGATACCACCAAACATCTAGTCTGGGGTACGGCATTCTAGACTGTCATTTCTGGGAGAAGATTGTGGTCAGTTACAACAGTTGTAGAATTTCATCACTTAAAAATTCCCACTTGGTGGCTTTGGGTGGTCTATTTTAATGCAGTGATAAAGTCCCTGAAACAGTGTGTGGAAACTTGGGTGCCCGAGCATGTGATAATTAGTTCAATTCAGGAATGTTGACTTATGGCAGATATGTTTCTCCTTTAAATAACATCTCTAAATGTCAGGTCATTACTGATTAAATGGATGAGCATTAGGAGGTGGTGGCATTTGTCTTTTAAAAACTCATACTCTGGTGCTGTGCGCTCCCTCTGAAGCTGCAAGTAAGATTTAAAACATCTGCAGGGTGGGTTGAGCGACCCCTTATCCTCCCGTTTTCCCTCTCTCCCCCTCTGGTTGTCAAGCCACGACCCCCTCACGTTCTGTTGGCCCATGCCAACTCCTCTGGTTCTGTCCTCTCCTCAGTCCATCCGCTTGGTGTTTCCGCCCGGTCTAACCCTTTTCAGTGGCCCAACTGCTTTGCATTTCATCTCCTCCTTTTCAGTCTCTACGCTGTTGCATGGAGGGCATATTCCGCTCTCATGTCCCACACTCTGCTCTTGTGCCAAATCTCATGGCTCAGGCTGGAACTTCATGTCCTGTCTGAGGGACCGATGAGAGTTTGCCTCTTTGTCAGCATGCTGGTTTGGTTCTGGATGCTTTAGGTGGAGATGGTTCTGGATGCCTCAGGTCGTTGTTGGTTCAGCTCGGGTTCTCTGTCTTTTCGATGGAGGAGGAGAAGTCTCCTGTGGTGAGGTCATTTGTCTGAAGATGGGGTCGTAGCGTTCTGACAGGCAGAGAGAGAGAGAGAGAGAGAGATCTCGGGACGCATTACCTAGTTAAATCTAACACACTGAGGTAAAATAAATCCAATCCTTTCCACTCTTACTATCTGTCTTAGATGTTAAATGTAATTAATGTCTACTAATAGTTGTGCCATATCCTTAAACATTGCTTTCACCCACTGTAACATGGCTACTCCAAATAACTCTTTCAGGAAACCATTTTCTTCTATTATTTTAAAAATACCTACATGTTTCAAGCACCACATATTTCACACACTATACAAGAACATCCCCATATTTTCTCCATCACTTTAAATCTCACTGTTATTTAGAACATAAATAACTAACTTTTGTGACTGGACATATCTGCAATGTCGCCACAATCTGCTGGGGAATTTTGTTCATAGAGTTTGTACGTACAAAGCTGAACTTGTGGGTTAGTAGCCTGTTTCTACTGTAATCATTTTCAATAACTTTGCTCAGGTCACCGGTCGGTTGTCCATAAACTTAACAGGGGGTGTTTCTGGTACAGACTAAAACATGGATCCAGTGTATTTGGAGATTCCCCTAATCTGTAAATCCCCATCACTGATTATCCCGATCACTTAAACCCATCTCATCATTTGATACAAGAACTGCATATATGGGGGGTGAATCATCTTGATTATAACCGCCTCACCTTTGGGACAGAGTATTTCTAAATCCTCCTCTTGTTGCTCAGCTGATCTTTTGGCTCTGGGGATAAGTGAAAGTCTCTGAAACTCAGCTGGAGTTTTGTTAGTGATGTGGGCATTCTCTATGAGTGGACTAATGGATCCATGTCTTACTTGATATTGTACTCCCCATCCAACCAGAAAGGTGCCAAGTGTAATGAGCACAATCAACAATGCTATTCTGACTCTTATCCCTAGGGGACCCCACAATTGGTTTGGCTTTGTTCTTGACATCATCTCTATTTTCTCCATGGTTGTGTCAGTTACAGAATTTAAATAATGAGTACTATAATAACGTATACAAAAATTTGACTCTTTTTCAGATGTAAAGCAAAAATAGGTTTTCACTTTAGTGTACAATCTATAAAAATCTATAGACAATTCGTCTTTTGAGCTGTTTCTATCTTTATCTTATTTCTATTTATTGTTTTGTTCCAGCTCTTCCAAATCAGTCCTAACTCCCAATAATGTTCTGGAAGTTGCCAGTGAAGGGTGACAATGTGTGAGGTGGTGTCAATTTGCTCCTTTTTCTTTACCTTTAAACCGGAACGCGTGTGAAGTTTATTACAACTTCTCACTGTTCCGTCCACCGGGATCAGCCCACTGTCTTTTGTGAACTTTCACCCTCACCCATTCACCTGGCCGAACAGGAGTCTCTTCTGGTGTCTCGTCTGGTATCTCTGTAGCTTTCCCAGCCTGTGTTAAAATGGACGCCCATCTGACCTTTGAGGCCCACATTAAACAGCTGTGCAAGAACTCCTTTTATCACCTCAGGAACATCGCCAAACTCCGCCCCACACTCACTCTGTCTGACGCCGAAAAGCTGGTCCATGCCTTTGTCTCCTCCAGGCTGGACTACTGCAAAGCACTCCTCATCGGGATCCCTAACAAAAGCATCCAGAAGCTCCAATACATTCAGAACAGCGCTGCTAGGATCCTGATGAGGGTGCGCAAATATGATCACATCACCCACATCCTCAAAGCACTACACTGGCTACCTGTGAAACTAAGGATCGAATTCAAGGTCTCCGTCCTCACCCACCAGTGTGTCCATGGAACTGCCCCTCCCTACCTCAAGGAACTCCTCACCCCCCATACCTCCTTACGGACCACCCGCTCCAGCAACTCCAACTTCCTCAAACCCCCCAGGACTAAGCTCCGTACTATGGGAGACCGGGCCTTCTGCTCGGCTGCTCCCAGTCTGTGGAATGCTCTCCCCGACCAAATGAGAGCACCACAGACCGTGGAGGCTTTTAAAAAAGGCCTCAAAACCCATCTCTTCAAAAGAGCCTTTGCCTAGACCTTTTTATATCCCTTTTATTTATTTATTTTTATTTTTGTATTGCTTTTTATTAATTCTACCGTGTTGTGTAATGTTTATTTATACTGTTCATGCTGACTACTTGTAGCACTTTGGGATCTGAGATCAGATATAAAGTGCTTTATAAATGGAACCCATTATTATTATTATTATTATTGTGTAGACAAAACTTGGATAATATTACTCAGAGTTCTGACATATTCATTACTTCTATTCGTCTAATATCTAAAACTGGACCACTCCCTCCTTGGAGGAGGCCCAAGCTTCGGCATACCTTTTGTCGTTATGAGATTTATTATTAACTTCATGTTATTATTTATTAACTACAACGTCACTGAAATCAACATGTCTGTATAATCATGACACTCCCTCCTTTGAGCATAACATGCTCAATTAATATTGCAATGATTACCCTATTCTGAACAGGACATGTAAAACCCATAACGTTGCATCAAATAAACATAACTTCTCCGTGTACCCATAAGGCGTACAAAAAATATCGTATGATGTATGGTTTTCTGCGGGTATAAAAACATTCACTAAAATCTGCCATTAGCACAAAATTGTTTACTTGTTTCAACAATGGCTTTTGTCCTGGTATTATGCATCATTGTTGTTGCGAAAAACAATACCCCTGGTGTCGCTAATGCGTCTCAATAATTCTAGGATTAGAGGATTGGTTGTTACTGCTGAACAAAGATATGATAAAATAATATTTCTCTAAACTAGAGGGAAAAACGAACTATTCTCACAGAGGGTGACATGCATGAAGGGCTGTTGCCCCTCACTCAAAATGAGATATTGCCTTATGCACTACACTATAAATCAGTAAAGTTACTCAAGAATAAATAAATAAAAACTGATTCTTGAAACTGTTGTAAAAACCCTACAACTTCTTCATCCAAGCTCTCAATCATTGTTATTTTATTTAATCTGCAGCTCATTTCCTTAAAACAGATACCTCAGACCTATAACATTTTGTTTATGAGAATAAACTGTAATCTGACTCCATAAATCACATAATTGTTTGACTAAAAAACTACACTTCCACTAACAATAATTGAAGTTCCCCTTTAAACACAGCCCCGGTCTTCTGACAGGGTCTATCTATGCACTGGCTGGAAAATGTTGGGCCAGTTTCTGTCGCTCCGTCACTGTTCTCCCGCTAACAGTCACTCTCTAGTTCTGCTGGGTTCTTGTTGACTTCTTCACTGGTTTGAGACAAGTGACCCTATCGGACACCTCCCTTTGTAGCCAGACTTCACCACAGCAGAATCGAGTTTCTGTTTTCAGGTCTCAACAGCTCCACGTCTGGTGTATCGCCGCCCGTTGAACTGCAGTCGGTGTAAACAGGAGGACTTGGTAAGGATCCGCCGTCTTGGGCGAGTACCAGGTTTCCGTCTTCATATTTTTGGGTGGAAAACCGTCGTCTTGACCTCACTAGCTGTGTGGACACAATAGTTTTCTGTGTAGGGGAACAACATCACTCGTAATCTCTTTCCTTCTCATAATTACAAAAATAGTCTGCTAAATGTTCTATTATGTTTTAATCCTCTACTACTCTGTGGATGCTTTATGTGTAAATGCAATATGCTACTCACTATCTTTTAAATAACATTCAACCTTTCCCTCCTGTGGTGACAGACATGGCTCAATGTAGCTGGTTCTCAAAATACCCTTGTGCTGAAGATGCATCACCTGGTGGTCTGGCCCTCTGAGCTTCCTCATTGTTGTGGTTGATACCAGGCTGTCAGTGGCATTTGGGTCATGTTTGGCACCCCTGTTCGTCTTTGACATCACTGGCACCCCCTGCCTCCGTTGTCATCATGGAAACCCCCGCCCGGGGTATCTGCATGGAGGGCTGTTGTTTGGTGCATGTGGTGGGTACTTCATTTGTTGTTGTGGACAATCTCTAGCCCAATGGCCCAGCTGATCGCATATGTAGCATCCCTCAAACCGGAGAACTTTTCCTCTGCTTCTGCTTCCTCGGAAACCTCCTGGTTGTTGGTTCTGGTTCTGATTTTCTGGCACTATCTGAGATTTTACTGTTTGAGGTGTCTGCCCTGCATTCTCTGGTTCTTCCTGAGCTTGAATTGTTGGAGGTGTCTGCCCTGCCTTCTCTGGAAGTTTCACCTCCCTTCTCCTTGTCTTGTTCCTACAAGCTACGGTGTCTTTTCTTCAGCTTCCCTCTATATAGTTAGCTGTTGTAGGCATTGTTCGTGCTCATAGTTGAGTACTGCTCTTCTATGGGCTTTTGTTGGTCCAGGCTGATCATCTACTGGAATCAGTCCTCTTGTTTGCCACTGTTCCAACAGTTTCTCAGCTTGGTTCCATGTCTTCTGTCTAAGTTTTGGAACTGTTGTAGCATCTGATCTGATTTTTACCCTTTCCTTGATATCTGCAGTTGTGCCTGGCTTTATGTCTGGCCTTAATTTAGTTTCTTTTGGTGACATGTTCTCTAACTATTTGAATGAAAAAATATGAAATGTATCAAAGATTGAAGCACTACTCCTTTGACTAGTACCTTCGTTGCTGTTCGTCCGAACTTTAAATCTGTATTTTTTAATAAGGTCAATCTATAAAATATAAATGATTATTATTATTTTTTCAACAATTATGCAAATTTTCAAAATCAGAATTGTAAAAAATAGACAACAATTGTACTGTGTACAGTTTTGACTCCGAAATATAAAAATTAGAAATCTGGTGTGGCTCTACTGGGTTCCACTTTCCGAAATGTTTGGAATTATGTAAATGTCATAACTTGTGTTAGCTTCAATACATTGGTTTGCTTTTTTGATTATGTAAGGTTTCTTATCTTATGGCTAGAAACCACTTGCAATTCTATCTCGGCGATGAAGCATGTCGTTAGCCTAATAGCATAATTGCCAAAGTCATATTTGAATGTTTTTGGAAAACAAGGAAAAGTGCCCTGCAAAAATGCCTAAGTCAAAGCGATGACTTAGGCAGATAGTGATTTTGGACTCTAAAATGCATTCTGATAGGCTGTGGACATAGGCAATAAGGCAGGGTGATGCAGCAGTGGTAGGAGAGTAAAGTTAGGCAGATATCACAATTTGGCCAAAAAATGACTTAGGCAATTATGCTATTAGGCTAACGATGTGTTCATTTATAACACTTAAAATCAAGCTTCAAAATGTTATAGTATCTTTGTCAAAACTGACCTCTTTTTAACAAGAAGAAGCTTATTTTCCTTAAAAATGGGAGAATATGGTTAAACAACACAGCACATAACCGCCCAAACACATTTGCAAGCAAGAATATTCCCAACAAATCCGCCAATACACACTTGCAAACAAGAATATTTAAAAACCTGCCAATACACACTTGTAAGCAGAAATATGTACAAAACCAGACTCGTACAAATACCAAACTTCCCACGGTAAGATAACCTGTCTATTTTATAGTTCCAACTCTGCCTTCTCAATATGGAGTGCCCAGCCTCATGTGAGTGTGAACAAACCGAGTACTTTCAATTAGCATTTCACGAAATGGCGACTGCCGTGTGGCTTATTTTCAACATGAGGGCAAGACAAGATGGCAACTTTTTTTACAAATTAACACAGAACACTGCGGTTTAAAATAACATTTCTATTTATTGTACAATTTATCAATGGGCCTCAAACCCAATGGGACTCAAACCCTTACGTCATGCGGCTCTTAGCCTATGTACGTAATTTTTTTTACTTTAAGAGCCAGTATAGTTACCTCCTCTGTTTAAACACGCTATAATGGGACAAATTAAGACGCTATCCAAACACAATTAGCAGAATATCGTCTATCTAACGCACGAATGTCGCATTTCTCATCGTAATCCACACGCAATGTCTGTCTGAAAACAGAAGAATCAACCACTGAGAGCTTCAAACTACTCAGGCCTTTTCTCAGAAAAGGACTTTTTTAAAAACAGCCTCAAACTGTCTTTTAAAACAAACACTCACTCCAATATTCTCAGCTTCTACTGATTGTGTTCTTTGTCTCAATAAGTCCAACTGCTGAATAGCCTCAAACTATTCACGTTAACTTCAAACGTAACAAAAACACTTCTGGAGCGATTAGCTTTTTGCCGACATGTAATAACAGACAAACGAATGGCATGCAGGGTTAAATATAAGAAAAATAAGTAATTTGAACTCACCTGCTTGTGACAAAGCAACGCCACGTGTTATTGTTATGAATTTGTTTTTTTTAACATTACCCAGCTGTTTTCAGGAACCGAAAGCAGTGTCCAACACACAATCCTAAAATTGTCCTGCATAAACTATCGAAGAATTTGACTTAACAGGTTTCTTCTTACCGATGGTTTGAGCTCTTTGTGTGTCGAACGGATTGCCCGCGGTTCCGGGCCACAGCCGGCTGTAGTCTCCCGGTCTAACGAGAATCACGTCAGCTGGTCATCCAATTGTTATTTGTGTAATAATTCTCGCGTCCAGGAGAGAAGCTTAACTAGGAGACTAAATGGAGTCTCTGAGATGGTTTTAAATTGGTACTTTAATTCAAATAAAGGCGCGGTAATGTTACAAACAGAATATTGTCCGACAGAAATACAGCTGTGTCTCTGGCTCCCGCCAGGTGAAGAAAAAGAGACCGAACCACCGTAGTCTTCTATATTTATATCCTCTGCTGGCTCCTCCCTGCAGGCCGGCTCTCCAACGTTTTAATGTCCGTCGTTACGCATATCAGACGATACAGACATTGTACATTCAATATATCTAAACACACCTTTTCTCTTCCTTAACTCTTTCATTACTTTATATGTAATACATGTTAACGGCGTCAATAGGCACTTTAGTGATAATAATGGACGGTAGTCCCAGATGTTGTGATGAAGGATTTTCAGAATAAAAGCTTGGTATTGAGAACTTCCGGTTTTTTCCAGAATAAAATAGCATTTAAACTGACGGTATGTTTAAGCTACATTATGCTATTAAACATTGATTTTAAATTCTAACACAACCAACTCCCTCTCAGAGGTGACTCGATTCACTCCACAGCATGTCTGAGTGCAGTGCATAGGAACATAAACCATGCCCAAGGCGGGCTAAACAGTTCATCGTCTCCGTCTCTACTATTTCTCTCCGAGTTCAGCGATGAGGAAGCTGCCATCCGTAACCAGTGTGCCTTGCTCGTGATTTACCAGTGTGTGTGCTGCCACGCACACAATGTTTCAAAGTGGTTTCCATGTTGCCCTTTATTTGTGTATGTATTTGCGATAAGTGTGCGTCTTCACGCAATGCTGTTGGCCTTGCTGTTTGATATATATTGTGCCGCAGGCCCGCAGCACGTGACGGTTTTGTGTGCCCTCCCATGAAAATCATATGCCCTCCCTTTAGATTTGTTCTGGCGCCGGGTCTGACCAGATGTAGGATGCATGGCAGGCCCAGTTGTAAATATCAAATTAGGCATAGTAAGGTCGTCCCTATCTGTAGGTTGCTGTCGTATATTAAGCCTTAGTCTGGGTTTTTTGCCATGCAAAATAAATTCAGAAAGTGATTTATTTTGGAAGTCAAGATAAAATGTATTAGTCAAGTAAATAGGGGGCATCTTTAATGGATATAAGTGACGGGGGAGGACACTCCCCCGTCACTTATATCGGGGGAGTGGTATAACTCTGGTGGAGAGTTGGCCATATAGGCGGAGCTCCTCGTCACTGACGTCAGACTATTTTCAAATCTGGATCAGTCTGTATCAGATCCGTTAAAGCCCCGTTTTTAGAGATGTTGGGTACGGAGGAAAAGAGAGAGGGTTGTGTTTTCTGACACTTGGTGAGTTCCCTGACACACCGGGGACACATATTCATGTATAAAAGACGTACAAAGGTGCATTTTGCATGATAGGTCCCCTTTAAATTAGGCTGATAGTTCTGTAAGAACCACATACATCAGGGGGTTTACCTGGGTAAGACCCCCCTGCTACAGGAGTCCAAATACATATCTGTAAGGGGCGATAGAAGCATCTCACTGAAGATGAAGATTAGCCCTCTTTACTAATTGGTTTACAGATTAGTTTATCAAGAAATGTAGATCTGGCCTCAACAGAAGATGTGCAATCTGAACTGTAGAGGTCTTTATAAAATCATCTCATTATTTTATTTATATCAGCTGATTTGAGGTGTCTCAAGCCATTCTTATAAATGAGAGAGGGGATTACATTTGACTCAGTTTTAGCGCAAGCCAGACGTGCTAGCAGTCACCTGGGTTTATTACCGGATTCAATCAACCGATGTCTAGCATAAAAGAGGTGTGTCGAACGGGCTACGTCAAGCTGTTTAGCCAGAGAGATATTGCGGTATAGCTTCAATTGAGTCTCAAGGTTATAAATGATCTTTTCCTAATCTAGCTGTCTCTTAAGAGTATCTCTTTTCTGGGGTGCTGTGTAGGATATAATAGCCCTGTGTAAGTATGCCTTCCCAGCTTCCAATAGCATAGAAGACCTCACATCAGGAGTCTTATTTTCAGTGACAAAATTATGCCAAATGATGCGTTTCTCACAAATTACTGTTTCCATCAGCTTTGGACATGTTCCCGAATATAAATTAATCACTTTCTTGTGGTTCAATCGGGAAGAAAATGAAATAATCGGCCCTTGAGGCTGGAGCACGGCAAAAACGTACCTCTAACTCTGAATGCATCACGTGACCGGCCCTAACATATGTTTACTGATAATCTGTTTTGCCTAGCTCCAGAAAGCAATAACAAAAAGAAGAAGAATAAAATAATAAAGATTAGGTGGAATAATACTTTTCTGTGCCAAATAACTAATGATGAAAATATATCACTACAGTATGTTGGAGAAAATGAAACATTCAAACAAATATTTGATGGCTATTTTTGACAATTGAGTTACTCTGTTTTGAATATGTATACGATTGTAATGTCTTCAAATCCATAACAAAATGAGGATATCATTAATATGAAAAAGGTGAAGGTGTACTCAGCCTCAGTGAAGGTGTCCTACACATAAAGCTAAAAATGTAGTCACGGTGGCCAAATTGTGCTCTCCATTCCCAAGTAAGCTGTTATGAATGTAACATGGCTGCTGTATCACTCAGGTGCTGGCTCCTTTGGTGTATTCTCCTGTGTTTTGGATGGAGTGGAGAGACAACAGAGCCACAGAGCTGCCTACAGGTCAAAACTTATACTCATATACAAACTAACTGTGACATGTCCAAATCAACACGGAGACTGAATTCTGTATACTCTCTTTCCTTTCTTTAGGTTTGTCCCTCGTCATTCAGATGAGCTGTACCTAGAAACGGATGACCCGGTGCTGCTGCTGAAGCAGTCTGAGGACCTGTGGTGTCAGGGCTACAACATGAGGACCGGGGCTACCGGCATCTTCCCTGCCTTCTACGCCATCAGGCTGCCCACAGACACTATCCAAGGTCCATTGCAACAGAAATCTAAAATACAAAAACTGAATAGCAGAGAGACAAGTGAGAAAAAAATATATCTAGTGTTCTATTAAAGTCTGATAAAAAATTGAGTTTATGTTGGCACATTAGTGATGGTTCAAATACATTGCCAGCTGATTGTAATACATGTAAAGTAACAAAACTAGCCAATATAAAATATACTGTATATTCCTTGTGTTTACAGTGTATGGAGAAATTAATACTCAGCTTGAAGAAAACATGAATACTTTGAACCCTTTTGAAAAATGTTAGGTAGTGGTGCACTTCAACCTGTTGTGGCCAGAAAGAGTATAACACCAGTTTATTTTCAACTGTTTAATCAATATGATTTTCTTTTCTCACTTTCCACTCACTGCTTATTTTCTGACACAAACAGCTTGTCATTATTTAAGTTGATGCTATTATTATTATTGTGTTCCCATAGCTGCGAAGGATAGCTCGATAGAGAAGTTCCTGGTGCGATTCCTGGGTTCGGTGCAGGTCCCCATCCACAAAGGCACCGACATGCTTTCCTCTGCGATGCAGAAGGTACGTACAGGCAGTGAGAACAGAAACACACCATGAAAGCGATATAGTGGTGAATAAATACAACAACCTCCAGCTGGCGATCATGACATTGTCACGGTTTGTATGCGGACCTAAAAGCAGTACAAACAGGGAGGCTGGTCAGGGGATGTAAATAAAGGTGAGCTTTTATTAAATAAAAAGCTGGTTCGACACAAGCTACGGAGCAGGCAAGGAGGAACAAAAGGGAAAGTAACAAACAAAACAAACCGGGAACACAGGAGGGCAGACCAGAGCAGTGGTTCAACTTTTTTCAATAATGTACCCCCTTTGAAAAAAAAATTCGGCCAAGTACCCCCTGATCAGCGCAAAAACAATTTGTTAAGGAAAAAAAGCCTATATAAATGTTACGGTGAGTGAAGCAAGCAGGACCCAAATGCAGATAACTCTGAAAAAAAGCCTTTATTTCAAGGCTAAAATAAAAATAACTTGGACTAAACAGAACTCTCACCGGTGAACTAATTCACAAACAAAAGACGAACCAACACTGAACACAGGACGAGACAAGACTAAATACAGGAAGGGGTAATCACAAGACAAGAAACAGCCGGGCAGGGGAGGAGAAACACAAGGGCCACAGGTGAACACAATCAGACAATTAGACACCAGGGAAAAAACACAGGAAGAAGGACCAGACAAAATACAAGGAAGAAAAACACCCAAAACAAGACATACAATACGTGACATCACACAATAATCGCCCGGGGGCGAGGACCGCGGCCGGGAAAGTCAGGGGGCCGGGCTCGAGGGCGAAGACCGCGGCTCTCAGGGGGCGAAGACCAGACAGCTCCGAAGGGGCAGGAAGGCGCTGACGGGACAGCTCCGGAGGCCGGGCAGGACCCGGTGTCGGCCGGACAGGAACCGCAGCCAGTGGGACAGGCTTCGGCAGGATCCCCCACGGAAGAGGACAAGGAGTTGGCAGGACCCCCGGCGAGACAGGTGACGGTGGGACCTCCAACGGAACAAGACATGGGATTGGCAGGACTCTCAGCGGGTCCTCCAACGGAACAGGACATAGGGTTGGCAGGACCTCCGGCCGAAGAGTAGTCGGCGGTACCCCCAACGGCACAGGACACAGGGTTGGCAGGACACCCGGCAGAAGAGTAGTCGGCGGGGTCCCCAGCAGAACCTCCAACGGCACAGGACATAGGGTTGGCAGGACTCCCGGGAGAAGAGTAGTCGGCGGGACCCCCAACGGCACAGGACACAGGGTTGGCAGGACACCCGGCAGAAGAGTAGTCGGCGGGGTCCCCAGCAGAACCTCCAACGGCACAGGACATAGGGTTGGCAGGACTCCCGGGAGAAGAGTAGTCGGCGGGACCCCCAACGGGACAGGACATAGGATTGGCAGGACCCCCGGCAGGAGAGTAGTCGACGGGACCCCCAATGGGACAGGACATAGGGTTGGCAGGACCCCCAGCGGAACCTCCAACGGCACAGGACATAGGGTTGGCAGGACCCCCCGCAGAAGAGTAGTCGACGGGACCCCCAACGGGACAGGACATAGGGTTGGCAGGACCCCCAGCGGAACCTCCAACTGCACAGGACATAGGGTTGGCAGGACCCCCTGCAGAAGAGTAGTCGACGGGACTCCCAACGGGACAGGACCCCCAGCGGAACCTCCATCGGCACAGGACATAGGGTTGGCAGGACCCCCGGCAGAAGTGTAGTTGGCGGGACCTCCAACGGCACAGGACATAGGATTGGTAGGACCTCCAGCGGAACCTCCAACGGCACAGGCATAGGATTGGCAGGACCCCCGGCAGGAGAGTAGTCGGCGGGACCTCCAACGGCACAGGACATAGGATTGGCAGGACCCTCAGCAGAAGAGTAGTTGGCGGGACCTCCAACGGCACAGGACATAGGATTGGCAGGACCTCCAGCGGAACCTCCAACGGCACGGACATAGGATTGGCAGGAGAGTAGTCGGCGGGACCTCCAACGGCACAGGACATGGAGTTGGCAGGACCCCCAGCGGAACCTCCAACGGACCAGGACATTGGGTAGGGACTTGAGACGTGACTCGAGAGGGGAACCAAGGGGGGACTAGAAAGGGGACTCGAGAGGTGACTTGAGAGGAGACTCGAGAGGGGAACCAAGGGGGAACTAGAGAGGGGACCAGAGGAGGGACTCGAGACGGGACTCGAGAAGAAACTGGAGAGGGAACTCGAGATGGGACTAGAGAAGTGACTAAAGGTGGGACTAGAGAAGTGACTAGAGAAGGAAATTGAGTAGGGACTTGGGAAGGGACTTGAGGAGGGACTAGAGGAGGGACTAGGGAAGGGACTAGAGGAGGGACTAGAAATGGGACTCGAGAGGTGACTTGAGAGTGGACTCGAGAGGTAACTTGAGAGGAGGCTTGAGAGGGGACTCGAGGGGGGGCTTGAGAGGGGACTCGAGGGGGGGCTTGAGAGGGGACTCGAGGGGGGACTCGAGAGGTGACTTGAAAGGAGACTCGAGAGGGAACTCGAGAGGGAGCTGGAGATGTGGCTTGAGGGAACTTGAGAGGAGACTTGAGACAATCGGTTCGCACGGGAGGCTAGAGTTGGCCGGAATGCCGACAGGGCACGGGGAGCTGGCGTCGGCCGGAGACGAGGGGCTGGAGTCCAAACCATGGCTGCTGGGGCCAGGACTGAGGCTGGAACCATGGCTGCTGGGGCCAGAACTGGGGCCGGAACCATGGCTGCTGGGGCCAGAACTGGGGCCGGAACCATGGCTGCTGGGGCCAGAACTGGGGCCGGAACCATGGCTGCTGGGGCCAGAACTGGGGCCGGAGCCATGGCTGCTGGGGCCAGAACTGGGGCCGGAACCATGGCTGCTGGGGCCTGTACTGGAGCCCAAAGCATGGCTTCTGTGGCTAGGGCTGCTAGCCTGGACCTGCAACTCCTTCTCTTAGGAGCCTTTTGGAGGCTCCGTGGACCTCCAAAAGCCAGACGAGTTCCAGAGAACGGCTCTTGGACAGGAGCAGGAACTGGGAAAGAAGCAAGGGTTGACTCCAGACGGAACACACCGATGCGTGTGGTGTCATAATGGGAATTGGGAGGCAGGGAGCCAGCATGGCTGGGGCTAGCAGGCAGGGGATAACACACCGAGAGGAAATCCAAAATCCAGCCAGGTAAGAATTTCACCAAGCCTGGCTTCTCCGTAGCCATCTGGCGCGCCTCTGCCAGAGCTGCCTCTCGCTGCTGAACCCCGGACGCTCCCCTCCATCGATCAGAGCAGTTAGCCAAAAAAAAGGAAAAATCCAATAATTCCTGCTCAAAAGGATCTGCTGGGCCCATATTTGGTTGGTTCGTACTGTTACGGTGAGTGAAGCAAGCAGGACCCAAATGCAGATAACGCTGAAAAAAGCCTTTATTTCAAGGATATAAAAAAAATAACTTGGACAAAATAGAACTCTCACCGGTGAACTCATTCACAAACAAAAAACGAACCAACACTGAACACAGGAACGAGATAAGACTAAATACAGGGAGGGGTAATCACAAGATGAGAAACAGCCGGGCAGGGGAGGAGATACACAAGGGCCACAGGTGAACACAATCAGACAATTAGACACACCAGGGAAACTAACGACAGGGGAAAAACACAGGAAGAAGGACCAGACAATATACAAGGAATACAACACCCAAAACAAGACATACAAAACGTAACATAACACAATAATCGTAACAATAAAGAGGTACAGTACAGCGCTGCACCATCAGTGTCTGATTTATTAAAACAACAACATTGTAACTGAGAAACACTTAAATGCTACATTTCAAATGTTTACAATCCATCACTAAATTCATGGCAAACCAATTTTAACATCATGCAATAACACTAAGAGGACATTAGTTGCATTGAACTGATCTTTTTAATAAGTTGTACTTACAATGTAGTGAGAAACATGGGCTTGTGCTTCACTGAGGACCTTTGTCATTCTGACAGGGAGGCAACTGCAGTTATTACACTTCGCGTTTTGAAATATGTGTAACTCTGTTAATTATAAAACCCACACTGCTCAAACTTGGAGATTTTAACATTGATTTGCTGAACCCACAAGAACACAATGCAACTACAGAATTTATTAATTCTATGTATAGCAACAGTTTATATCCTACAATCACACGACCAACCAGAATAACATCACATAGTGCTACACTCATTGACAACATATTTATGGAAAGTAATAAGTGGAATATTAATCAATGACACAAGTGATCACCTGCCAGTCTTTGCAACAATACAGAACTGTACTAGGGTCAAAAAAGACACCAGAAAAGTCACAATTACAAGACACAAAACACCAGAGTCTGTTCATTCTTTTAAAGAAGAATTATCTAAACAAGACTGGAACAAGGTGTATGTACCAGATGCAAATGAAGCCTATGAATCATTTCTACATATTCTATCAGGGCTGTATGAAAAACATTGTCCTCGTGTAAAGAAAATAGTGAAACAAAAATATGCTGAAAAACCATGGATCACTAAGGGAATATTAAATGCATGTAAAACGAAAAATGAATTATATAAAGAATGGATCAGTAGAGGCTGAACAAAAATACAAGACATACAAAAACAAACTAACAAAGATAATACGATGAAGCAAAATGGATCATTACAACAAATTATTGGAGGATAACAAACATAACATTAAAAACACATGGAATGTATTAAATACCATTATTAAAAAAGGAAATGGAAAGGCACAATACCCAAACAGTTTTCTGTCAAAAAACGATGACATGACCTCAGTTGCCGAAGATTTCAATAAGTACTTTGTCAATGTTGGTCCTTGTCTAGCTGGGTAAATTCCAAATACTGGTTGTAGTGATGATGTTGAAAGTAAAGATATATATGTGAAGGAAACTATATTCTTAAGAGGGACTGATGAAAATGAAATTATCTTTCAAACCACTATCTCACATCTGTAATCAGTCAATACAAACCGGTGTATTTCCAAATAAAATGAAAACTGCTAAAGTCATACCAATACATACATCTGGAGATAAACATGTACTGTCAAACTATAGACCAATTTCATTGCTCTCACAGTTTTCTAAAATACTGGAAAAAATCTACTATACAAGACTAAATGACTTCATCACCAAACATAACCTACTCTATGAACAACAATATGGTTTCAGAGCAAACAGAACGACATCATTTGCAGTTATAGAATTTATGGAACACATTACTAAGGCAATAGAAAAGAAAGAATATGCAATAGGGTTATTTCTGGACCTTAAAAAAGCATTTGACACGGTTGACCATGAATTATTAATTAAAAAACTACAGAGATATGGCATTAGAGGTATTGCACTATCATGGCTATCCAGCTACCTACATAACAGGGAAGAGTACGTTGAACTACAAAGCCATAAATCACAACTACTGCAGGTTACATGTGGGGTGCCTCAGGGCTCAGTCTTGGGGCCATTACTATTTATTCTGTATATTAACAATATATGTGAAGTATCAAAAATTATTAAAACCATTCTTTTTGCAGACGACACAAGTCTACTCTGCTGTGGGGACGATTTAGAACAGCTATTGGTCACAATGGAGAAGGAACTGAGCAGGATGAAGATCTGGTTTGACCAAAATAAATTAACATTGAACGCAAGCAAAACCAAACTAATAATATTTGGGAATCGATCGACCAATACAGAGAAGAAACTCACTATAAATGGCGTCCAATTAGAAAGAGTATCGGAAATAAAATTCCTTGGAGTAATCGTAGACAATAAATTAAGTTGGAAACTACATATAAGCTATATCAAAGCCAAAAATATCCAAATCAATAGCAATTCTGAATAAAGCCAAATACCTAATTAATCAAGCTTCTTTGTTTATGCTGTACTGCTCCTTCATACTTCCATACATGATGTATTGTGTGGAAGTTTGGGGGAACACATATAAAACAAATACACATCCTATCTTCATCCTGCAAAAAAGAGCCATACGAGTTATATATAAAACTACGTACAGAGAACCAACAAATAAATTGTTCATCAAACTAAAAACACTAAAACTACAAGACCTGGTTGACTATAAAACTATTCAAATGATGTTCACAGCCGCAAATCAACAATTACCTCATAATATCCAGGGACTTTTCACACGGAGAGAAAGCATGCACATGTTGAGAGGAAACTGCATTTTCAAAAAACCACCCGTACGAACAAATGCCAAACTTCATTGCATCTCATCAAAAGGTGTTAGTCTGTGGAATAACTGTAACGATGCACTGAAATATTGTACAAGTCTATCTAAACTGAAAGTATTATTTAGGAGTCAAATCATTAATGGTTATGAACAGGACCTGTAAAATCCCATTTGTTGTTATTTCTTGTAATTGTAAAAGTCATTTATTTGATTGTTTTGTAAAAAGACAAAAAGCAAACAAATTAACAAGACAAACATGTCGCTGATGACGATGACCTAATGTTTTATTTATAAGAAAAATATATGCTAGAGGGGGTAGGACCAGAAAAGTTGTTTTAAGCTTCTTCTTGCCCCTGTTGAACATGACAGAGATCTGAGAATTATTATTGGTTTTTTTTGTTATTATTTGTTTTTTGTACTTTGTTATAATTATTAATTTGAGTGAGAAAAAAAAAAGGAAAAAAAGAGAATATATATATTATTGTTGTATGTTTTTGTTTCTGACATGTTCAATAAACTGACTAATAAGCAGCTTACTACTCTTCATTAATAGATGAGAATAAGAATAATGCAACATTTCTTTTCAGCACTGTAGCCAGGCTGACAGAGAGCCATAGCTCGATTGAGCCTTCTATTCCCATAGCACTCAGTAGTATTTTATGTGCTTTTTTAATGATAAAATTGTTACTCTTAGAAACAAAATTAATGACCTCTTGCTTTTGACCGCACAGTTTTCCAGGTCGGATGCATAAGACTAAAAACAAGGCTTTCAAAGAAGGTATAATTTAATTTTGGTTTAGTATTGATAAGTAAACTTGAGTCAAAGATGGCTGCAACTCCACCTCCTCGGCCCACGCCTCGGGCAATATGAGTATTGATATGGCTGGGTGGAGTGGCCTCATTTATGCTGACATATTCTTCATGTCTCAACCAAGTTTCAGTGAGACAGCATATATCACTACAATTCCTGAAGAAATTGCTAGTGGGAATGCTTTATGCTGAAAAGCTGATGCTAAACTGCTATGCTGAAATGTAATGTGTAAGAAGAAAGTGAAGAATTTAGATTGAAATGATACATGAACACTGGGGGCTTGAATGTGTGATGAGAGAAGAAAATAAAGTAAAAAGGCTTGGAAAAGCAGCAGAATATTTGAGCTGAAAACTTCTGAACTAACTGTCAGCATAAATGAGGCCACTCCACCCAGTCATATCAATACTCATATTGCCCGAGGCACAGGCCGAGGAGGTGGAGTTGCAGCCATCTTTGACTCAAGTTTACTTATCAATACTAAACCAAAATTAAATTATACCTCCTTTGAAAGCCTTGTTTTTAGTCTTACGCATCTGACCTGGAAAACTGTGCGGTCAAAGGCAAGAGGTCATTAATTTTGTTTCTAAGAGTAACAATTTTATCATTAAAAAAGCACATAAAATCATTACTACTGAGTGCTATTGGAATAGAAGGCTCAATCGAGCTGTGGCTCTCTGTCAGCCTGGCTACAGTGCTGAAAAGAAATCTTATTCTCATCTATTAATGAAGAGTAGTAGGCTGCTCTCGCTTTACGCAGTGCTTTCTTATATTCATTGAGAGTAATATGCCAAATTAAACGAGATTCTTCAAGTTTAGTGGAACGCCATATCCTTTCAAGTTGTCTTGACTTTTGCTTTATTTTGCGGGTTTCGGCATTATGCCATGGAGCTAATCTATGTTGTTTTATTTTCTTCTTTTTCAAAGGAGCAACAGAGTCTAATTGTATTCGCAGCGCATCTGTAGCACTATCAACAACATGATCAATTTGGGGTGGTGTACATTTTGTATAGGTTTCCTCCCCTACATGCTATCGAGTTTAGTATTGGTGGAATCTCTTCCTTAAATTTGGCTATAGCACTAACAGATAGGTTTCTGCTGCAGGAGCTTTTGACTAATGCTTTGTAGTCTAGTAACAGCACTTCAAAAGTTACTAAGAAATGGTCGGATAAAGCAGGATTATGCGGTTCGACTAATAGTTGCTCAATTTCAATATCATAAGTCAGAACAAGGTCGAGAGTGTGATTATAGCAGTGGGTTGGTTTATTTACACTGACAGAAACCAACAGAATCTAATATAGAGTTAAATGCAACAGTAAGGCTGTTTTTATCATCGTCAACATGAATATTAAAGTCACCCACGATAATTACTTTATCTGTTTTAAGTACCAAAGTTGATAAAAACTCAGAGAATTCTGATAAGAATTGTGCACTGTCACAACCTACTGAAAACTCCTTAACATATAGCCAATATTTTGGTAAAACATATTCAACATATTCCACTCAGTTAAACGTTGAAGGCTGGCCAACCGTCATGGTCCAGAAGTAACAGACAAGACTTTGAACCCTTTCTTTGCTATTATATAAAAATAGTGTTTCTACAAAAGTATAAATTAGGCTTACTAATAAGACAACTCAGATCTGAAGCTACACATTGCCAAAGTGCAATAAAAAAGACAACATTAGGCAAGTTTATTAATAGAATCAAACCCTTTTTTTGTTGCATTTTATTAGAGTATAAAAAGAAATGCCTTTAAAATAGGATGCAAGCAACACTAGTTTCTTAACCTGAATTAATAATAGACTATAATCAATTTAAACAGAACAAATCTTAATGTTTGCATTCTTATACCATTGTGTACAATAATTATAATGAATAAGTTCAAACAAACTAAAACTTACAGTTGATTAATAACGGTATCTAAAAACTTGAGTTTTTATTATATCAAAAACCTGTTGAAATGCTACTGTTATTTTTACTGTCCCCCAAAAGCGCGTCGGCGTGACTGACACGAAAAGATGCTCTGGTAGCAGCCTTGCTCTTGTTCTATTTCGTATAAGGCTTCGCCCTCTAAGGCTATCGCTATTGGGTAATCCCTCTGCACGTGTGCAGCACTGACAGAGTTAATCCACACCCACCTATGACGTGGGCCCCACCTACGGACTCACTTCCGTATAAATAGGAAGTAGTCCCTACAATCTGCTCCCACTTTTCTTCAGCACTCCGTTGCAGAAGCACTGTACAGGCACAAGCTCTTTTCAGAGCTGTTTACCAGAAAGCAAACATTTCCCCCTGGCCCCATCCTCCCTCTCCTCCGGACGGGGGAGACAGGGCGGGGCTCGGTGTTAGCCGACATATGAGTTACGACCGGCTGTGGCTGGCTCGCTCCAGGGAGGAAGCGGCTTTACACAGACGATACAGGTGAGTCCTGCCGGGGATTGGAGTATGCAAATGCGGCTCTCACTCCCCAGGTGTCGTGCACTTATTGTGTCCGTCTCCCTCTGGCCCACAGACAGTGGAGAGCGAACGCTCTAGCGGCTGCGGCCGGGGATGATTGGCTAGTCCAGGAGTCTTACTCTGTGGACCAAGCCCTTGATTATTGGATCCGAGTGGCGGGCAGCTGTCCGGCGACTCCTTCCCCTCCATTCATGGATCACCATGTGGTTCCCCCGGGCCCCATCCTCCTTCTCCTCCGGACGGGGGAGACAGGGCGGGGCCCGGTGTCGGCCCGGCAGCCGAGCCTATAGGTTCGGCTGCCGGGCTGACACTATCCGCCATCTCGGCTCTGCCGTATAGGCGGTATTCTCCAGGAACTCCCGGAGATCATCGGAAAGGCAGCCGCCTAATGAGATCTCCCTGTTCCCCCGGTTCAGGAGAGCTCTTCTCCGGATGACATAAGCGGCTGCCTCATAGCCTGTCGGTTATTAGGCAGCAGGGCTCGCGGCACAAACCGGCTGTCTTTAAAACCTGTCGGTTGATTAGACAGCACAGGCTTGTTTCCTATGTCACAGATATGCCTCCACACACCGTTCATTCCTCAAGCGGGTTTGAGCGTGAACGCGCCTCAATGTCCGGTTTACGAGCCTTCTCCTAAACAGCGACATGATGAGAGCCGCTGTGCAATACAGCGTGTGGAGGTGCAAGAGCCGGCTGTAACCTGTCAGTCAGCAGGCAGCAGGGCTTGTGAGGCACAAGCCAGCTGTATTTAACCAGGCGGTTATTAGACAGCAGGGCTTGACGTTTAAACCTGATGCTCCTAACCTGTCGGTTAGCGGCAGCAGGGCTCGTGGCGCAAGCCAGCTGTATTTAACCAGGCGGTTATTAGACAGCAGGGCTTGACGTTTAAACCTGATGCTCCTAACCTGTCAGTTAGCAGGCAGCACGGTGTTTTTCCTCGGTCCCAGATGTGCCTACTACACACGGTCGTAATGAGCCCAGGGCTGATATTACGCACTGTGTGAATAGCACTGCACACACCTCCGCTCATTCCTCAGCAGGTTTGAGCGTAAACGCGCCTCAATGTTCAGTTTACGAGCCTTCTCCTAAACAGAGACAGGATGAGAGCCGGTGTGAGATGCAGTGTGTGGAGGCCCCCTCGCAGCTTTTCGGTCCGGGCCCCTCTTGGGTTGCTTCACGGGCAATGGCGGCAAGGGCTCTGACGTGGCTCGTCACCATGACAACCACAGCACATCCAAAACATGTCGCGCGCTCTCAGAATATTACTCAGAGTGGCGACGCGTGTGTTCGATGGACAGATGGATAATAAGCAGCAAGGCCCACCGGGTAAGCCGGCTGCCCCTAACCTGTCGGTTATAGGCAGCATGGCTCGCTGCATAAATCGGCTGTCTTTAAAACCTATTGGTTTTTAGGCAGCTCGGTTTTTCTCCTCTGTCCCAAACCTACCTCCTACACACGGTCGTAATGTGCAGTTTTCCAAGCGTTGGTGAATGACGTACTCCGGAACATGTTGGATCGTTATGTTTTTTTTAACTGGACGACATTTTGATTTTTTCAAAGAACCTCAAAGAACACGTCCATCATGTCCAGACAGTCCTCCAGAGACTTCTGGAGAAGTCGCTGTTCGTCAAGACGGAGAAGTGCGAGTTTCACACTTCTTCGGTCGCCTTTCTTGGCTACATCGTGGGTCAAGGAAGTGTGGAGATGGATCCTTCTAAGGTTTCAGCAGTTACCTCGTGGCGGGTTCCTGATTCCCGGAAGGAGCTGCAGCGTTTCTTGGGATTCGCCAACTTTTACAGACGGTTCATCCGTGGCTACAGCACCGTGGCCGCCCCGCTTACTGCCCTGACCTCGTCCAAGGTGACGTTCTGATGGTCCCCTGCAGCCGAGGAGGCTTTTCAGGACCTCAAGGGCCGGTTTACGTCGGCTCCTATCCTGCAAGTACCAGACCCCGCTGGTCAGTTGGTGGTGGAGGTGGATGCTTCTGACGTAGGGGTGGGGGCCATCCTGTCGCAACGTTCTGGTGAGAACCAGAAGCTCCACCCCTGTGCTTTCTTTTCGAGGAGATTGAGTCCGGCGGAGAGAAACTATGACGTGGGGAATCGGGAGCTTCTAGCAGTCAAGTTGGCGTTGGAGGAGTGGCGACACTGGCTTGAGGGGACTGAACAACCATTTCAGGTTTGGACCGACCATAAGAACCTGGAATACATCAGGTCGGCACAAAGACTGCATTCTCGGCAAGCCAGGTGGTCGTTATTTTTTCACCCGGTTTAATTTTTTCCTCTCCTACCGCCCGGGCTCCCACAACGTGAAGGCCGACGCTTTGTCCCGGCAGTTCGGGAGGGAGGGAGACACCTGGGGTATTCCGGACACTATTCTTCCTGCTCCTCGAGTGATCGGCGTCCTCGCTTGAGAGATTGAGGAGAGGGTTAAGACCGCTTTGGTGGACCAACCCGGTCCTAGTTCTTGTCCTCTTAACCGCTTGTTTGTGCCTCAGGTTTTGAGGGCTGAAGTGCTTCATTGGGCTCATAGCTCCAGACTTTCCTGCCACCCTGGAGGTCAGTCTCACCTCCGGTTTCCACCCACAGGCCAATGGCCAGACCGAGCGTAAGAATCAGGAGATGGAGTCCACTCTCCACTGCATGGCTTCCGATCATCCCACGACCTGGTCAAAACAACTCCTGTGGGTGGAGTATGCCCACAACACCCTCATCAGTTCCGCTACTGGTCTTTCCCCTTTTCAGTGTGCATACGGTTTTCAACCCCCATTGTTATCTGCATTGGAGAAGGAGGTTACCTGTCCGTCTGTCCAGGCTTTCATCAGACGTTGTCGGAGGACTTGGAGGCAGGCTCGAACAACTCTGCTTCAGTCTGCTAACCGGTACGCCACATCAGCGAACCGCCGACGCACCAAGGCACCTGTGTACCATGTAGGCCAGAGGGTGTGGCTTTCCACTCAGAACATTCCCCTTCGGGTGGAGTCTAAGAAGTTAGCGCCCAGGTTTATTGGACCCTTCAAGATTGTCAAGGTCATTAATCCTGCAGCAGTTCGACTGAGTTTGCCCCGGAACATGAAGATCCATCCCACCTTCCACGTTTCTAGGATTAAACCTGTCCGGGAGAGTCCTATGATTTCCGCCGCCCCTCCACCACCACCCCCTGGGATGATCGATGGGGGTCCTACCTACACCCTTCGTCGTCTACTCCGTTCCCGTCTCAGAGGAAGAGGGGTTCAATATTTGGTGGACTGGGAGGGCTATGGTCCTGAGGAAAGGCAGTGGATTCCTGCTCGTCATATCCTCAACCCTCAACTCATCCGAGACTTCCACCTGCGTTACCCGGAGCAGCCTTCTAGGACCCACGCTCAACCAGGCGTTAAGCCAGGGGGCACTCGTCCGCTACAGACCAGAGGCTTCGTCGAGGAGGAGGGGGAAGCGTCATCAGTCGAGGAGGACGAGGATTTCTAGGAGGGAGAGGCCGAGAGAGCATTCTCAGATGAGTACTAACCTTTCCCATACCTCCACCTTCCACCCTGTGTCTGTAGGGTTTTTCTTGATTCTTCTTTAATTTTTTTAGACGTCCATTAAGGGGGGGGGTTCTGTCACAGTCTGCTTTCTCACTCACCTATTTTCTGCATTAACATTCCTTAGTCACCTGGTAGTAACACCCTGTCTCTCTCTCACTCTGTTACACCCATCAGCTCCATTAGAATTTAGGCCCACTTCACTTTCACCTCAGTGCCAGATCGTACTTTGCAGCATGCCAGTCTTTCCCGCATTACCCTTCAGATTGCTCTCCCGGTTTCGACACTGCCTGTCCCTGACCAGCCTGCCTCGCCTGCTCCCTGACCCGTTCTGTACCTGCGACTCCCGTCCTGCTTTCTCCTGGAACCCTCGCCTGTCCCCGACCAGCCCTTTGCCTACTATCTGCCGTTTTGTCTCCTACCAGCCTATTGCCTTCAATAAAGCTGGTTACCGACTATCCCTGGTTTCCCGTGTTCTGCATTTTGGTCCTCAGCTCGTTTGTGACACACAGCACGTCCAGAGCAGGTTGGCGCGCTGAGTGGCGGCGCGTGTGTTCAATGGACAGATGGAAGATAATATGCAGCAAGGCTCCCGGGTTAAGCCGGCTGCCAATAGCCTATTGGTTACTTGGTAGTATGGCTCGCTGCCTAAGCCGGCTGGGTTTTTTAACTTATCGGTTAATAAAACAGCAGGGCTTACTATTCAATCCGTCTCCCTTAAACTTTTTGGGTTTAGGCAGCACGGATTTTTTCTCTGCCTCAGACGTACCTCCTACCCACGGCCGTAATAAGCCCACGGAGGGCCATTATTACGCATTGTGTGGACAGCACTGCACACACCTCCGCTCATCCCTTAGTGATGTTGAGCGTGAACGCGCGGTTTACGAGTCTTCTCCTAAACGTCAACATATTGAGAGCCTGTGTGAAATGCAGCGTGTGGAGGGCTCTGGCGTGGTTTGCCACCAACTACAGCACATCCAGAGAATGTACACCCGGCGCTATCAGAGTACTGTATGGTACTCAGGGTGGCGGCGCGTGTGTCTGATGGACAGATGGATGAGCAGGCGGATGGGCAGAGGGTAGTCTCTGCAATTCGCCTCTCCCCCCTACGGGATACAGGGAACCCTGTCATCCCGGGAACAGTGTCTCGTGCTCCGTGCAGAGCGGCAGGAACTCTTGTTAAAAGAAAGCTTTTTTCCAGGGTTCCTCATGGGGAAGAAAATCAGGGTTTTTTACTCCCGGTATTTTCTGGTCCCGAAGGAGACGGGGCGGGGGGAATGAGACCCATCCTCGATCTGTCAGTGTCCAACAAGGGAATGGCCTTTTCCCATGCTGACGATCAAACAGGCGCTGGAGTGTTCACCAGGGAGACTGGTTCACATCCATAATCCTGAAGGATGCTTACCTCCACGTAACCATCATCCCGAAACACAGCAATTTCCTGCGTTTCTCATTCCTGGCTCCACGCACTTTTTCAAAGTGGGTGGAGACGGTTGGAGCAGCTACTCAGAATGGGGATGAGAGTGTTATTTTACCTGGACGACCGGCTGTGGCTGGCTCGCTCCAGGAAGGGAGGAAGCGGTTTACAGACGATACAGTGCAGGGGCGGACTGGCCATCGGTACGTTCGGGACGAATCCCGATGGGCCGGTAGCCTGGTACCGGAAGTGGGCCGGTCGGACCACTTCGGAAAACACAGTCAAGCCAGCCCGCACGTTGTATTGCGGTGCGCGAATATCCTATGCATTACGGTAGAGGCATGTAAAAACTGCCTTCAAAATAAAAGCGTCTAAAAAACACACCAAACATATTCATATACTGGAGCTTAAATTAAGAAATATGTACTATAATGTGATCAATAATAATTTAAAACAAACTACGTATAACTACCACATTATAACTGAGTGAATGTAAAATGTAAGGATACAGTTATGAAGACATATCTGACATTTCCACTGGGTGACTAATTTCAATTGATGTTGACACCATCTCACAACACTCCTAAAATAACATTACTTTCTGAAGCACAATTTAAAATGTATGCTGTTTAAAATCTCAAATTAGATCTATTGTCCATCTATATTTGTATTATTATTTAATGGAAACCGTCCATAATTAAAGAGTCACTCGAAGTCAATTAAATACTTATTTCACTTAAGGGTGATAGCAGGAGACCCCATCTAGTCAATCAGAGAAAATCCTGACAATCTGATGTAGAATTTCAAAATAAAATACTTTTGAAATCTCATATATGGGCTATCGTCCTTCTGTTATTATCATGTTTTTTATACAAGAATAAATAAAAAACTGTCAAATTATCAAATACTTATTTCACTTCAGGGTGATAGCAGGACACCACCATCTAATCTAAAATTTGATGTACAGTTTCAAAATAAAAGACCTTTGAAGTCTCATATATGAGCTATCATCCTTCTGTTTGTATCCAACAGTTAAAATGTTTGAATTACGTTGAACCAGAATTGTACCCTTTTTCTTTAACAGTGAAGAAAATTGGATATGTTAAGATATATTGACCGCAAAACTCAAAATGTCCCTGGTTTTAATTTTGAAAATCTGGTCACCTTACTAATAGATGAACTGAAGGGGTTGGGCCGGAAGCTCCCTAGCTTAGTTTGATGATTGATCAGTAAATTAGCTAGCGAAATTGAGAAAGACAAGATGGAGAACAGTAAAAAAAGAAAGGGTGGGGCTGAAAAAGCCAGAATGAAAAAACGAAAATTGCTACAGGAAGATGCTGGAAAATTTTCGAAAATCACAGAGCTGTTTAGAAGGGCTCCCGTTCCCAGTCGCAGTAAGGAGGAGAATGAGAAGGAAGATGATGAACCACAGACCCGGCATATGACAGCAGGTGCAGTGTGCAGGGCTGTGTTAATTTATGTTACTGTTAGCAATAGCATTAGTTGACTGAGAAAACCGTCATGAAAAAAGTTTAGCAATGTTACGACTAGTATAATATGCCCCTGGCTGTGATTGACAACCTGGACAGCCAGTCAGAAGCTAGAATGCCAACCAAGAGAGCCAATTAGAACCTAGAACGGGCTGCATGGCTGTGGCCAGATTATTATATTGTGCATAAAGTTAGATGCATTAGGATAGAGTCATATGCTCATGATATTCCAAGTTAAATTATATAATATTATAATTTTAAATAATTATATTAAATAATATTAATATTCAATAATAAGGACACAGAGATGTGTGGCCAATTCACTATTGCATTCATTTTAGTGATTGACATTATTGTGCATGATATTGATATAATATTGGTAATTTAATTGATTGCTGATGTTCTTCTTATGCAGTTGACCCTGAGGAAAGTGAGAAAGCTGCAGGGTCCAGTACAGTTCATCCTGAGGAAAGGGAGACAGCTGCAGGGTCAAGTACAGTTTGACCCTGAGGAAAGTGAGACAGCTGCAGGGTCAAGTACAGTTGACCCTGAGGAAAGTGAGACAGCTGCAGGGTCAAGTACAGTTTGACCCTGAGGAAAGTGAGACAGCTGCAGGGTCAAGTACAGTTGACCCTGAGGAAAGTGAGACAGCTGCAGGGTCAAGTACAGTTGACCCTGAGGAAAGTGAGACAGCTGCAGGGTCCAGCACAGGAGAACCAAAAGACAGGGAGATGCAGACTGATGAAGTGAACTTTGATTACTTTACCCGGCCTCAGGCTAAAGATATAAATACATTTTTCGCATACCACCCTCAACAACCCCCAAAACAAACAGTTAAAAAATATCTACAACAACAAAGATGGAATCAATAGAAAGTGGCTTACATATTATGAGAAATCCAACTCACTATACAGTATGTTTAGCGTATGCAAAGCCATCTGCAAATGACAGCTCATTCATTAAAGGAGGAATGACATCTTGGAAGCATGTACATCAAAGAATAGAAGAGCACGAGAAAAACCAAGTCCACAGAGAAAGTGCAGAGGCATATTTTATGAAGGCTAGTAAAGCAGACATAGCAAGCCTACTCAGTGGCAAACAAATGTCTCTACACAGAAACCATGTCAGAAAGAAACGGCAAGTCATGGAACGTGTCATAGAAGTAGTCAGAGTCATTGGAAAGCGTGGTCTAAGCTTTAAAGGCAACCAATTTGAAGCAGCATACACATGGGAGAAAATTGCTGACCATGGCAACTTCTTGGAATTAATCATCCTTCTCAGCAAACACGATGTCTGCCTGCAGGAACATGTCACCCAATGTGTTGAAAAAAGCAAGAAGCTGCATGAGACTGGGTCTAAAGGCAGAGGGTCCTTTGTCACTCTGCTCTCAAAAACTGCAGTGAACAAAGTGATCAATGTCATCAGCCACTTAATCCAAGAAACCATATCTAGGGAAGTAAGGGAGGCAGGCATGTTTTCTGTGCAGATCAACACCACACAGGATGTTACATCTACAGATCAGTGTGCTGTTATCTTCAGGTATGTGACAGATGTGGTCCACGAGAGGCTCATAGCTGTGGTTGACTGTGAGTCATCAACTGGACAATATTTTGTAGAGCTACTGAAGAAAACTCTGGCAAAGGTGGACATTGATCTTCGGAATTGTGTGGGAAACTCAACCGATGGAGCGGCAAACATGCAGGGCCAATACAAGGGGTTCTCCACCTTGCTCTCCGCAGAGTCTCCCAACCAAGTGCACATCTGGTGCTATGCACACGTCCTGAACCTTGTGTTAGGAGACACCACAGGTGTTGTTATAGCCAGTGCATCGCTCTTCTCACTTCTGAATGATGTTGCTGTGTTCATCAGAGTCATACAAGTGTATGAACATGTGGGAGGAAGTGAGTGAAGACACACGACACAGACGGCTGTCTCCAATCGGGGAGACAAGGTGGTGGGCCAAGGATCAAGCTCTGATCAAGATATTCGGGTGTTTTGGCAATCCTGACCATACCTTGTTTATTGACTTGGTGTCAACATTAACAAGGATTGAAGAAGAGGATTCCATGAAGCCACATGTCAGAGCAAAAGCCAGGGGGTACACAGAGTCTCTCCTAAGGTTCGAGACAATAATGACCGCTCAGATCTTTCTCCGAATATTTGAAATCACGTCACCCCTCTCCAAGTATCTCCAAACCAGCGGCATGGACTTACTGACTGCCCATCGGTTAGTAATAGGGACCCAAGAGAGCCTCAACAAGTATGTCAGGGGTTTTGATGAGGTGAAAAGAGCAGCAGATGCATTTGTGGACTGGGCCAATGCCAAGCTGCAGGAGAAGGAGGACTGTGAAGTTATGGTCCAAGCTGTGCTCCCAGAGAAACGCGTCAGGAGAAAGAAGGCCATGCCAGGTGAGTTGGCTGAAGATGAGCCTGTGTCAGACGCTGAGGCAGACTACAGGATCAAGGTCCACAATGTAATTCTGGACAAAGTCACAGAGAGCATTCAGAGTCGCTATGCGGCAAATAGACCACTCTGCGCAGACTTTGCATGTCTTGATCCTCGGAATTTCCCTAAAATAAAGGAAATGGGCCTTCCAACAGAAGCATTGCAAAAGCTGAGTGAATGCTTGCAGAAGTATGAAGAAAGAGCCACTGCTGGAAGACTGCAGGCTGAGCTGTCAAGCCTGGCCAACTGTTGGGAGAGACTGAAGATGCCCCATTTAGATGCATACAATGATAGGACAACCGGAGGAGAGGATGGAAGAGAAGAAGACCTGGAGCTAGAGAACAGTTGCAACTACTGCAAAAACTGTGCTATTTGTGTGCATCATGTCTTGTCACAGTACAACTTGCTGACTGATGCCTATCATGTCATTGGATTGGGCTACAAGTTCCTCCTAACACTGTCATTCAGTCAAGTTGCCTGTGAGAGGACCTTCTCCACACTGAAATATGTGAAGAATCGACTGAGGACCACCCTGACCCAAGAGCATATGGAGGCATTCATGCTCATGTGCACAGAGAAGGAGATTCTGATGGCTCTGGACACTGATGGAGTGATTGACAGGGTCGCAGAGACAAGTGAGCTGCTGCGACACCTGCTGGTGATGTAAGGTAGAACCCATTTGCTGTACTTTGTCCTTAACCCCAATTGTACATTCACGTTAATGACTCCTACATATCCACTTTGACACACTTCACACATGACACGGACATTTTTAAGAAACCTTAAATAAAGGAAGATTTCATTTTGCACCTTACTCCTGTTGTCCTTCTCTTTTATGTTATGGCTTGACTCTGGGGAATCTAGCCATAACAGTATACAGTATATGAGCATAGTAGATGTATAATTTATCTGTAGGCTACAAGGGTGGCCCGCATGCGTGGGCGGCAGCCCGGTGTGTGGGCCGGTGCGTCTGAACGTCCCGGGCTGAATTTGTGTCCCAGTCCGCCCCTGATACAGTTTGTATCTCATCTGTCAAACCTGGGTTTCATTATCAACTGGAAGAAGAGCTGTCCTCGTCCCTCCCAGGTTATCTTTTTAACTGGGAGTGGAATTGAACTCAGCCCGCATGAGAGCGCGACTCTCACAGCGGAGAGGGGAGAAAGTGACAGCTCTCCTCCGGCGCGTCACACCCCGCAGGGCGGTGACAGCCCTCTCCGTGATGCAGCTGTTAGACATGATATCAGCTGGTCACGTGGTGATTCCCCTGGGTCTCCTTCATAGTGAGGAGACTCCAGGTGGTTTATTTGCCTGTGCATCGACCCCGTGCGTCAGAGGAGACGCATGGTGTACATTCCTCCTTCCGTGGTTTCGGATTTGACCTACTGGAAAAATCTCCACGTCCTGTCAGTGGGGGTGCCCTTGAACAGAGTGACGTCACACACCGCAGTGTTCACAGACGCATCTCTCGCAGGCAGAGGAACGTGCATGTCGCAGGCAGTGAGGGGACAGTGGCTGGCTCACATGTCTCTCCATATAAACGTGCTGGAATTACTCTCCGTATGGAAAGTGCTCCAGCACTTCGTCCCGTTGCTGTACAATCAACATATGTTGATTCCAACAGACAACAAAGCAGCAGCGGCCTACATAAATCGCCAGGGAGGTGTTCGATCAGCACAGCTGCTGAACACACATCCTACACAGCCAAATGGACAGCGTTCCGTGTGGTGTGCATTGAAAAGCCTGGACCCCGTTGGGCCCCCTGCCACGTGCTGTCGTTCCTCCAGCTGTTGCTGGACAGGAATTGGCTTATAGCACGGTAAAAACATATGCGGCTGCCATTTCATCTTGCCACGTAGGTTTGGGGTCAGCACGGTGTTTAGTCACCCGCTGACAAAACGTTTTCTACGGGGAGCACAGAGACTCAGACATGTGTCACGCGCTTTGGCGCCTCAATGGGTTTTTGGCTTTAGTGTTACGCGCACTGAGTAAAGCTCCATTTGAAACTTTAGATCAGGTCCCCCTAAAGTTCTTGTCAGCCAAAGTAGCTCTGCTCTTGGCTCTGAAATCAGCTAAAAGGGTGAGTGATTTGTCTGCTCTCTCTGTGGCTCCGTCATGTCTCCAGATCCAAGGAGATGGCAGTTCAGCTGTTTTGCGCCCGAACCCGGCTTTTATGCCAAAGGTGATCACAAGCTCTTTTAGATCGAGAGTGATACCTTTACATCCTGCTTCGCCCTTAACCCAATAGCGATAGCCTTAGAGGGCGAAGCCTTATACGAAATAGAACTGGGGTTACGTACTGTAACCCAGTTTCTATGAGTATAGGCGCAGCCCTCTAAGGTTCGGGCCCCACTGGCTCCGCGAATAGCTGAAGAAAAGCTGTTTGTGTGGGAGCAGATTGTAGGGACTACTTCCTATTTATATGGAAGTGAGTCCGTAGGTGGGGCCCACGTCATAGGTGGGCTTGGATTAGGTCTGTCAGTGCTGCACACGTGCAGAGGGATTACCCAATAGCGATAGCCTTAGAGGGCTGCGCCTATACTCATAGAAGCTGGGTTACAGTACGTAACCCCAGTTGTTGGGCCTGGTGAAAATGGACTGCTGTGCATTTAGCTGTCCTTTCAGGCCCCTCCCCTTTTGGGAGCGTAGGGCAGAATTAGGAGGGAATTCCGTCTCGTAGCGTTTGTGCACTGTTTTGAAATGCCGCTCCTAAATGACCCTTCTTCGATAAAGCCACACTCGCATTGCAGATGAGACAGATGGACTTTGAATTGGAATAGATACAAAAATAATCATCCTCTCAAAATTATTTTGGGCTTTTTTGCTTCTGCCATAATTGCGGTCTTGTGTGTGTGCGGACTGTCACTCCTGTTGACACCATAGGTTGACACGGACAACGTCAGCGAAATAGTGCACTACCCACCAGCCACGCCCCGACACATGGGGTGACGCCGGCCAATCACAAAGCTTTGATGCGTTCAAGTGCATTATTCTGGCACAGGAAGATTATGTTACAGGACATTAACGATAAAACTGAATATTGTTGTTCTATTTTTAGACACATCTCGTGATCGACTGGGAATCTCCTCGATTGCGATCGACTGGTTGGGCACCCCTGGGCTAGACCATAGGTCCGTTGTGGTGGCAAAGTAGTCAGCTGAAGCCACATCTCTCTCAACTTCCCCACGGCATTTTTCATATAGTGCAGGCAGCGCAGACCTGCTGAAATAATACCGAGACGGCATCGCGTAACGCTTGTCCAACGTGTTGACAAGTTGCTTAAAGCCCTGGTTGCTAACAGTGCTAACTGGGCACATATCTTTAGCGGTGTGAAATGTAATGGCACCTGTAATATCTCTGTGTCTCTGTGAGCTCGTAGCGTAGGCCGTTGCTCTGTACAATGCGTCCTTAATCGATGACTGTGATGATGTGGTGGATGAAGTCGAGTGGGCATCTGCTTTTTGGTCTGCTTTTTGTTGTAGTGTTGCCCGGTCGTATTGCACTTGTCTTTGTGGTTGTATTTCACATGATTAAAGAGATTGGTTGTGTTAGCGTGTGGTGCCAACACAACCTGGTAACAAATCCTGCACTGTACTTTGTTTTGCTCCACGTCGGACTCCTGAAAGCCAAAGTACTTCCAAATAATGGAAATAGTTTTACCTAGTGATGGCGAGATGAAGCCTTATGAAGCTTTGAAGCTTTCCAGCGAATTGGTTCGCAAAAGGGTTAATCTCATGAGGCTTCATCATGGGCTTCATTTGAACACAAACCCCCCTGTTGGTCAAAGTGTGTAAAACAGGCAGATTGGACATCTCAACAGTGTGCTCTATCTCATACCGAGTTCCCAATGAGTAAAGCCTTAGAATAAATCTAAACAACGAACATAAAATCATATTTTCATGTTAACAATATTGTATTTATTCCAGTTTAATGATTGTGATTGAAAAGCCTAAGGAGGCTGGTAAACATTGCAAAGAGGGATTTGTATTCCTTAATAATATTCATAAACTTAACCATGTTGTAGCCTGAGAAAGGCTAAACCATATCAAAGAATACATTTATTAACTACATTATCTCATTTAGCTGTAGCTTTTATAAACAACAAAAAACACGTATTGTTCAGTCGTTGAACCAGGGACCCTGCGGTCATGAGTCAACTGCTTTCCAGCTGAGCCACAGCACACACACTAAAGCTCCCTGAAAACACTGGACCATATTTATTCCTGTATTTATTGATGTTTTTATTCCTACATTTATTAATGCTTGTATCTATTTATACTTATGACATGTTCCGACCTCTATAAGTGAGGGTCTGAGCTCTCTTGATTCCATCGTGCCACCGGGCCCGGGTACAGGAGGGGTAATATGGTTCTTATTATACATCCATGGGTATTATGAGCATTGTGGTTCAACGGTTCAACCGATCTGAATCGCTTCGTGAAGCAGTCACGTGGTATCGACAGGCAGTGAGGCTTCGTTTGTCATCGATGACGTCACTGGCCCAAAACGATACAAGCCTCGATACATGCTTCACAAAAAGCTTCGGGGATTACTCGACACACGCTCCGAAGCCTCGGTGCAATACGTAACATCACTAGTTTTACCCTTCTTTTTAACGAGTTGCTGCTCTTGTTCTGACATCTTCGCTCGCGCTGAAAACTCACAACACATGTCACTCCCACGTGGCCGAGTGGGCTTTTAAGGAGGGGCGAAGCGCACCCAGCAAAATAATCGTATTTTGTCAATTATGCTGTTTTCATAATCGTCGCAAGCCATAATCGTAATCGCGATAAATTGCACAGCCCTAGAACCTGTCCATATGAACATATTTTAAGTGGGGGTGGACCTCAAATCCTATAGGGGGGTCCGGGGGCATGCTCCCCTGGTAAGATTTTTTTTTTAAATGTTGGACTTAAATGCATCAATCTGGTGCATTTTGAGGGGGAAATAAAGAGACTACACCCATATGAAACAGAACTGTATACATTTAAATAATCATAAAATCATAAGTACATGGCCATAACCAATAACATACCATATCCGATATGAAAAAACATTGAAACTTGTTTGTTTATTTGTTTTTGGTTCATTTATAGTTGTGAGTGTGTCTGTGCTCCTGAATCAGCCTCTCCTGTCTCCCTCCTCTCCCCTGCTCCTCTTTGAGGCAGCAGCAAAGACTAGTTTTAGCTCTCAACAAGTTTATCTTACCTTTTTTCACCTAGTTAACATTTTATTTTTATTATTCATGCATATTTTACTAATCACTACCCCCTCAAATGGAAATATGTGTTTACATAAATGGTGACCGAACCGTTTGAGACCCACTGAGATAACTGAGACAAAGTTAACTATCTAAACACTCAGAGTCCTTTACCTCAGTGTTTCCCAACCGAGGGTACGCGTACCCCTAGTGGTACGTGAAGGAACTGTAGGGGGTACGTGGAATTCCAAGGTGACAAGTAAAAAAAATAATAATCCCGTCAAAAATGATAGTGCGCTATTTGTTTCCCTAGGGAGTGTTATTTGTGTAATAATTCTCGCGTCCAGGAGAGAAGCTTAAAAAGGAGACTAAATGGAGTCTCTGAGATGGTTTCAAATTGGTACTTTAATTCAAATAAAGGCGCGGTAATGTTACAAACAGAATATTGTCCGACAGAAAAACAGCTGTGTCTCTGGCTCTCTGCCAGGTGAGAAAAGAGCCGAACCGCCGTAGGTCTGCTGTATTTATCTCCTCTGCTGGCTCCTCCCTGCGGGCCGGCTCTCCAACGTTTTAATGTCCGTTGTTACGCATATCAGACGATACAGACATTGTACATTCAATATATCTAAACACGCCTTTTCTCTTCCTTAACTCTTTTATAACGTTATATGTAATACATGTTAACGGCGTCAATAGGCACTTTAGTGATAATAATGGACGGTAGTCCCGGATGTTGTGATGAAGGATTTTCAGAATAAAAGCTTGGTATTGAGAACTTCCGGTTTTTTCCAGAATAAAATAGCATTTAAACTGACGGTATGTTTAAGCTACATTATGCTATTAAACATTGATTTTAATTTCTAACAGGAGACAATAGTCTGTGGCACAACCGCGCCAAAATCCCACAATGAAAACAGCTGCTTACCTGCAGCCAGAAAAATACTGGTAGGTCTGCGCTATGGATAAATGGCTGAAACGTCCGCTTGCTCTGGATTGAGGCCAGGGTTCAGAGGAGCCCGCCGAGAAACGTAAGAAAGAGGCCAAACTGAAACCAAGGCAGTACAGTGAAACATATATATTATTTGGATTCATTTATACTTCTGCGGACCCACCGCAGCCTCAGTGCTTCTTTTGCGGTGAAGTCCTGGCTAATAGTGCGATGAAGCCAGCGCATTTACAGGGACACCAGAGCACCAAACACTCGGGAAGTGTCGATAAAAGTGAATCATTTTACAGACGAAAGCTGTCGGAATTTAAGTCGAGCCAGACAGTAATGATGAAAGCCACGAATGTGTCAATGAAAGCACTTGAGGCATCTTACGCCGTGTCCTTGCTTGTGGCTAAATAAAAAAAAAACTCACTCTATTGTTGAGGAGCTCATTCTCCCTGCAGCGACTGCGTTGGCCGAAATTATGACAGACAAGAAAGCAGCCGAAGCACTCAAGAAAGTTCCCCTGTCGAATAACACCGTATCCCGTCGGATCAATGATATGTCTGTTAATATAATTGGACAAGTGGTGAACAAAATAAAACTAGCCGGTCAGTTCGCTTTGCAGCTGGATGAAATGACAGATGTGAGTGGAGAAGCGCAGCTCCTGTCCTTCGTGCGTTACAAAAATGCGTCGGACATAAACTATGGGGGTTATTCCCTATCTTTATTCAAGAGCGTGGTATTTAAATTTGAGAGCATACTTTATGTATTTATTTCCCTCAAACCCTGTCCAGGCACTCAAATAGTGCCTGCTTGCACTTAGATTTGCTCTGCTTCTGCTCAAACTGTACGCTTGCATACAGATATATTGCTGCTACAGATTTTTTCTGCTCAGATTTATTCTGTGCGCGCTCGAAACGTTTGTGCAACAATCCTGTCAAAATCCCTCAACCAATAGGAGGCCAGGTGTCCTTGCGGGTGCGTTCGCTTTACTTATTACAGCGTCCCGTAAGGGCGGTTACTCTTTGGTTTATAAACTCCCGCCCTCCACGGCTTTATAACATAGCATGTACTGCACTTGTTTGATTTACAACTACCTTACATAATAGCTACGTTCGGTGGCGGACTGGGACTAAAAATCAGCCCGGGAATAAAATAAAATCGTCCCTCCGTTGCCTTCTGCACATAGTGCGAGGTGGTTGCTATGCAACAACAATAACAGATAGCTAATGTCGTCGTTTAGGTGCTTTTTTTCTGGAGATAGGCACTTCTCAATCCACTCCTCCATAGTATACTGATTCTGGATATTATTTTGCTAAGTGTTTTGTTCCTGAATTAAAGTTTAAATGCCTGTTTAAAGGGGACTTATTCAAAGGGGCTCCATGGTTTAAGCCTAAATGTTACAAGATATATATATATATATATATATATATATATATATATATATATATAGCAAAGATAAGTTGATTATTTAGATTTTATATGTATTTATTTGATTATAATATTTATTTTCAAGGCAACATATTCATTTTTATTTATTTTTATTGAGTGATTTAAGTTAAAATTAAGAAAATGCCTGAGAATTAGATGTTCAAATTAAGGAGATGAAATAAAGTTATTTTCATTCAATAATCAGTTATGTTCTACTTGTGAAGGATCATCAGCACGTATGAGTGAGGGGGTACTCATGCTATGACAAAAGGCTCAGGGAGTACACAAGACAAAAAAGGTTGGGAACCACTGCTTTACCTCACCTGAGCTGTAGTTATCAGCCTCTCAGTCTGACAGCAGAGGACTCTCCCTCCACCTTGTTTTTGAAACAGCTCCATATATCCGTTAGGGCAGATAGCTAGCACCAGATGCTAACAACAATACACGTAACCGGTGCGCGCGCTTTCTCGCTCGCTTGCACCATACATACACTAACACACAACCTACCCAGGCTCAGTGTTGCCAACTTGGCGACTTTGTCGTTACATATGGCGGCTTTCCAAACCCTCCGGCTACTTATTTTTGTCAAAAGCGACTAACAACTAATCTAACGATTTGTAATGCTGTTATTAGGGAATTTTCTGGTGTTTGGAGACTCACGTATTGTTCAGCAGTTAACGAGCCGCGTGTGCTGCCGTGAGCACCTCTGCCCCTGCTCTGCCCTCCCATAGTACTCACAGGCGCTAGTTGCCTCCCGCAGCAGCTCAGCTGAAGTCAGAGCAGAGAGGAGACAGCCACACCCTCCCGCGTCGAGACTGTAAATGAATTGCGCATGCGCCAAGACGTCCTGGTTTTGAGCGGGATTTAAATGTAAAATGTAAATGTTTTTTCACTGTCACACTATAATAAATAACTATAACCCCAGTTCTCAGAGTAACATGAAGTGAGATGTCTCACTATGGGATGCGCCTCAACGCGTATGCAAACAGAAGCATCAATCTCATTACGCCAATCCTGATTGGCTGGTAATCTTGACGTCAGCGTCAGGGAATCCACCCACCCTTTAAGTGGCTTGCGCTACGTCGCAGCGTCATTCAAAATAAGCACCTCTTCTCGCTTTACCTTAGCAAGAAGGGCCGTCTGGTGAGACATCTCACTTCATGTTACTCTGAGAACTGGGGTTACGTAAGTAACCTATAGTTCTCATTCATAACACTCCGTTCGATGTCTCACTATGGGATATTGAAACTCCCGTATTGCTAGACATGCTTATCTCGAAAATCACCAAAACAACCAGAACTTAACAGGTAGAACTCTGTCTCAACACGGGGCCCAGCACTGCGCGGGCCACACTTGGAGCAGAGACATCTAGCCTGTAAAAGCGGACAAAAGTGAGCGGTGAGGACCAGCCCCGGGGCAAACTGAGTGCATGAAGGATGTACAGAGAGCGCATGAATGTCACTGACTCGCTTGGCAGATGCCAGAGTCAGTAACAGCACTGTCTTCAGTGACAGGTGTTTCATGTCAGCTTCTTCCAGGGGTTCAAATGGAGGTCAAGTGAGCCCATCTAAAACCACTGCCAAGTCCCATAAGGGCATCAGTGACCCCTTTCATAAAACGGCAGACTAAAGGATGTTGGCTAGCCGTCTTTCCCTCAAAGCCCACATGGCATGCAGCAATAGCAGCCAGGTACACTTTGATCGTAGAGAAAGCTCTGTGTTTATCAATTAAGTCCTGTAGAAATGATAAAATCACCCCGACAGGACATTGAAAAGAGATGTGTCCTTTTTGAAGGCACCACTCCTCAAACACCATCCACTTACAGTCATAGAGAGACCTGGTGGAGGAAGCTCTTGCACTCTGAATAGTGTTTATCACCTTCTGAGGGAGCCCCACTGCATTCAGATTGTACCACTCATGGGCCAGGCCCATAGTGCCAAGCGCTCTGGGTGTGGGTGAAAGATCGTCCCCCTCGCCTGAGACAGTATGTCCCTGCGTAGTGGGAGCTGCCACGGCTGCCCGCAGAGCAGCTGATATATCTCCGCCAGCCAGTACATTGCAGGCCAGTGCGGAGCTATCAGGATCAGTGTGTGGCGTTGTTCTCTCACTCTGGCCAGAGTTGGGGGTATCAGAGCCAGGGGTGGCGACGCGTACAGAAGGGCCGGAGGCCAAACGTGCGCGAGCGCGTCCACGCCTAACGGTGCGTTTAAATCGCGCATTGAAAAGAACAGCTGACATTGAGCATTTTCTTTTGATGCGAACAGATCTACTGCGGCTCGGCCGTAACGCACCCACAGCTGACTCACAACCATTGGATGTAGAGTCCAGTCTGCATATAGTGGTGCACCTCTGGACAGCAGATCTGCCCCGAGGTTCATCACTCCTGGTACGTGCGTCACTCTCAGAGAGAGGAGACGTCCGCAGCTCCATAAGTTCAGTTTGCGTGCCAGCATGTGTAACTGGAGAGAACGCAAACCCCCTTGGCGGTTTATATATACGATATTGTGGTCGTGTTGTCTGTCCTCACGAGGACATGATGTCCTCTGAAAAAAGGCAGAACGCGTTTCAGGGTGAGGAACACCGCTAAAAGCTCCAGATAATTTATTACGAAACCCAGGTCGAGCAGGCGTTTTACGAGGACATTCGTCTACGTAATAGCCTCTTGCTCCGACTGTGCGAGAAGGAGCCAATCGTCCAGATAAGTTGCCAGGCGAATACCCTGTTGTCTCAACGGGGCTATCGCGGCTTCCGTACACCGTACAAACACTCGCGGGCTGAGAGACAGACCGAAGGGAAGTACTCTGTACTCGTAACAGACACCCTGAAAGGCGAACCTCAGATATTTCCTGTGTGGGTAATATACTGGGATGTGGAAATACGCATCTTTCAGGTCGACTGATGTGAACCAGTCGCTTTGGCGCACGAGACGCAACAGAGATGTGTGAGTGAGCATTCTGAATTTGTATCTTTTGAGAAATTTGTTCAGAGCTCTCAAATCTAGTATAGGCCGAATTCCATTCCCTCCCCGTTTGGGAACGAGGAAATACTTGGAATAAAAGCCGCTCTGACTCTGTTCGGCGGGTATTATCGATATAGCCTTCTTTTCCAGTAGCAAGAAAATCTCTTGCTCCAGAATATGGGCCGACTCTGAACAAACTCTGTCCTGTCATTATCAGTAAGAACAGATGGCCAGTCGGCAGGGTCTATTGGTGAAGCCTTTATCCCTGATGCTGTATAACTTGGCTCTGCTGAGGTGGAGGGGACAGGAGCGCTTGATGCTGTATAACTTGGCTCTGCTGAGGTGGAGGAGACAGGAGCGCTTGATGCTGTATAACTTGGCTCTGCTGAGGTGGAGGGGACAGGAGCGGTTGATGCTGTATCACTGGACTCTGCTGAGGTGGAGGGGACAGGAGCGCTTGATGCTGTATCACTGGGCTCTGCTGAGGTGGAGGGGACAGGAGCGCTTGATGCTGTATCACTGGGCTCTGCTGAGGTGGAGGGGACAGGAGCGCTTGATGCTGTATCACTGGGCTCTGCTGAGGTGGAGGGGACAGGAGCGCTTGATGCTGTTTCACTGGGCTCTGCTGAGGTAGAGGGGACAGGAGCGCTTGATGCTGTATCACTGGGCACTGCTGAGGTGGAGGGGACAGGAGCGCTTGATGCTGTATCACTGGGCTCTGGAGAGAGAAGAGAAGTGTATGTGACCATCAAGAGATGCATTATATTTGCTAGACCTAATTATATTACAGAAATCAGAAAACAGGAGCAGCTCACAAAATAATTAGAATATCATGGAATATATTGCCTCCATGTAGAATTGATGCATTTATCTCTGCAAAAGGAGCCCCGACCAAGTATTGAGTACATATTTGAATAAACTTTTCAGAAGATCGAAATATCTGTATTATAAATCCTTATCTAATATTATACTAGATACAGGATTATTGATTTTCATGATCTGTAAACTGTAATAATCACAATTAAAACAAAAAAAGTTTGAAATATTTCACTTCATTCCTAATGAATCTAGAATATATGATTAATTTGTTTTATTAAATTAAAGAAAAACAGTTCTATGATATAGTTATTCTTTTAGATGCTCCTGCAGATTCTGCGACTTACCAGATGGCAAAGAAGCAGCTACATACATTGTAATATAGCATATTAAAGATAAAGGCTAAGGTATAAAGTATTTACAGTAGTGACAAGCATTTTAACACTGATGTAAACGTTACACTATTGATTATTGAACATACTTTAGACAGCATAAACTGTAAGGCAATACAATTAAAGGCCTACAACTATAAATTATTGAGGGGATGTAAAAGGAATAGCATTTTAATGACTATCATTATTAGCCTATTACTACAAGCAGGGCAAACATTGGCTCACCTCAACAGATATAGTAGATGATATATAGCAGGTGATGTAACTCTTTCCAAATGTCCCTGAATTTAAGGTGGGAGTAACGGTAATAATTGACGTTAACTCTAAATGTAACTATTGATTAGCAAACAAACGACCTTGCTATCGTCTAAAAGTAAGCTAGCAAGTTAAAACTGTTCCATCAACGGTAACTACAATCAATTTGTTTGACTTTGTTTAATCATCATCACATTAACGTTACTGTACCTTTGTCACAAACGAGCTGAGGACCAAAATGCAGAACACGGGAAACCAGAGATAGTCGGTAACCAGCTTTATTAGAGGCAATAGGCTGGTAGGAGACAACACGGCAGATAGTAGGCAAAGGGCTGGTCGGGGACAGGCGAGGGTTCCGGGAGAAGGCAGGACGGGAGTCGCAGGTACAGAACGGGTCAGGGAGCAGGCGAGGCAGGCTGGTCAGGGACAGGCGAGGGTTCCGGGAGAAGGCAGGACGGGAGTCGCAGGTACAGAACGGGTCAGGGAGCAGGCGAGGCAGGCTGGTCAGGGACAGGCAGGGTCGAAACCGGGACAGCAATCTGAAGAGTAATGCGGGAAAGACTGGCATGCTGCAAAGTACGATCTGGCACTGAGGTGAAAGTGAAGTGGGCCTAAATACTAATGGAGCTGATGGGTGTAACAGAGTGAGAGAGAGAGAGACAGGGTGTGACTACCAGGTGACTAAGGAATGATAATGCAGAAAATAGGTGAGTGAGAAAGCAGACTGTGACAGAACCCCCCCCTTAATGGACGGCTCCAGACGTCTAAACAATTCTAAAAAAGGAGACTCAAGAAAAAAAAACCTACAGATACCGGGTGGAAGGTGGAGGTATGGGAAAGGTTAGTACTCGTCTGAGACTGCTCTCTCGGCCTCTCCCTCCTGGAAATCCTCGTCCTCCTCGCCCGATGACGCCTCCCCCTCCTCCTCGACGAAGCCTCTGGTCCGTAGCGGACGAGTACTCCCTGGCTTAACGCCTGGTTGAGCGTGGGTCCTAGACGGCTGCTTCGGGTAACGCAGGTGGAAGTCTCGGATGAGTTGAGGGTTGAGGATATGACGAGCCGGAACCCACTGCCTCTCCTCAGGACCATAGCCCTCCCAGTCCACCAAATATTGAACCCCTCTTCCTCTGAGACGGGAACGGAGTAGACGACGAAGGGTGTAGGTAGGGCCCCCATCGATCATCCTAGGGGGTGGTGGTGGAGGGGCGGCGGAAACCATAGGACTCTCCCGGACAGGTTTAATCCTAGAAACGTGGAAGGTGGGATGGATCTTCATGTTCCGGGGCAAACTCAGTCGAACTGCTGCAGGATTAATGACCTTGACAATCCTGAAGGGTCCAATAAACCTAGGCGCTAATTTCTTAGACTCCACCCGAAGGGGAATGTTCTGAGTGGAAAGCCACACCCTCTGGTCTACCTGGTATACAGGTGCCTTGGTGCGTCGGCGGTTCGCTGATGTGGCGTACCGGTTAGCAGACTGAAGCAGAGTTGTTCGAGCCTGCCTCCAAGTCCTCCGACAACGTCTGATGAAAGCCTGGACAGACGGACAGGTAACCTCCTTCTCCAATGCAGAGAACAATGGGGGTTGAAAACCGTAAGCACACTGAAAAGGGGAAAGACCAGTAGCGGAACTGATGAGGGTGTTGTGGGCATACTCCACCCACAGGAGTTGTTTTGACCAGGTCGTGGGATGATCGGAAGCCATGCAGCGGAGAGTGGTCTCCATCTCCTGATTCTTCCGTTCGGTCTGGCCATTGGCCTGTGGGTGGAAACCGGAGGTGAGACTGACTGTTGCCCCAATCAATTCACAAAACTCCCTCCAAAACACAGAGGTGAATTGGGGCCCCCGGTCGGAAACCACATCAGTCGCCAGTCCGTGAATACAAAAAACATGGAGAAGAATCAGTTCTGCCGTCTCCTTAGCTGACGGGATTTTAGGCAGGGGTACGAAATGAGCCATCTTACTAAACCGATCTACCACCGTCAAGATGGCAGTATGTCCGTGGGACGGTGGTAGACCAGTCACAAAGTCCAATGAAATATGTGACCAAGGGCGACGTGGGACCGGTAATGGATGAAGGAGGCCAGCTGGCGCTTAGTGAGATGGTTTGTGCCGATTGCAAACAGGACAGGCGTTCACAAACTCCCAGGTGTCAGCCTCCAGCGTGGCCCACCAGAACCGTTGTAGGACCATCCCTCTGGTACGTTGAATTCCAGGGTGGCAGGAAAGTCTGGAGCTATGAGCCCACTGAAGCACCTCAGCCCTCAAAACCTGAGGCACAAACAAGCGGTTAAGAGGACAAGAACTAGGACCGGGTTGGTCCACCAAAGCGGTCTTAACCCTCTCCTCAATCTCCCAAGCGAGGACGCCGATCACTCGAGGAGCAGGAAGAATAGTGTCCGGAATACCCCGGGTGTCTCCCTCCCTCCCGAACTGCCGGGACAAAGCGTCGGCCTTCACGTTGCGGGAGCCCGGGCGGTAGGAGAGGAAAAAATTAAACCGGGTGAAAAATAACGACCACCTGGCTTGCCGAGAATTCAGTCTTTGTGCCGACCTGATGTACTCCAGGTTCTTATGGTCGGTCCAAACCTGAAATGGTTGTTCTGTCCCCTCAAGCCAGTGTCGCCACTCCTCCAACGCCAACTTGACTGCTAGCAGCTCCCGATTCCCCACGTCATAGTTTCTCTCCGCCGGACTCAATCTCTTCGAAAAGAAAGCACAGGGGTGGAGCTTCTGGTTCTCACCAGAACGTTGCGACAGGATGGCCCCCACCCCTACGTCAGAAGCATCCACCTCCACCACCAACTGACCAGCGGGGTCTGGTACTTTCAGGATAGGAGCCGACGTAAACCGGCCCTTGAGGTCCTGAAAAACCTCCTCGGCTGCAGGGGACCATCGGAACGTCACCTTGGACGAGGTCAGGGCGGTGAGCGGGGCGGCCACTGTGCTGTAGCCACGGATGAACCGTCTGTAGAAGTTGGCGAATCCCAGGAAACGCTGCAGCTCCCTCCGGGAATCAGGGACCCGCCACGAGGTAACTGCTGAAACCTTAGACGGATCCATCTCCACACTTCCTTGACCCACGATGTAGCCAAGAAAGGCGACCGAAGAAGTGTGAAACTCGCACTTCTCCGTCTTGACGAACAGTGAGTTCTCCAGAAGTCTCTGGAGGACTGTCTGGACATGATGGACATGCTCCTTGAGGTTCTTTGAAAAAATCAAGATGTCGTCCAGATAGACAAAAACATAACGATCCAACATGTCTCGGAGTACGTCGTTCACCAACGCCTGGAAAACTGCAGGGGCGTTGGTAAGTCCAAATGGCATCACCAGGTACTCGTAATGTCCCGAAGAGGTGTTGAAGGCGGTCTTCCATTCGTCCCCCTCCCGGATTCGTACCAGGTGATAAGCGTTTTGTAGATCCAGCTTAGTGAAGATTGTAGCCCCCTGTAGTAACTCAAATGCTGACGAGATGAGTGGCAAGGGATAACGATTCTTCACCGTGACGTCGTTCAGGCCCCGATAGTCAATGCAGGGTCTCAGGGTCTTGTCCTTCTTCGCCACAAAAAAAAACCCTGCTCCTGCGGGTGATGTGGAAGGACGAATAATTCCCGCAGCCAGAGAGTCATTGACGTAAGTCTCCATGGCCTTCCTCTCCGGTGCCGAAAGCGAGTACAACCGGGCCTTGGATGGGACTGCGCCTGGATGTAGCTCAATGGCGCAGTCATAGGGCCGATGAGGTGGGAGAGATGTCGCCTTAGCCTTGCTAAACACCTCCTTAAAGTCCAAATATTCCGCCGGAACCCCTGTGACATCCGGAACCAGGTTCATATCCACAGATAGTTGAGGTGCGGCGGCCTGCTTGAGACAAACCTGATGACAGGAGGAACTCCAACCTAGGATGGACCCAGTTGCCCAGTCAATGTTCGGGTTGTGGCGGCGGAGCCACGGATAACCCAAAATCAGAGGGATTTGGGGGGACCGTAGCACATGAAACTGGATTGTCTCATGGTGGTTCCCCGACATGAGCATACGGACCGGTGTCGTCTGGTGTGTCACTGTTCCCAGCAGGTGACCATCCAAAGCATTAGCCGGTACCGGCTGGAGCAGCCGAACCTGTTGGATGCCCAGCTGTCGTGCGAGCTCCTCGTCAATGATGCTAACATCTGATCCGGAGTCGATGAAAACAGCCAGAGCCTGAGATCTGCCTGTCAGGAGGAGTCGAGCATGGCACAAGGGTCTTAGATTGGGGATCAGCTCAGAGGTTTGGCCCACCAGTATACTCCCCATTACTGATGAGCTCTGCTTTTTACCGGACAACGGGAAACCCTATGTCCAGCCTGACCACAGTAAAGGCAAAGATTACCTCTTCGACGTAATTCTCTCTCCTCCGAGGTAAGACTGGTACGACCCACTTGCATGGGCTCGACCTCGTACCGTGAGTCAGAGTAGGAGTGGGAATTCTCCGCCGAAACCGGAAGTCGAAATCTCCCGGAAACCGGAAGTTGTTGTCGCGAGCAGCGGCCCGCCGCTCGCGTCTGTTGCTCTCCTCTCCGAGTCTGGATTCGTCCGTCAATCCGAGAGGTGAGCTCAATCAACCCATCCAAGGAAGCAGGGAGATCATAGGAAACCAGCTCATCTCTCATATAATCCGCTAATCCTCTCAGATATGCCTCACACTGCGCCGGCTCATTCCAGCTGCTGCGACGGCTGCTGGTGCGGAAGTCAATAGCGTAATCCACCACCGTGCCGGAACCCTGGCACAAACTCAGCAGACCTCCAGCAGCGTCGGGACCCAGACGAACGGGACCGAACACCTTCCGCATCTCCGCGGAAAATGCAGCAAAAGAGGCGCAGGCTGGTGTCTGCTGCTCCCACTCTGCAGTTCCCCATAAACGTGCTCTCCCCGTCAGATGATTAACGGTGAAAGCTACACGAGCCGCCTCGGAGTCGAAGGTGTGTGGCTGCAGTGAAAACAATATGGAACAGTTTGTGAGAAAAGGACTGCATCCCTCCGGCTCACCAGCGTAGCGTTCCGGCGTTCCCACACGAGGCTCCGGAGCGTATCCCGTCGACCCAGGGGCTGGAGCGAGCATCGGAGCTGCGGGCGGAGGGACGGTAGCAGCCATGGTAGCGGCTAGCTGTTGTACGGTGGCGGCCATCTGTTGCATCTGGGAGGTAAGGTAAGCCAGCGTTTGTCCCTGGGTTGAGGTTGCCTGGTGGGTCTCGATAGCTAAGGTAGCTATTGTGACCTCCTGTCTTTGGATGGCATCCTCAACCCTCTCAAAGCGGTCTCTAGGAGACCCGGTGTTTGCTTGGTCCATTTCTGGCCAGATCGTTCTGTCACAAACGAGCTGAGGACCAAAATGCAGAACACGGGAAACCAGAGATAGTCGGTAACCAGCTTTATTAGAGGCAATAGGCTGGTAGGAGACAACACGGCAGATAGTAGGCAAAGGGCTGGTCGGGGACAGGCGAGGGTTCCGGGAGAAGGCAGGACGGGAGTCGCAGGTACAGAACGGGTCAGGGAGCAGGCGAGGCAGGCTGGTCAGGGACAGGCAGGGTCGAAACCGGGAGAGCAATCTGAAGAGTAATGCGGGAAAGACTGGCATGCTGCAAAGTACGATCTGGCACTGAGGTGAAAGTGAAGTGGGCCTAAATACTAATGGAGCTGATGGGTGTAACAGAGTGAGAGAGAGAGAGACAGGGTGTGACTACCAGGTGACTAAGGAATGATAATGCAGAAAATAGGTCAGTGAGAAAGCAGACTGTGACAACCTTTGTCTTTCTCCCGTTTGTCCTCCTCCTCTTTTCTTTACTTTCTTCCCTGGGCACCAGATAACTTTGTTCTTTTCGACATGCTAATTACCGTCTTTGTTTTCTTCTCCCGAGTCACAGCAGGTCAAAGGCGGCGGCCCTCGCTGCTTGAGGACATAAACAGCCTGCGGGGCTGGGGCAGTTCAACTTACCTGATTTAGGGGGGGGTGGGGCGCCATAGTGTATGGGCTCTGTACGCAATATAGGCGTAGTTCTATTAAGATAAGATAATAAGATATACTTTGTTGATCCAAAATAGGGAAATTGTTTTATTTTGAACAAAAAAATCACAATAAAAAAAAAAAAAAGTTTAATAAAAGAAAGATTTCCCCCAATTTTCAGCCCCCCCCTGGCTTGATGTGCCCTTAGCATTCGCCTATACTGCCTATGCCAAGGGCCGGCCCTGGAAAAACGTGTGCTAAGTCTCCGAAAACGGAGCAGTGGCTGCGATGCTAGCTTTGCGGCTAGCGGTTAGCATTTTCAATGGAAATATACATCGAAACATCATGTTTCAGTAAAAACAAGGCCCCACTGATCATCTACTCTCTGAGACGATTCCAGGGATGCCTGACTTGAGTTTCTAGCACCAGGGAAAGTGGACAAAAGTGCCCCAGATCAGCCTCTTAATTTACCCAGGGCCTAGTGCTTAGCTTTGGGCATGAAAATTGAGTATTTTATTACATATCTCAACTTTGGAGAGGAGTTGGGGGACACACGACACATCAATTCACATCTCCACATCAAGCCGAAGCTAATTAGAATATTCTTGACTGCCTAGCCTTAGGCAATCACAATGCGTGACGTCATTGACATCATGACGTCATTGGTAAGAGACGGACCCCGAACACATATGGTACCCCGAACACATATGGTACTGACACCGGCCCAATTCAAGCACTGCTCAAGAGGCATTTTGTTCAATTATTGTTGCTTAATTATTTGTAATTTTTCAAGCTACGAGATGTTTTCCTACGTTTGTCATGAAAAATTATGTCTCAGGAATGTAGGGTTTGGGAATTATGCCAGTTTTAAAAAATAATATGAAGGCAATTCCAACACACTCTCACTCTCTAAGCGTCCAGGAGCGACGTTTGGTCAGTGTCCGTGGCGTCCAGTTGTGACGCTCCTAGGCTCCTTCAGCGTCATAAAGGGACGCAAATAGCTTTCAACTGATTGCAATGTATTCCCATCTGCGGCGGGATTTGACGCTCATGGAAGCACGGCATTCGTTTGTGTCGACTGCCCTTAAAGGCAATGTGAGCGTCCATTCTCATTGGATAACAGAGAATTGTACACCCGGAAGTAAGTATTCCCCTTACTGTCAATTGATTTTACAGCGATATCTGCACTACTCATCGACTAAAAAACACCAGATTATCCTTGTTAATTACACAACATTGATTGGTTTAAATTGTGTGCAATGCTTTTGTATTTTTCCCCTTCGATTCGGAGAAACAAAGTAAAGGATGGCACTACCCAGATTCCCCAGCTATCGTTTGGACTACACCATGTGCTCTGTTTGACAAACCCCGTTTTTTTCACAATGGCTGGCGTCTATGTCACGTGATCTTCAAATTTCTCCCTGCAGAAAAAAAAAACATGGCCGAACTTCGTTTTATTCTCAGTCTAAAATGCCTATTTTAAAGTTAGTTTGGCCATTAAAATGCGTTTTGATGTCATTTGATGCGAGAAATATGAGTTGTTATTTCAGATTATGTGTGCAGTGGATGTACATGATCTTTAGTTTGCTAGTTATTATGAAGATTACTTCAGGAAATTGCGTCCATACGTTTTCATTGTTACCAAGGTGGTTGCTAGGGACGCTGCTATCGATATTATTTCTGTTATGTTGTGTAACTGTTTAATGGTGTTATCTTTATTGCTACCCCCTTCCCCGTCAATGTATAGTGTTGGTCCACAGCGCAAACGTATTAGTTTAACAAAATCCGCATCTAAAGATACGTTATTTTCCCCTGTGCAATTCCAGTCTCACATCTCACAGCACATCGTCATTAACAAATACCGGAAACAGACCGAAAACATTTTAAAAAATTAAATAATACTTTATTTATTCAACTAAAAACGAATAAAAGATCAGTCGATTTATGTATGCCGCCGCTGCTTTATTTTCTGTCCGAATCAACACATGCTGATTGAACAGCAACGGGGCGATTACTCTCCATACGGAGATTAACTCCAGCACGTTTATGTGGAGAGACATGTGAGCCGGCCACTGTCCTCCCACTGCCTGGGACATGCACGTTCCTCCCCAGCCTGTGAGAGATGCGTCTGTAAACACCGCGGTATGTGACGTCACTCTGCCCAGGGGAACCCCCCCTGACAGGACGTGGAGATCTTTCCAATAGGCTAAATCCGGACCCACGGAAGGGGGAACGTACACCATGCGTCTCTTCTGACGCACGGGGTCGATACGCAGGTGAATAAACCACCTCTGGAGTCTCCTCATGTGAAGGAGTCCCAGAGGGATCACCACGTGACCAGCTGACATCATGCCTAACAGCTGCATCACAGAGAGGGCTGTCACCACCCTGCGAGGTGTGACGCGCCGGAGGAGAGCTGTCACTTTCTCCACTCTCTGCTGTGAGAGTCGCGCGCTCATGCGGGCTGAGTTCAATTCCACTCCCAGATAAACGATAACCTGGGATGGAAGAGGACAGCTCTTTTTCCAATTGACAATGAAACCCAGACTTGACAGATGAGATACGAGCTGTATCGTCTGTAAAGCAGCCTCCTCCTTGGAGCGAGCCAGCAACAGCAGGTCCAGATAAAATAACACCCTCATCCCTCCTCTGTGTAGCGGCTCCAGCGCCGTCTCCACACACTTTGAAAAAGTGCGAGGAGCCAGGGAATATCCGAACGGCAGTCGATTGAACTGCTACGATATTCCCTGGAATGAAAAACGCAGGAATTTCCTGTGTTCCGGGATTATGGATATGTGGAAGTAGGCATCCTTCAGGTCTATTGACGTAAACCAGTCCCCCTGGTGAACGTACTCCAGCACCTGTTTGATTGTCAGCATATGAAAAGGTCTTTTCATTATCACCCTGTTGAATGCTGACAGATCGAGGATGGGTCTCATTCCCCCGGTCTTTTTCGGGATAAGAAAATAACGGGAGTAAAAACCCCGATTTTCTTCCCCCTGAGGAACCCTGGAAATCACACTTTTTACCAGGAGTTCCTGCAGCTCCGCCTGGAGCGCAAGACACTGTTCTTGGGATAACAGAAGGGTTTCCTGAATCCCATTGAACTGCGGGGGGGGGGGGAGGCAAATTGCAGAGATCAGCTGATCAGCCTGCTCATCCATCTGTCCATCAAACATATCCGCCGCCACTCTGAGCAATGCTCCGAGAGCGGGCAAACCTGCTTTTGTTGTACTGTGGTAGTCATGGTGACGAGCCATGCTAGAGCCCTTGCCGCTGTTGCTTGTAAAGCAACCCAAGGGGGGCCCTGCCCGCAAGGGCTGCGACTGGATTTCCACACACTGCATCTCACCCCGGCCTGAGGAATGAGCGGGGGTGTGTGCAGTGCTATTCACACAGCGCGTAATAACAGCCCTAGGCTCATTACGACCGCGTGACGTAGGTACACCTGGGACAGAGGAAAAACCGTGTTTCCTGCTAACCGACAGGCCAGAGGCAACAGGTTTACACGTCAAGCCCCGCTGTCTAATAACCGCCTGGTTATATACAGCTGGCTTGTGCAGCGAGCCCTGCCGCCTGCTAACCGACAGGTCAGAGGCAGCCTGCTCAAACGGCGAGCCCAGCTGTCTGTTAACCGACTGATTAACAACAGCCGGCCTGACTAGTGTGGGGGAAATGTGAGAAACAGCTGCTACAGACACACTGTTGTAATTTTCAACATTTTTATTGAAAATGTACTCCCGCACATCCCCCCCAAAAAGTCACTTTCGGCTCTGCTTCCTCGGAGGCTCTCTCGGAGGAGCAGACCAGGAGCGGGGGTTCCGCGTTCCTCTCCGACTCGCCGCCTGGAGATTCTGTCTCTGTGGCGGAGGAGCGGAGATATGGGACGGTGCCCCCGCAGCCGCCGAAGGGCGATTCTGGCGCCGCTGCTGATCTCGCCGTTGCCCGCGCTGCCCCTGCTGAGACTGTTGCAGGAGCTGCGGGTGCTGCTGTCGCTGCTGTTACTGGGGACGTTTGACCGGCTGAAGCCAGCCGACGTGACGTCGTATGTCGTCTGCTTGCTCCGATGCAGACTTCATTGACTCCACCATGGTGTGGAACTGAGGTCCAAACAATCCGTCCGGACTGATTGGAGCCTCTATCAGCTCCTTCCCTGCACCCTCCGGTATAGCTCCCTGCTGCAGCCAGAGGAACCGGTGGACCTAAGTCGCTCATGTCGCAATCCGCGCCTGCGAAACTGCGACTGTCGCGCTCAGGGTGAGTGCAGTGCTGGCCGCCTTACCGATCTCCTCAGCCTCCACTGAGGACATGGTGTCGGACTGCTCAGTTATACGCACCATGGAATTGACCAGCAATGCAATATTGTTTGCCGCCGCTGACGCCTGGTAAGCACACTGGTGCATCCTGTCGGTCTGTCGGGCGACAAACTGATCCCTGGAGGCAGTCAACATGGATCGCCGTCCGGCAACCGTGCTGGCCTGCTTAGCTCCAAAAAACTTTGTGAGGTTCGGCTCCAGCGGAGGCACGGTCGGAAAACCTTTATCCGTAAATCCCTCTACCCTTGTAAGGGGAGTGTATGTAGATAGAGGAGCCCTCAATGTCCTGGGGTTCGCTGCCGCTCCCTCCTGGTACTTCCTGATGGGCGAAAAGCGTGGCCAGATCGGATCACTCTTGACCCTCTGATCCTGGGAGAACACCCCGGACATGTCATTCGAATACGCGCTCTCCTGAGCTGGGGGAACGGGGAGATCTCGCCAGGCGGCTGCCTTAGCGTTATCTCCGGACGCTCCTGGAGAATTCCGCCAATTCACGGCAGAGCCGTGACGGCGGAGAGAGAGACCACTGGTCCGTGTGCCGGACCTAGACCGGGACCCCGCTCTGCCTCCTCCGTCCGGAGGAGGGAGATGATGGGGGAACCACCTGGTGATCCATGAATGGAGGGGGCGTAGTCATCCGACTCGTGCCCTCCACTCGGACCCAGGAAATCCAGGGACTCGTCCACGGAGTAAGCCTCCTGGACTGCCCAATCATCCCCGACCTCAGCGGCAGCGAGAGCGTCCGTTCTCTGCTGTCTGAGGGCCAGAGGGAGCCAGGCACATAATGAGCATGACACCTGTGGGGCGAGAGCAGCTCTTGCATGCTCTAACCCCAAGCAGGACTCACACTGTGAGTGTTTGTCAAAACTCATTATGTAGCCCGTCTCACATGAAAGGCAATTCCGGACGCAGCCCTGACTTACCTGCCCCATCTCCATCTTTCCACTAGAAACAAAGCGTTTTACGGGAGGAATCTTTGTTTTCTAATGTGCCTGCTACAGTGCTTCTGCTACTACGGAGTGCTGAAGAAAAGTGGGAGCAGTTGGACAGGCCTACTTCCTATTTATACGGAAGTGAGGCCGGAGGTGGGGCCCACGTCATAGGTGGGCGTGGATTAAGTCTGTCAATGCTTTTAATGTATTAATGTAATGTAATGTTATCAATTAACAACAGGGGTCACAAACATAAGACCAGCTGTTAAATAAAGCTCTTCTGACCTTCGCTGGCATGTGGGTATATATATTAATGCTGCCCATTATGGGCACAAGCAATTTTCACCCATTTATTAATTATATGTTTTAAATTTGAGTGTTTCCTATCCCCTAAACCTCCAGGGATGTACACAGTTTAATACTGGCAACTTCTTATTATGGGAAATACGAAAACGTCTTTTAAAACTACAACTCCCAGTAGAGACGTGCCATAGATAGAGAACATGTTGCGAAACAGAATAGCCAGCATGTGTAGTTCTGGGGACGGGGTGGGGGAGGGGGGGACGCAGTGGACCCGTTCAAATCCAGTTTTGGACAGTCTGCCGTGGTTCCATCCCATTTCAAGTGCTGTTCGAGGCTCGGCGTAACCCTCGGAGCACACTCTCCAATCACAGAGCTTGAGGACTATCACAGGGTTTGTCAAACAGAGCACATGGTGTAGTCCAAACGATAGCTGGGGATTCTGGGTAGTGTAGTGTCTTCTGCCATCCTTTACTCCGAAAAAATATTTGTTTCTCCGAATCGAAGGGGAAAAATACAAAAGCATTGCACACAATTTAAACCAATCAATGTTGTGTAATTAACAAGGATAATCTGGTGTTTTTTAGTCGATGAGTAGTGCAGATATCACTGTAAAATCAATCCACAGTAAGGGGAATACTTACTTCCGGGTGTACAATTCTCCGTTATCCAATGAGAATGGACACTCACATTGCCTTTAAGGGCAGCCGACACAAACGAATGCCGTGCTTCCATGAGCGTCAAATCCCGCCGCAGATGGGAATATATTGCAATCAGTTGAAAGCTATTTGCGTCCCTTTATGAAGCTGAAGGAGCCTAGGAGCGTCACAACTGGACGCCACGGACACTGACCAAACGTCGCTCCTGGACGATTAGGGAGTGAGAGTGTGTTGGCAATTCTCAAGATTTCCTACCCTCTAGCGGTGACATCACGCACTCTAGTTAATGTTAAAATCTGAAGAAAACCTCTTTAACAAGGTCTGAACAATGTTTAATATCTCTAAAAGTAAGAATCAGATTTAAAAGTTGTTTTACACGAATAATTTCAGAAAGATGTGTAACATTTTAAAGTTGGAATGAGGTTTCTGAGTGAAAGTATGAATGAACAGTTAACAGTTGAAGTCGCATGAAGATTTGTTGAAGTCTGAATAATCTCTCCATTGACTTCAATGGTTAAAAATGTGATGAATTATGGGATGTATCTCTGGAATTATGAAAGTTATGAATGAGAAAAGTAATAGCCTGCGATTCCCGACCGAGCTGAACGTGTTGATGTTTGAACCATAGAGGTTTGAACGGAGTTTCTGCGATGTTCAATGTGGGAGGAGAAGAGGGCCAAAATAAGTCGGCGGAATAATGAACTTTTTGTGCGTAGAATAACAGATAGTTGGAATGCTGTTAACAGCATTCCCACTAAATGAAGGTGTCCGACATTGTTTTAGCATAACTACACACCGACGCCACAATAAGTTTGGTGCATTCTGATTGGCGTAAACGAACATCATTACCACCGACGTGAATAACAATCTTACTGTGTTTACCTTTATTCTTAGCCAGCAGTTTAAGATGCGCCTCAACGTCGCCCGCTCGGGCCCCCGGAATGCATGTGACTGTGGAGGCTTCGGTCTCTAAATTCACGTATCTCAGAATAGAGCTACCAATAACCAGAGTTAACTTCTCAGCGGGTGTCTCACTGAGTTGGAAAAATCTGTTAGATAAGTGAACGGGTTGGTGGGGACCTGCGGGTCTCACTTTATGCCCCTTCTGAGCAGTCACCCAGTCTCCCTGCTGCTTGGGAGTTGCCGGGGGATGGCTAGTAAGAGCTATCTCTTGCCGGTCTATACCGGGTAACATGGGCTTTACTGTAGCTGAGTTACTTTCTAAAATGCGGAGCCGGGCTTCTATGGCTATGATTCCCGCCTCCAACCTAGAAACTGTAGCCTACTACATTTAACACATGTAGGCCTATCGGTACCAGTAAAGGAGGTAGGGAAGTAACCAAACATGAGACAGATAGAGCAAGAAATAGCACCCGAGGGTGGGGAAGGAGCCATGGCTAGCTATCAAGCTAAAGTAGCTACCGTTAGCAAACCCAAAAGGAGTGTAAGCAACTGTGAAAACATGTATTTATTACATAAGACCAGGGTGAGAATGCCAAATGAAAAGAAATCTAAATGAAAAGTGTAGGGACAGGAAATGAATGAAAATGTTGAATATGAGTTTTCTTTTATGTCACCTGCACTGATGGCATTAGGGTTGTCTTGAATCCAATCTCTGTTCAGAGTCGGGTGTACTGAGCCTTTAACCGATCCAGTCCAGTCAACTCGTGGCCCGTGACATGTTTTATGAATTCTCCGGCCGAAGCTCCAAATAAACCGTCAGTGTTTTCCATCAAAGCTCCAGCTCTCCTCGTGTTTCTCTGAGTCCTGTTTCAATTGCTTCAGAAGTTTCCCCCACAGTTACTGTTGTAACATTAGTGTATGGAACACAAGTAGGAGTTTTGAAAACTGAGTGATGATTATTGTCTTGCTAAGTTTAAGCCTGCAAAGCACAGCAAAGGCAGAGGTCAAGTGTATTGCATTAATATTATGGGTAAACTTGGAAAACTATTCGTAATAAATGCGATCTATCCAACTCTCCTGAACGTTATTTCTCAGAAAGCTCCCCCAAACAGCCCACCCACCCCCTTACCCCTCAATACACAAATAAACACACATACCCAAACACAATTATGACTATTTCATACACATCTATAAAAGGATATAAAGTTGAGGTGATGACGTGTTGGACAAACACGGCTCTAAACTGGCCTAACACTACAGACAGGTAATAATAAATAAACAGCGTAGAGTGCTGAGAGTTAAAGTTGTGTGACTTGTGTTCACAGGTGGCGTGTAACAGGCGGTTAGCAGCTCAGCCCCCTTCAGCCTGTGTGCTGGAGGTCAGTGTGAGGGGGGTGAAGATCAGTGTCCAGGACCAGTGTCACTCTGCTCATAGGGTACGTGCACTACGCTATCTACATATCTTCACGTTCACACTTCTTCTAATCCAGCAATTGCAAGCTACTCAAAAAATAAATGTGTATCCAGTGTAAGTATGTACTTATTTAAGAAGGGACAATGCACATGATTGAACATGAGCACTTGAGTCCATCAGGTATGTGCCATATTTAGCCATAAAGGCTCATTTTCATCTGCAATCCCTTTAAGGTTGATGGCATTAAAGGGAAATATAGGGGAGCAAAGAAAGAAAAGACAAGAGCTCAACACAAAGGCGCATTTGAAGCACAATTACAGCACATTATAAAACACACATGCACAAGTGAATGCACATTAATACAAACCTATGCGTAACACACAACACACACAAAAGCACATACATAAAAACAGATAAATGCTAATAGGCACAGAGAATTTGAAAAATATCTATATAACCCTTACTCCAGTTTATGACAGCATGTCCATTGTTTTACAGATTTGGAGAAAGAGTTGAGCGATTTTATGTTCCTTAGTTTTGTCAGTAGTGTTTTGCTTGATGAGTTTTCATTTTGTTTAATGAATCCTAAGCGTAGGTTGGGTAGACCATGAGACATTTTAAACACAAGTAAAATACCTGCACCATGGTGAGATATCTGCCACTCAGTGGAAATCTTGCAGTTAAATCATTAAAACTTGACATTTCTCTGTGTGTCTGTTTTTGTCAGGGAGACCAGTGTTTCCATTTCTTCCAGTTGAAGAACATCTCATTCTGTGGCTGTCATCCAAAACACAGCAAGTGAGTCTCACTACTTCATCTAGCACACTTGCATGACAAATGCATTAAACTAACATTAAAGTGTCTCTATTCTCACACTGTGTTAAGTGTCATCACATTTACATGACAATAATATACTGCTTTGTGTACTACAGCCTCCACAGACTTGTGTGAATAAGTCATGCTGATTGTTGCCCGCAGGTATTTTGGTCTCATCACCAAACACCCTGACCAGCAGCGCTTCGCCTGTCATGTGATGGTTGCAGAGACAACACTACATCCTCTAGCTGAGTCTGTAGGGTAAGATGTATTTTATCCTATTCTTTGTTGTTCATTTTATACATATTTTGTGACTTTTACTATTGGATATCTGCTCAGTGGTGGAAAGTAACTAAATACAATTACTCAAGTACTCCTGAGGGAACCTTACGTTTTGGGGTATTTCTTTACTGTGCAACATTGAAACACTGCCTGTTTCTTAAGGCTTCAGTAACAATACCTTTAGCATCAGAAAACTGCACTCATGATTCAAAGATTTAAAAAATGAAATACTGTAGAGTAGAATAAATAATGTATCTCCACAGCTTGCAACATAAACCTTCTGTATACGTTAATATCCTAAGGGTTAGATTGAGCAGCCTGCTCACCTTAAAATTACATTCCCAATTACGCTTTGACGGATGTCATTTGTCCTGTATGTTTATGACGTATCAAAAAATAAGTTTGAAATCATATTTCACAAAGGTCTGCTCGTGTTTGTGTGCCGGATGACATGAGGAGGAGGATTTTTCATGAAATACTTGTGACCAGTTGGTTTGTCACTTAGCATCTTAATAGCTTATCCACAGTTTACGAAGCAGGTATAAGAGTAATCAGTATAAACATTAACTTAAAATAATCTACCTGCTGCCGGAACCCATGGATGGAACCAGGGACCTTTAGATCTTCAGTCTAACGCTCTCCCAACTGAGCTATTTCGGCACAAAAGACCACGATTTAGTGGACGACAGGCGCAAAAACTGAGCAACATCTCATACAAATATGACTTACGCTATAGGTAGCAGTTGGGAATTCACTTATCCACATTTTACAAAGCAGGTGTAAGAGAAATCTATATGTACAACTTAGAAAGGCCCCAAATCAGACTGCTACAAGTGGGCAGATCCAACCATCAAGCACACCGAGGAGTCATCAAGTATGACCATCAACCAACTCACAACCTGGGAGTCACACACCTTAAAGTAAATGATTTCAAAACATTTGAAGACACTGTGTTAAGTGTCATCACATTGTCAACTCCATTTAATTTAGTCTGGCAACTTGTTCAATGTATCCCTTTCTGTACCAAAGGGACACTATTTTCCTTTGATACACAAACTTGACCTGTATCCTAAACAGTGTAGTTAATAATAGTGAGGTACACAAATATATGCTATCATCTGTCCTGATTCAAAAAAGCTATTGTCATTTCATGTACTAATGATCTCCTCTGCTGTCCCACAGGAGGGCCTTCCAGCAGTATTACAGGGACAACATTGGCTACTCCTGTCCAACTGAAGACATCTTTATTGAATAACCATGTCCTGAATACTCACTACTGTATGTGCACGTAAGCCTGGTCTTACACAGCGACCACTGATGTCTCTTCTTCAGAGTGCTTGCATGGGGGGTTTCTTTTCTTACCTGCATCCTGTAGTACAGAAAGAGTTTTATTTTCTTGATCCATGTCATAATATACATTCCTCTATGGATGGTTAGGATCACATGACACGTTCCATACACTGACCAGAAATATTTTCCAAAACCTAACCAAATACTACGGTGGCCCTGAAGTGCAAGTCAAAACAACATTTCACAAAACACTACAGCATTTCACAAAATGCTACAGCATTTCAGAAAACACTACTGCATTTCAGAAAATACTACAGCATTTCAGAAAACACCACAGCATTTCAGAAAACACCACAGCATTTCAGAAAACACTACAGCATTTGAACTTTTACGGAAAGGGTATTCCTTTAGGGAGAACACTTCTTGTTCGTGATTGGACAGAGCCAGCCAGAGAAGCACTGCTGTGATTGGTTGTTTTTGCTGCCAGTCAAGAAATGAAGCGTCGTGATTGGTCCGCACCCGACAGCGCCACGTATAAAGAGGCGAAGTCCCTCCCCTTCCGGTTGAGCTCCATGGGACCTTATTTCGGAAAAGTTATGCATTGAAGTCAATGGAGAGAGAAAGATTATCTTTCGATCCCGTTTGAATTGTGCCACGAATTACACATATGATGTTTATCAATTTAAAAGATAATTTTACAAGTCAAAAAAATAAAAACACTTTTTTTGTGTGAAACCGCTCAATGAACTACATCTCCCGTCTCGCACCACACACCAAGACGGCCATCACGTTGGCACATTTCACTTCTTTCTTTCAGAATGAGGCGGAAAGTATTAAAAGAGGTGAAAATCACTACAAGTCTGGGTATGTTGAGAGCTGTACATACACAAAAGGGGAGTTAGTCGGGACCGGGATTCTGGGATTTGTAGTCTTTCTAGTGGCATATTTTTCATAGTCTTCAACAGTTTTACGACAAACTGTGACTTTTTTGACATGGAAATAATTTTTTAAGATAAGATTAAGACATATGTGTAATTCGTGGCACAAATCAAACGGGATAGAAAGATAATCTTTCTCTCTCCAATGACTTCAATACAAACTTTTTCCGAAATAAGGTCCCATGAGTCCCACCGGAAGGGGAGCGACTTCGCCTCTCTATTTGGTTCGGTACTATTCAGCTGTTTCTATCTGCACTCATTTTATACTGAGTTGGAAAGAATGGAAGAAGAGATGGAAATCTTAAGGGAATATTTTAACAACGGATATACATATGATGTTATCCTCGACATGCTGTCATTCGATCACCACATCAACATGTCCCAAAACATCAGCTGTTAGCTGCAAGCACACAGAGCTCACAGCTCCTCATATCTGTTCAGAAACTGGACAAAAGTTAAACATGAACAAACCACAGACTGTCTGTGTCATGGTGAATACAGTCGCTGCTTTATTTATGTCTTTAGGACGTTGTTGTGAGTTTGGACGGAGCAGCTACAGGTTAGTTTAGCCTGATCGATCCAATCTCCATTCAGAAAACACGCATTTTAAAAGGTTTTTCGCCTGCCTTCTTGTCTGCACACTTGTCATAGCATTAATTCATGTTTTTTACTAAACGGTATTAGTAGGCTATGTTGTTACTTCGGCATCATTTTGAAACGTGTATTACAATTAAATCACGGTAAAATATGTTCATTTAGTTGTAGTTGATATATACCAAAGTATTTACATGGAGATAACCCCCGAATATTCGCATCGCTCTAATCGCTCGAGTCTCACAGCGGCTGTCAGCTGTGTTTACTCCTGTCATTCAAACAAGACGCGCTGGAGAGGGGGCGGGGCTTATATCCATGCAAATACTTTAGTAGATACCAACTACAACAAAATAAACATATTTTACCGTGATTTAATTGTATTACAAGTTTGCAACTACATACTGATACTGGTTAGTAAAAAAAATGAATTAATGCTTTGACAAGTGTGCAGACAAGACGGCAGGCGAAAAACCTTTTAAAATGCGTGTTTTCTGAATGGAGATCGGATCGATCAGGCTAAACTAACCTGTAGCTGCTCCGTCCAAACTCACAACAACGGCCTAAAGACAGAAATAAAGCAGCGTCTGTAATCGCCATGACACAGACAGTCTGTGTTTTGTTCAGGTTTAACTTTTGTCCAGTTTCTGAACAGATATGAGGAGCTGTGAGCTCTGTGCGCTAACAGCTAACGGCTGATGTTTTGGGACATGTCGCGATGTCAGGTGCTGACCAATCACAAAGCGTCATTTCTTGACTGGCAGCAAAAACTAACAATCACAGCAGTGCTTCTCTGGCTGGCTCTGTCCAATCACAAACAAGAAGTGTTCTCCCTAAAGGAATACCCTTTCCGTAAAAGTTCAAATGTTGAAGTGTTTTGTGAAATGCTGCGGTGTTTTCTGAAATGTTGAAGTGTTTTCTGAAATGCTGTAGCGTTTTGTGAAATGCTGTGGTGTTTTCTGAAATGTCGTTGTGTTTTATGAAATGTTGAAGCGTTTTATGAAATGCTGTAGCGTTTTCTGAAATGTTGAAGCGTTTTGTGAAATGCTGTGGTGTTTTCTGAAATGCTGTAGTGTTTTGTGAAATGTTGTTTTGACTTGCACTTCAGGGCCACCGTAAAATACAAATATCTGAAATGTATATATTTTATGCATTAAAATGACGTGTATGCTACTACAGGTAGATAATAGATGTAAGAGCAGACATAAAACCTTTTGTGCTGTGGAGTTAATTTAATGACAGAAGGTTTGTATGATACATTTTTGAACTTGAAACCAGTGCTCAAATTAATAATCCTTTTATTGGAACAACATAATGAATACACAACATATCTGTATCTGTAGTGTAAGGTTTAATGTATGTACATATGCTAAACATCCTCAAAGCCTATTCAAACATCTAAAAAAAAGTAGCTACTTAAATAAATAAAAACTCATGTGATTCATGTGGGCTTGAGTTTGAATTCAGTGTTGAATTGTGTCCAACCAGATTCAGACAAACATTTGCACTTTACAGATGTGGCTCCATGGATTGTCCTTGAATCAAGCCAAATGAGCAATAAGAGAATTAGAGAAAAAGCAAGACTGTGTGTTTATGAAGAGACGGTAAATGTTCTGTCTTTAAATTAGCATCATGCTTTACTCCACAGTTATGAAGGGCTTCTTATTAGCAACAATCCCCCCTTCAGTTTAAAAAGCGTTGGAACATACAAAGAACAAAGGACCTGCTTGTTTTTTTGCAAAATATATTATAATATATCAACGAATAATTCTGTATCTTGTAACCCCTTGACTTGACAATCTACTGTTGAATACTGTTGGAGGTGCCTCATGTATCTCTTTACTGCTTTATGTTTATTTTCTTTCAAATGTGGTGCCAACCACAATCCCTCTATGCAGGGTTTCTCTGGTTGACCAATCAAATATTTTCTTCCTTAAACTCTGTGTAATAACAAGGCCCAAATGATTCTGTGCAATTTAGTATGTGTACAAAGATCAGAGTGTTGGGGGGTGGATCACTGTGCCGTCATGTCCATGTCTTTGCACATTACTTTCAGTTCATACTTCTTGTGCATTGCCTGCTCAAATCTAGGACCAAATATGGGATATAATAACAAGAAAGATTCCTTTCCAAACAGTTACTGTTTAGTTTGCAGCCGTTTGAAGACTAGCTCCAGACTTATATCTGCATCAATGAACATTTGTTTTGAAAGCATTGGATCAAAAGACAATGTGCAATTTATAAAAGGAACGTTCTTAGTGGTGAACAATGCGTTTACCTCAGCTCTATGGGGATTTTAAGTCTCTTTCTGCTCATTGCTTTGCTTTTCAAGCAAACTACACTCCCATCAAACTTTTTTCCAGAAGCAACCGGTAGCTTTTTTCTGCTAAAATGATTTGATAAACCCTCTGTACATTGCAGACCAAAAATGAACCGGCAGAAAGACATGGTAGACGTGTAAAGAGACTAACATTTGCTAACCTGCTAGCCACGTAACCTAAATGAAATGAATACAGCTTTAAGATCCAGGAAGTGAACCTTTGGACCAGCGAATCAGAATACATCTGTTCATGCAGTTGAATTATATATATAAAAGGATTTGAGCATGTAAAGGCAATGGAAATGAAGCCTGAAATGTTTTATGTTTGAAAAACAGTGCCTATTTTGTTCTGGTGAAGTGGTGATGACTGTCCTCTGTAATAACCGTTGACTTCAGATGTCTCCAATCACAGAATCTAAATGTATACAACATCCCCATCTCATTCAGAAGAATAGTCTTGTAGCTGGATATGACTTGGTACACCTAAGATGGCTGCCGTGGAATGTTAAATAATGTAACTGGGACTCAAGAGAGCAGAGATTAGGGGAACCAGGGTTTGACTGATTATGGAGCTGATGCATCAAAGACAAAGTAATGTAACATTTTGAGAATGATGAGCTGGTATTTCTGTGGAGGATATTTAGTACCATGATGTCTCTGCTTTTGTTGCATTGGAAGGATACAAATACACGGCACGATTCTAAAAACGTGATTACTCTGGCATTAAAAGGGTTGAATATTTGATGGAATAGAGCTTCGGACTGAACATGTTGGTATTGATTAACAAAACGTGTCATCTGACCCCTTATAGAGTGTACTATCCACCACATGTTAATTTCCATGCCCGCCATATGAGGTGTGCCACAGGAAGTTGTTCTGATCCACCCGAAAGTGTCCTTTCTATGTATTCCACGTTTGTGATATTAACACCAATGGGATCACCTGTACATGACTCATCATCAATATAGATATATCCTGTAAAGATAATGTATGTATGTTTGTATATAAGTTATTATTGTATGCTGTTGGTTTGACTACACCTGGGTGTAACGCCGCATGATATTGATGTTGTAAACTGAAGAGACACAGAAGATGCACAAACTGGTGATACTGATGGTGATCATTCTTTCAATAAATCACATTTACAACTCCACTTAGAGTACATTTTCTTTTGGAAACAAAGGATCTTATATTTATAGAATATAGGTATATTTACCATATATTTATTTATGATTTTTAACTTGATTGGATTTACAATTGGCTACTTTCCAACCCACTGCAATAAATTGGAAGGCCAAAATTGAGTCCTATTTTTAATGTGTAGTAAAGTATGAGTATACTCTGGTGTGATGGAGTCTAGAAAACTAGGAAAGACTTTAAAAAAGGATATAAAGCAATGTCAAGGATAAAATAATAGACACGTGTAATATGTATTCAAATGTTGAAATGCATTTTCATATTCATACAAGCAGACAAAAAAACCCTGAGATAAATATGGACAGTGTTCAGCAACCTATTTTTGCCTAATTAGACTTCTATCAACCAATCAAATCAGTTATATGAATAATAAAGATAAAAGAATGAAAGCCAGCAAGCATCCGTGCAGTATTCTAGAGACATTGGTAAACTACTTCTGCAAAAGTGC